>CM053580.1:419475360-419498571 GCA_028627135.1 Pseudochirops cupreus | reverse complement strand
TATGTATCCAACTGCTCTAATACTGAGAAAAGGCTCATGAGTTACAAATATAATCTTTCCATGTAGGAATATAAACAATTCACTTTTAATAAGTACCTTACAATTTTTCTTTCCTGTTTAATCTTTTCATACTTCTCTTGATTCTTGTATTTGAAAGTCAAATTTTCTATTCAGTTCTGGTCTTTTCAGCAAGAATGTTAGAAAGTGCTCTATATCCTTGAATATCCATTTTTTTTCCCTGAAGTATTATACTCCATTTTGTTGGATATGTTGGTTTTAATTATTGCTCCTTTGACCTCTGGAATATCATATTCCAAGCCCTCTGATTCCTTAATGTAGAAGCTGCTAGATCTTGTGTTGTCCTGATCGTGTTTCCACAATATTCAAATTGTTTCTTTCTGGCTGCTTACAATATTTTCTCCTTGACCTGAGAACTCAGGAATTTGATTACAATATTCCTGGGAGTTTTCCTTTTGGGATCTTTTTAAAAAGGAGTTGAGTGTATTCTTTCAATTTCTCTTTTACCCTCTGGTTCTAGAATATCAGTTCAGTTGTTTGTTTGTTTCTTTTTATACTTTCTTCAAAGACGATGTCTAGGTTTGTTTTTTGATCATGGCTTTCAGGTAGTCCACTAATTTTTCAATTATCTCTCCTGGATCTATTTTCCAGGTCAGTGGTTTTTCCAGTGAGATATTTCACATTGCCTTCTATTTTTTCATTCTTTAGGTTCTGCTTTATACTTTCTTGATTTCTCATAAAGTCATTAGCTTCTATTTGTTCCATTCTTATTTTCATGGAATTATTTCCTTCAATGAGCTTTTGGACTCTCTTTTCCATCTGGCTAATTTTGCTTTTTAAGGTTTTCTCATTGGCTTTTTTGATCTCTTTTGCCATTTGGGTTAGTCTGTTTATTAAGGTGTTATTTTCTTCAGTATTTTTTTTAGGTCTCCGTTAGTAAGCTGTTGACTTGTTTTTTATTATTTTCTTGCATCACTATCCTATCTCTTCCCAATAGTTCCTCTACTTGGTTTTCAAAATCCTTTTTGAGCTCTTCCATGGCCTATAGCCAATTCATATTTTTCTTGGAGGTTTTTGATGTTGGAGCTTCGATTTTGTTGTCTTCTCATTGTATGTTTTGATCTTCTTTGTCATCAAAGTAAGATTCTGTCTTGTTTTTTTTTATGTTGTTTGCTCATTTTCCTAGGCAATTTACTTGACTTTTAAGCTCTTTGTCAAGGTAAAAGTCTCCTTCTAGTAGTGTAACAGTGTACACTGTTACAAACTTCAGGAGTTTTGTGCAGTTGTTTTCAGAGATACTTCAAGGGACCTGTAAAGTTTCAGCTCTTCCAAGGTAGTATGCTCAAAGGAGAGGTGTTACTACTTTCCTGGCCTGTGCTTTGGTCCATGATTGACCACAAGTACTCTTTACTGCATTGGAACTGTGAGGAGGATTCCCTTTCCTTTGCAGCCACAAGGTCCATCATGCTCCTTTTCACCCTGGAACCACCACCCAGAACTGCAATCCAGATCCAAGCAGGATAAAGCAAGAGAATCCTGCCTCAGCACCAGCAAAGAAATCCCTGCAATACAACTCTGATTAACCACTTGATCCCCCCTCTATCTGTGGGCCAGGAGCTGCAAAAAGCAGACCGTATTGCTGCAACCATCATCATCACCACCACCACCACCTCCACCAACCCAGTGCTTGAATCAAACTGGCTCCTCTCTCACCCAGGTTTTCCCACTGACCTTCTACATTTTCTTTGGTGTTTGTGGGTTGAAAAGTCTGGAAATCACCACAGCTGCCCATAATTCAGTCCCCCAAGGCCTGCTCCAGTCCCATCCGTGCTGGTGTGGTCCATGCTGGACTGTGCTCTACTCCCAGTCTGGTGTGATAGATTTTTCTTGTAGACCTTCGAAATTGACTTGGGCTGGAGATTTCTTTCACTCTGAAATTTTGTGTGTTCTATATCTCTTGAAATTGTTTTGAATCATTTTTTTTTTACACATATTCAGAGGGATTTGCGGGAGAGCTCAAGTAAGTACCTGCTTTTATTCTATCATCTTGGCTATGTCCCCCTTTTTGTTTTTAAAAACATAATTTTGAGGCTAATATTTCTTAGTTCAATGAAGAAAATTAAACTGTGGGTTAGCTTTTGAAAATTCATCATGTATGTCACATTGGAAGTTCAATCAATTCTGTGTGTGTTTGTTTCTCTTTTGATGACCACAAAGGTTAAAAAAATCCTGATTTTCAAAGACATAATATTCATGTAGAGCTTCTACAACTCACTTTACATGGTGAAAATGGTGTTCTGTCAAGGAACACCATAATTCACTAAGGCTTTTTGAGTTAAATTCCATTGTAATATTTTGTTGTTGTTGTTGTTTTAAGATCAATGAGTTGTTCCTTAGTGAAGCCAGCATCCTTGGCACAATTTATATTTCAAATACAAGGGTTGTAAAACCATGGTTCAAATATAATTTAGTTAAGATACAAACAACTTCTGAAAGTCTTCTGAAGTGTTTTCAGATGTTAAAATTTCTCTTTTAAAAGAAAATAACAAAGAATATATTATCTCAGCCCAGTATTAGTGAGCACTTCTCATAATATTAGAAATTTTGCAAAGATATTAATCTCCACTGTTTTTTTTCTCCCTTCTGAAAGCTTAGTTTAAAAAAAAATCCTTCCTAGTTTTAATTTTTTTTTTATTTTTCAGTAAGATTCATGATGTTGACTTTAAGGCCTTCCTAGAATTGAAAGATTTATCTCTTCATATTTTTAAAACTATCTCCCATGTAAGGCAATCAATATTTTCTTACAGAGGGTTCTAAGAAGGGCTCTTTAAAATACTTCTTTCAGAACTTTTAGAAAAATTTTACTGCTATTTTACATGAGAAAATTTCTTTTTAACTAAAATTGCATGAATTACCAAATATTACAAGAATTCTATCTGTGCATAGCATAAATTTTTTAAAAAGTTTTGTTTGAATAAAACTTTCCTTCCTTCTTTCCTTCCTTCTTTCCTTCCTTCCTTCCTTCTTTCCTTCCTTCCTTTTTTCCTTCCTTCCTTCTTTCCTTCCTTCTTTCCTTCCTTCCTTCCTTCCTTCCTTCCTTCTTTCCTTTCTTCCTTCCTTCCTTCCTTCCTTCCTTCCTTCCTTCCTTCCTTCCTTCTATAACATTTCCAAAATATTGAGTATATTTGTAGCTTCCAAAATGGAACTCATACAACAGGCATTCAATGTTGATGCCATCTGCATGCACATAGTGAGAAAAAAAATCAAGTAGTTGATTATATTTTAAAAGGCTATAGTTTCATCCAGTTGAACACTGATATTGAAAGGCAATGTTGCCAACTGCTTGCATAACTACATGATTCAAAATATGAAAAGAAATGCTAAGTATTCTAGATATCACAACATTTAATAATGAAATGCTTCAGTTTACTTTCCTTCTAGTCTACAAACCAGTTTGATAATTACCAGTGCACATAACTCTACTAAAGAATACCCAATAAAATAGATCTTCCATAGTTTGGGAGTCTGGTAAGAAACTTTATAGGTCACTTCAAGTAAAGTTTTGTATAAAATGACAAATTCGTATTTTGAAAATGCCCTATCTTTCTGGATGTTACATTTCTACATATAAAAAGAATCCACTTATTTCCTTGCATTTTGGAGATAGATGTAAGGTGGTCATTCAAGTGTTCTCACTTCATACTTTCATGCACAAGAAATTTTTTTTATTAATAATAAAAAAGTACCTATTTTTTTCCTATCATGTCTTAATACAAGTAAAACCATACTTCCTTTTCTTTGACAATTCAACTTAATTTGTTTCCACAAAATATTAAATAAAGCCAAATTAAAATATTTGATTGAATTTAATATTTTTAAATTGTGTTTTTATAAGCTTTTAAACAAGTGACTTGATAAATCTGAATGGAAAGAAGTGATTTGTATGTTAGGTAAAATGTAGATATTCAGGAAAATCAGGTAAGTAAATAAACTAGAGTAGTTTTTATAATTTATTTGAAATTTTAACATAATGAGTTTCTTTTACTTCTATTATAGAAAAGTTGATTTCTCCAGTAGTTTAAAAGTCCTGTACTTTCTGAAATTTGGCTATAATGACATCATGGCATATTATATGTTATGTTATAATATGCTATACTGTCAAGTTATAGATTTATTATTTATGTTATTAGTTGATTTTCCTAAAGTGCATGTATGATCATATCGCCACCATATTCAATACAGTCCAGTGATTTCCTATTGTTTCCATGAGCAAATACAAAATATTCTCTTTGACTTTCAAAGCCCTTCTTACTCTAGCCTCCCAAAACCATTTAAGTCTTTTTACACCTTACATGAAAGTACTGTTCGGTCTAATGACATTGGCCTCTTGGGTGTTTCATGAACAAGATACTCCATCTCAAGGTTCTTGTCATTCTCTATGGCTGTTTGCCATGATGGATATGCTTTCTCTCTTCTTATCTAACCACTGGAACTCCTGGCTTCCTGTTGATTCCAAATAAAATCCACCTTGTACAGGAAGCCTTCCTCAGGCTTTCAAAGTTTTAAGGCTTTCCTTCTATTAATTATCTCCTATTTATCTCATTTATAACTTGCTTTGTACTTATGTTTGCAGTTTTTCTCTCCCGTTAGATAGATTCTAAGCTCCATGAGGACAGGGGATATCTTTTGTCTCTTTTTTATATACTCCGTGCTTATTACAGAGATTGGCACATAGTAGTTCCTCAATAAATGTTTATTGATTTATTATTGGATGTAGAATTTCATGTTTTTCTTTGCCTACTTGGACAGGATAAGGATAACTTCTGATCATTTTGACAGTGTTCTCCCAAAGTTATTTTTAAATGATTAGCTTTTTCTAAGGGTAATAATATTTGAACACCACTTATACGGCAGACTGTATTGATATACTTATTTCATAAAATAGACATTATAGGAAAAGAGAATATGAAGAGAAAACCAAATAAACGAACCTCTGAGGTCATTGAACTCAAAACACTGTACAAAATTCACATCACTAATCAATCTGCTTAAAATAAGAAATTGTTTTACAAAACATATTTCCAAAGTCAATGCAAACATAAGGTGAGCTTGAACTTGCTTGGGAATAGCAAATGTGAGCTTTTTGCTTTTGTTACAAAAGGTTACCCATACCACCTTACAGAGTTAAGGATTCTCATTTGACTTGCCCGGTTTTGAAAAGCTTGTGGTAGTTAGGCAGTCATTTCAGTTGTGTCTGACTCTTAATGACCATATTTTGAGTTTTCTTGGCAAAGATAGTAGTGTGGTTTGCCATTTACTTGTGTAGTTCATTTGACAGGTGAGAAAAATTGAGGCAAACAGGCTTGTGCGACTTGCTCATGGTCACACAAATAGTAAATGTCTGAGTTTAGATTTGTACTAATGTCTTTCTGACTGTAGTACTGGTGCTCTATCCATTACTCCACCTAGCTACTCCCTTTGAAAAATGTTAGCAAACAATAAAAAATGACTCTCCTTACATTTATTTATCTTTATATAATTGTAGTTGGAGAATAATTGAAAACAGCAGTGTGTCTGGGTCACCAATGTGAGCATGAACAGAGAGTGGTGAGTCAACATTTTCAGATAATGGGCCCAGGTGGATGGGAACAAGGCTCAAGGGGGTCCTTGGCATGGATTCATGCCCATGGAAGACCCCTCAAAGTTAACCCTTCACATTGCCCCCTACAGTTCACTACAAAATTAAATCTTATATGCACCATTTATTCTTTACTAATTGAGTGTCTATCACTCTCTTTCTGTGGTTGTTTTAAACCTTCCCTTCTCTCTTCAAGTTCTCAAACCATTAATCTCCTCCTAATCCAAATGTCTTTCCTACTAGATAGAACTGTCCATAGAGAACTCCTTCTTCTCATCTATTCCTTACATCAAAGTACACCATACCAAATTATTTGCTCCATTGTTTTGATTTTTGAGGAAGAAATATTTTCAACTTTTACATTCTGGGTTTCAGTTCCTCACCTCTAATGTCATTACCATGTTGTTAATTCAAGCATTGATTGACACTACTTCCTTAGCCTTGTCTACCTTCTGATTGTAGAGATAGAATACCAAATATTTTCCATTGTCTTCCTTTATAGAAAGCAGATACTAGACTTTTGTATTCATTGCACTCTGCATCTCTCTCCCTTACTGTTTTTTTCTACTCGTGGGCAAGATACCCCTCCACTGAATATCCTCCCATCCTTCCTGGATACTCTGTTGTATTATCATTGCCCTCCTGCCCCCACCATTTGGTTGTAAGCTCTTTGATGGAAGATACTTTTTTTTTTTATTAAATGTATCCCTGACACATAACACAGTAGCTGTCAGACGGTGGACATGTAATAAATAATCAGTGAATTGGATTAGATTAGGTAGACTTGTTCCTGCTTCAGGTGGCCTTGGGAATTCAAGAGGTCTAGAAGTTCTGGGTCCATTTAGTGAAGGTGACTGGAAACAAAGGAAGATTCTTTACTGGAGAAGATGCCTTGTTGACAAGCAGAGGAAGCTAAGCATCTGACCTCACTTCCCAGAAGACATGGGCTTTAAGGGAAAAGGTGAAGAATAAAAGTAAAATGGAATACAGCAGTACATTTCCATGTTTCCAATATTTACCTGGGGCAGGTAGGTAGCTCAGTGGATAAATTGCCATGCCTGGAGTCAGAAAGATCTGACTTCAAATCTGATATTAGATACTTAGTAACTATGTGACCCTGAGCTACTCACTTAATGCTGTTTGCATCAGTTTCTTCATCTATAAAATGAGTTGGAAAAGGAAACAGAAAATCACTCCACTATCTTTACCAAGAAAATCTTAAATGGAGTCACAAAGAGTTAGACAAGACTGAAATGACTGAATAATAAAATATTAACCCACAGGCTGAGTAAAACAACACTTAGTTATTCTTTTTGTTTAGTTTCAAGTTGGCCTATCAATGCACATTTTGAGTATTTTGTCCTGTAGAATTCCTTTTCCTGGAAGTAAATGAATTTCTAGCCCAAACTGGATGTAAATTGTACATTGAATATCTTTTACCCAATGGGAACCAAAATCTAAATTTTAAATATTTTCCCCCAAGGCATCACTGTGAGGGGTTAATGAGCTGAATGATGTGAGAAAAGGGTGCTTGCTCCACCCTCACATTAGCCCTGGTAGGGATGTGTGCATAGGTCCAGAGCAAAGAAAAAACAATGAAAGTCAAATACTGAAATACCTCAGGCACTATGGCCCAGCAGAATTCCTAAATGTTATGTTATACTATAAAACATTGTTATCCTTGGTTCCCTTATGTTTCTTTTTGATAAGAAAATCAAGCATTTATGACCTTATGCAATTTCAGGGTCTCTTCGACCTCTTTAATGACAACTGATATGCACTGCACCAATTTCTATAAGAAATGATCATAACCAAGGTCAATTAAAAAAAGAAAATGTTTATCCATATTTCACTTTTTAGACTCAATAGTTTATTTAAATAAGTCATATTGGATCAATTATTACTCACAATGTCTCTATCTCATGTTTAGACTTTCTTCTAAATTGGTGTGAGGACTTTTACTTTAAGTAGAAAATGAATTGGATAGTTGATTCAGAATGATAGCCAGGTCAGTGAAGAACTGTTTTCTTTTAAGATTTCATCTAATCATTATAAAAAATCAATTAATTCATTTTAAAATTCATTTAAAAAACTTGAGTTCCAAATTCCCTTTATCCTTCCAATTCCTCTCCCACACATTGAGAAGGCAAGCAATATAATAAACATTTTATATGTGAAGAAAAACATATTTCCATATTAGTCACATTGCAAAAAAAGCAAGAAAAATAAAGAAAATATTGTGATTTTATTTTTGATGATATAACTAGTAGATCAGCATTGTCTGAGTATACTCTGGTGGCTTCTCTCAGTTAATCATTTCCTATTTATCCTGTATATAGTTTGCTTTGTTTACATTCAATTTCATTTTTTCTTTCTCCTTAGATCATAAACTCTTGCCAGCAGGAATTATCTTCACCCTGCCTCCCTCCCCCACTCTCTCTTTCTTATCCACAATGCTTAGCATGGTACCTGACATATAGTAGGTGCTTAATAAATGTTTAATGGTTGATTGATTTTGCACACAAATTAAACCAACACAAACTTCCATCAAGTTTCAATGAAAAACTTTGAGCTGATTTTACATTATGGTTACAAATTCTTTATATCTTTTGGTTTCATCCTTATTTTGTGAGAGTATCATTATTTACTCATTGACTTTCTGTAGTAATATATTATCCATGAGTCATACCTCCATTCACATTTATTTCACTTTTTCAGTAACATTTAAATTCATATTTATAATACATCTAAAAGTGTGTAATTCTAAGTAAACTCTGCCCCTTATCTGTGACCCTTTCAATGCCACTATGAAATTGAAGATATCCCACACAGATCTAAGGACCATATATATTTTCATTGTTTCATTGATGATTAAGGGTAAAAAATTTATTACCTAATGGCCATATTATTGAAAATGAAGCTCTTTGCTTCACCTAAATTGGTGCTCAGTCAATATGCTCACTGTATGGCCAATATTGTCTTTAAGGACATTTACACTTTGCAAATTGTATCAGATTTTCAGTTCTCCTGGCAAAGACTTTGAAACACCAGTTTCACTTCCATTCATGATCAGGCACAAAAGTAGGACTGAATTTTGTATCATCATCACTTAATTAAATGAGCTATCATTATAGCCTATTATGCTTGATGCTATTTAATGTTTGTTATTTCTGGATTATGATTTAGATAGCATTACATCATGTGTTATTTGAGTTGAATTTCATTTTTTACAGCTCATATATATGAAATATCATGAGGTAGAGCTTAATAGATAGGGAACTGGTCTTCAGAGGCAGAAAGATCCATGTTCAAGTTCTGTCTCTGACACATGCTCTATGTATGACTTTGGATAAGTCATTTTATGTTTAAGTGCCATAGGAAATCCTATAAGATCATAAAGTGCTAATTAATATCTTAGTAGTTTCTATAACTCTCTTAGCAAAAGGAATTCCCTACAGCGGTGAAAGGGGCAGCTAGGTGACACAGTGGATAAAGTGCTAGGACTGCAACTAGGAAGACTAATTTTTCTGAGTTCAAATCTGGCCTCAGAGTCTTAATACCTATGTGACCTTTAATGAGTCATTTAACTGTGTTTTTCTCAGTTTCCTCATCTGTATAATGAATGACCTTGAGAAGGAAATGGCAAATCCCTCCAATATCTTTGCTATGAAAACCACAAACAGTGTCTAAAACAGTCAGACATGACTGAAACTACTGAACAACAGCAATCACAGTGAAATCTCATGTTTGCTCTAAAAATAAAAATGATTATGTATTATATTTACAGCAAGTTAATGTTCATATTATATGTTTTGAAGGAAAATATTACTATTTCACATTCATTTATTCTTTAAAAATACTCATTGAGCACATACTTCAGATCAGGTGTTGTAGGTAATAATAATTAAAAAAAAATACAGCCTAATTCTTATGAACAGGACACTTCAATTCTTGTAGACTGCTATAAAGACTCATCAATGTGCTGTCTTTGATTTTTATGTCCTATTATTGGGAACATATGTGTTAAATCAGTGGTCAAGAACACAAACCTCATTTATGACATTATTCCAAAGGGAAAGGCAAACTACTTTATGACAATGCCCTTTGTAATCTAGTTCCCAATCAAGCATTTCTACAAAATCAATGTCTCAGAGATGTAGAATAAAGAGAAGTGGATTTACAGTTAGAAAAAGTGGGTTTGAGACCTGCTTCTTCCACTTATACATAAACTTGCAGCCTCACAGACTATTTCAGTTGAAAAGATTCACACAATAAATTGAATACAATGCAAATCTGTGCAGGAAATTCTTTTCCAATATCTTTAAAAAGTTGCCACTCATTTTTTTTTCTTGGATACTTTAGTGAGGGGTAACTGACTATAACACTTTCAATTTGGGGGCAGTTCAAATTTTTAGAAGATTTTCCTTATGGTAAGTTAAATTCTGCCTCTCTTTCACCTACATCCATTGGTCATGTCCTTTGGGGTCAAGCAGATCAAATCTGATCCTTCTTTCTTTTGACAATCCTCCACATACTTGATGAGAATTATAAAAGCCTTACCTTTTCTGGGGTTAAGTTCCATCCAATTTTATTAATTGAGTCTCATGTTTCATAGGCTTCAGTTATCTTACCAGTCTGGTCACACTTCTATAAACAGGCTGCATCTTGTCTTAGTACTTTTGCCAACCAAAAAGAAGATAGTACTCATAAAATATTTTGAAAGGACAAGTAGAGTGGGGCTCTCACCTTTACCTGTCTAAGTTTGATGCCTGTTATAAAAAAAAAAACAAAAACATGGTCTCATTTGGTGTTTGACTGCCATCCAGTACTCATGAATTATATTGATCCTGTCATGTACAAAAAAATTCATCTAATTTTCTCATTAACTATAATCTCACTCCATATTGAATTAAGGAAGTATTTTTGTTTGTTCATTCTGTTTGTTTGTATAGGAGCAGCCTCATTGCATAGTGAATAGAAAACTAGCCTGAAAACCATAAGGATCTAGATTCAAGTCCATTTCTGATTCATTCTTGAGCTCTAGGCAACTCTCTAAAACTACACATAGTAGAGAAGTTGAATACCAATAGGGGTAGGAGTTGCTTCACCATCTGACATCAACGAAATCACCTGTAAGATTATTTTTCCTATGCAGGAATTTACATTTCTAATAAACTCAGTTGTATAGGATTTGGCTTATATTTTCATATTCAAGACTGGAGGAGAGAGATTTTTATCGTTAACTCATATATTGCTCCAATTTGTGTCATATAAAAAATAATATTTGCATTTATGTCTTTACCCAAGTCACAGATAATAATGCTAATTAACAAAGTATTAAGGACAGAATGATAAAGTACACTATTAGAGGCCTCTCTTGAAATTGATATCATCCCATTATTGACTATTTTTTTGGACACAGTTATTCAAGCAGCTCTAAATCCACCTAATGTTAAATTCAAATTTTTACATCTCATCTACAAGAATAAATTAAGGACTTTGTTGAGAAGTCTTTGTTTTTGTTTTTGTTTTTGTAGAAATCTAGGTTCACTATATGTAAAGCTTTCCCTAATATATAAACCTTTTTTTGCAGCATCAGTAAAGGAAACGAAATTGTTTTGGACAATTGGACCTTAAGGTGTGCAGTCTCACTGTTCTCTCTAGTATTCAGAATCACAATCTGATAGCACATTTTAGAATTTTGTCAGAAACAAAATAGGTGATCACTCTCATCATATTTACAGAAAAGTTTTTTTTTTCTTCTGTTTATGGTATTTTTTTGGAAAATTTATATGAGATTTCCCCTTTTTCTGGTGACTACATTCCCAGTTCCCCTATGAAATCCTGAGATCACTGAGAGTATCTTAGCAGTTAATAAGACTTGGTCTTCACATTCTTTAAGGGCCCCAAAAGGCATTTTGTCTGGGCTTCATTACTTTAAATCATTGAGTGCTCTGAGCTGGTATTCTTTTAATATTTCCTTACTCATGTCTCTTCAATTTCCTAGTAGCTATTTTTATTCTGTTCTTTCCATCCAAAGATCATTTGTCGTGGTGGTAAAACTAGATACAATATGTGTTGAACAGTTTTTGCCTTCTCTTTATCATCTGTTATCATCATCCTATCTACTTTGGAACTACAGTCCTTTCACTTTCAACTTCATTATACCCTCAATGTACCACAAAAAAACAATTTCATTGTCTTTTTCATCCATGATAGTCTTAGCTCCTACCAGTATTATTATGCTATTCTTTTTATTTTGTTCTTTTATCCTCCCTTACTATTCCTTGTTTCTATGTCTGAGTATGTCTTTTAAAAAAACATTTTGTTGGCTGATACACATACTTTGATATCTCACTGAAGTCATTCTATTTTTTTCTGGAAGGGGGAAGGTAGGGCAATTGAGGTTAAGTGACTTGCCCAAGGTCACAGAGCTAATGTGTGTGTGTGTGTGTGTGTGTGTGCGTGTGTGTGTGTGTGTGTGTGTGTGTGTGTGTTAAGTGTCTGAGGTCAAATTTGAACACAGGTCCTCCTGACTCCAGGGCTGGTGCTCTATTCACTGTGCCACCCAGCCGCCCCATCATTCTATTTTTTTTGAGTCTCATTTTCCATGTCTGTGAAATAAGAGAATTGTTCTAGATGATTTCTAAGTTTCCTTCTAGCCCTAACTTTTTAGACTGATGACTGTTCCAGAATTGTATTTCTGATACTATCACTGCTATTGACTATTTACTATTGACTATATGGCTATTCTGAATGGCACTAGGTCATCAAATGAGTAAACTCTTTAGGCTCACAACCAAGAGATTCTTACTAGAATTAGTTCAAAATCATAAAGATATGGGTGAGTGGAGAATGACAAGGAAAAATAATTCCCCTTTGTGAATTCACAAGGTATGTTGATAATTGTTTGGATTCTGAACAAGAGAAATCATAGGGAAGAAATGACATTTTTTCTTCAGATTCTTGAGAAGATGCCATGATGAAAAAGAAATATAGTTGGTGTGCTTGACTTAAAATAGAACTGGAAGCAATGGATTAAAATTTCTGAGAAGCAACTTACAGATCAATATAAAAGAAAAACAAAGAAACAAAAGAGTAAACAGCATCCTAATTATCAGAGCTATCAAATGCAAAATGGTACTTATCAGAAGGCAGTAATTTTCTCCTCACTGGTGGTCTCAAGCACAGGCTGCTATGTAATAAAAGGGGCTCTTTTTTGGATATGGATTGGATTAGACTGGTGCTGAGATTCCTTGGAGATCTGAGATTCTGTGATGCAGATGGGGAACTCTGGGAATAAATTCAAAATTGGTAAAGGCATTGCAAATGAAATAGCCATTTATAATAACATAAGTTGCTCTGATATAAGAACTTTAGAATCAACATACACCTAGGAATTAGAAAGTAATAATGTTGCCCAGCAGGGACTAGTTGTAGGATCATGGGTGATTTAGCATTTATGAAATGCTGGAAGGAGACTTTAAGACAGGTTAAGATGAGGATGGAAGAGCAGAGGGAAACTCCAAAGAAATGGAAGGCAATGATAAGGGCAATTGTGCCTTGTTTCTAACTTTGGTTCTGAACTTTGATGATAGATAGCAAGAAGGAAAACTCTCGAAAATATCTTATGTTTTGCATGACATCATGTGTAAAATGGGTATAATATTGCATGTCTTCTCAATGGATATAATGGGTGGTGAGCAGTAGAAAAGAATGTAGAACTCAACTTTTTAAAATGAACATTAAAATGAAAAGAAGGAAAGGAAAATTAAAAAAAAAACATACCTATAGTTTTTGGTGATCATGTGGTTGACTATTGCAAGAGACCTAGCTCCCAAAATGAATCTTGATGATTTGAAAACCTCCAGCTGTGATTGACTTTTTTGTGGCTTTATGGTAGAATAGTTTGCTTATATTTGTTGGCATCTTCCAAACAGGTGGTGAGAGTGCACATTATTTATAGTAATTTTGTTTTCTTCATTCCTACTTAATTAAATTCCCACTTGCATTTCTATGATGTCATATGTTGCACCTAGGCTAGTCAAATTCAGAGAGAAAACAGGGACACATGAGCAACTCCAAAAGATTCTTCATAACTACAGATAAGTAACAGGGTTGCTATACTTATAAGCATTTAATTAATTATCCCCTTTAGTTCCTAGAAGTAAGCAAATTAGTATGTTTATTCTACAGAACCTTTCATAATTTTGTTTCATTGTAACATCAATTACTCTCTGTATACAGCATCACAAGAGGCTAAAAAATATGGACTAAACTAGATTACCATCACAATTGTTTGGCCAGTACTTCATGACATTTCATTATACAATGTTATCAAGCTGAATGATGGGAATGTGGTCCTTTTCAATTGTACCTAATGATCCTGGTGTTAAAAAGAAAACATCTGCTAACAACATAAATTAAGTCCAAATAAAAGAATAAAGCTGGTGAACATATGGGAGAAACTGTAAAAATCAATATTTCTGATTTTCAGTCAAGTGCCCTTTCTCTGCTGGGACTCAGGAAATCTGTCTACCTTGACTTTTTTATGGCAGAAGATACATACCACATCTTGACAAACATATATACTTTAAAGTGCCAGTGAGTTTCCATGAATTATTGTCAATATGATCAAATACCAGTGAGCTGAGAATGTTCTAATTTAATTCACCACCAGCAAACTTTTATTAAGCCCCTATTACTTAATGTGCATAATAATATTCTAGGTGCAAATGGTATTAAAAAATGTAAACATTGATTTGATTCCCAAGTTGCTTACAATTTATGTAACTAAAATCTACAGATTTCAAAAATGTAACAGAGAAGGTAGACTATAATAAGCATTAAAATTTTCAGTATACGTACAAAGTCCTGAATAAAATAGGACAAGTAGGGGATGGACAACTATTGGTTGTGTGTATCAAGCTAGGTGTTTTTGGAAAGATCCCCAAAGTGCCTAAAGTAGACATTGAAGGGTCACTGAACCTTTGAATCAGCTTAAAGGGGGAGGACAACACAGTCATTATACAGTGAAAAAGAAACAGGAGGAAACAGCAAAATCTAAAATAAGAAATGCAAGGACAATAAAACTCTATTTATACATTATTCTTATCTGTTGCATATAATGATAAGAAGGTTTTCCAATAAAAGACATTTGAGTGACTGGTCCCTTGAAAACATCTTAAGTGGACTCAACAGCAATTGTTCCTATTTGCTTTCATAAGGCTCATTTTCAAGTTCTCTCACCTTCCCCAGTTTCCCAGTTATGTTAAATTTCATTTTGGGTCATGATCTAAAGTGTTTGTGAATTCACTTTCCCAAATGGATACTTTAATAGTATGCAATCCATCAAGCAAAAATGAGTGATTTTCATTCAGATTCACTTTCTTCAAATCCTCTGCTTCTCTGTTATAACCAATCAACGCAGGAAAGATAGTTACACATGAGTTTGTGGAAATTCTGAATTTTTCGTCATGAGTCCTTTGGAATTCTCTTTGATCGCTATAGTCAAGTCTTTCACAATTTATCATCACCTTATGTTGCTGTCACTATGCACAATGATCCCTTGGTTCTTCTAACTTCACTTTGCATCAGTTCATATAGATCGTATGTTTTGCTTTGCTTTATTTTCTGAAACCATTCCCTCTGTCATTCCTTAAAGCACAATCAAAATCATACGCCACACCTTGTTTAGTCATTCCCCAAGTGATGAGCATCCCCTCAATTTCCAACTCTTTGACACCAAAGAAGAGCTGCTAGAAATGTTTTGCTGTTGTTGTTCTTGTTGTTGTTCTTGTTGTTGTTGTTTTGGTAACTACAGGTTATTTTTTTCCTTTGATAAAAACCAGGTAATGTTATTACCGGATCAAAGGGTACATGCAATTTTATAGCTCTTGAGCAAAGTTCCAAATTGTTTTGCGGAATGATTGGACCAGTTCATTATTTCAAAACCAGTTCATTAATATACTATTTCCCTTTTTTCTCTTCAGCATTAGTCATTTTTGATAAATGTGAGGTGGTACTCAGAGTTGTTTTAATTTAATTTAAAAAGAATTGAAAACTTCCTTTGACATAATTCTGTTTGATTTTTTATAAATTGTAGATCTAAACAAACAATTATCCCTTCTACTTCAGAAAGCTTTAATAGCTCTCAGTTTTCAGAGAAGCCAATAGTAAATCCTAGAACAAACATTTCATCATGGCCCATATCCCAGAGTACTTCTTGCCTTCTAATACATGAATTTTAGCTTCTACTTTCCCAAGATCAGTTCCTTTGATCTGTATCCCAAAAATATATTATTGATTTCCTTCAGAGCAAATTATGGAACAGATATATAAGATATATGCTTAACTGCCCTCATTAATATTTTAGTAAGTACATATTATGGACCTACTATGTGCCACACACACAAAGGTACCACTGACTATGGACAGCCGAAAGAACTGAATTCAAATTGTAAGGTCCCTTGTACATCACTTGTTTACACAGCCAATAGTTCTAAGGGTATAGAATGCAACACAGAGATGCCAGTGAAGAGCTATAGAGATAATAGTCTGGTAAACTTCCTTAGTTAAGGTTATATTTCATCACATAGCCAAATTGAATAATTCATTATAACTTTACCACTTGTTCTCAAGTCAGAATAACTTTTTTAAGGATTCTTCTTGATCCCAAACCCTTTTGTATTCCTTGAAGTCTGGCTTACCTTGTTGACACTTCATGAAGGCCTAGGAAATTTGGTCAGTTTTCTAGCATAATGTCATGAGAATCTGAAGCTCTTCCCTGCCCCTAGGCTCTTTGATAGACTTAAGTGACTCTGAGAACCTTCCCTGATTTGAAAATATACTCTGCCCCCTAATAGGCTGAATGTGGTCACATGGAGCCTGTCTTCGGGAAGCTTGTTTTTCAGGAATTCCCACACCTTATTATTTTGTGATTGGGCAGTTGATCAAGAGGGCTGTGACATTCTCTGATCCAGGAGAAGGCTATATACACCCTGATGTGAGTTTTTGCTTTGGAGCTCACTTTAGAAAGACTTACGTGATTTGGCCAGACCAGACTCTAGGCAGTCGTTAAGCCCCTGGTTTTGAAAACCCAGACGTTGTTGCTTCCCTCTATGTTAACTAACAAGGTATGGATGTAATGGTCAGAGGGCTAGAAGCCCATCTGCTGATCTGTTTATTTGTCTGCTTGTAACTTCTGTTTGTATTTTCTGAAGTTCAGGGTGTTGACTTTTCCCCCTGAATTAAGTAAATGACATATGTTTGATTAAAGTATGATTGTTAACCCATTTTGAGTTGCTTTCCTTTATAAAAGCAGATATAAGAACCTGTGCTACCAGCCATCATGGGTATGCTAGGGTGCTTGTTGATACACATACTATCTGCCACTTCGGGTACTTATGGGGAACTAGTGCAAAATGATAACTAAAGTTTTCCTAAAAACACTTTAAACAATGAAAAAGGAAACATTTGAAGCATTTACAAAACTTTGTCAAGTTATATTCATTAAAATTTGAGATTTTTAATCTTTTTTATGTCATGGACCCCTTTTGCTGTCTGGTAAATCCTATAAACTCTTTCTAAGAAGAACGTTTTCAAATGCGTAAAATAAAATGCAAAGGATCAAAAAAGAAATCAATTATATTGAAATACAGACATAAAAAAGTTATAAAAATAGATATCCCCCATTAAGAAGTCTTGAATTATAAATGAAGTTTTAATGAATTTTGGATGAATCTCTAACCATTTGATGATGCATCTATGTATATTTACACATACATTTATACATAGATATGTACAAGGATGTTAGATATACATACATATTTTATGCATGCAAACACATATATGTGTGTATATATACTTATACATATATGTGTATGTGTGTGTGTGTGTGTGTGTATAAATGTTCCTGCATATGTATATATATTTGTGTGTGAGAGAGAGAGGCAGGGTGGGGGAGATAGATCTGTGCTTTCTATGAATTCTAGAACACTTGGTCTCTCCCTCTAAGATGGCAACCAAATATATCCAGCAAAGCATATGGCTGGGTTGATGAGGCCAAGGCCTTATTTGCTCCCAAAACTGATAAAGAATGATAATTACATCTTAAGACACACAAAAAAAGTTAAGTTTCTTGCAAAAAGCCACATAGCTAGTGTCACAGATGCAATGTGAACCCGTCTTCTTGACTCCAAAATCAATGAGATACCAATCATTTGAACAATGACTTTTTTGTAAGTAAAACTTGTTGACAATTTTTAAATCCACATGTTATATGTGTGTGTGTTCTCCACATATTATATATTGTAACAAAAAGCCTCCAGAGTCCTAGTGCTTCTGTTCTCCAAATGATTTCAATCTTCCATTAACCTTCCCTGGAATTTTTACATGCAACTAAAACGATCTTTGTCCTTCAATCAATCAATTCATTTCCTTTTAGTGCTATGAAACCTTAGATAAAGTTTCATTGTTTCCAGGAAGCTTTTAACAATAAAATTAATTAATAATAGCTGACATCTTTAAAACACAAAACTTGAAATTTTGTGAAACTCTTTATATACTTGATCCTCCCAAGTGCCCTGTGAGGTTGGTACTATGGTATGATCTTCCTCATTTTATAACTAAGGAAACTGTGACTCTAAGAGATGAAATGGTTTGCAGGGCTCTTAGCTAGTAAGTCTCAGAGGTAGGAATCAAAGCCAAGTTTCAAGAGGGTCTACATTCTGAACTCATGCTAGCCATGACATAATATATCACTGCTTTGCAATTCTTTCAAAACTTTCTGACAACATCCCAATGGAATCAGTAAAACTAGGTTTTGGCTAGAGCTAGAGCTAGAGCTGGAGTTTGGCAATGGAGACAGCATCCTAGAGTACAATATTTAAAGGGTACAACAAATGAATTTTTTTACAAATATCCATTTCTTCATGCTACAAAGTTCTCTGTCCATGGTGAGTTGGCATTTTCAGTTGTCAAGTTTCACAAAATGTAATGAAGGCACAAAGTCTCTCATAGACAGTAGCAACAGGGTATATAATTTTAAAAACTTTCCTCTTTCAAATAAATGTCTAGACCTGCCTCCAGTTTTGGCTATGCCACTCATTAGCTGTGCGACTTTGGACAAATTGCTTCATCTCTTTGGGTTTGACAACTTAACTCAAAAAACACAGATTAGACTTCATCTCAAACATCCTTCCAGTATTCTATGTTCATAAGACATTAAGCCTGTTAAAAGCACCACAATCACCCGTATCATTTAGTTGAAGTATTTATTTAAGTGTATTTCTTTTTTTTTTCCTTTTTGAAGGGGGGAAGGTAGGGCAATTGGGGTTAAGTGACTTATTCAAGGTCACATGGCTAGTTTTTGTGTATGTGTGTGTGTTAAGAGTCTGGGGCTGGATAGAACTCAGGTCCTCCTGCCTCCAGGGACAGTGCTCTATTCACTGTATGTATATCTATCTATCTATCTATCTATCTATCTATCTATCTATCTATCTATCTGTGTGTGTGTGTGTGTGTGTGTGTGTGTGTGAAGAAAATATTTTACAGGTAATTGGAGCATTTCTTTCTTAGGACTTTTCCACAAAAATTAAAGGCTTTGAAAGACATTTTATAATAACCACTATATTCTTCATTTCCTATAATAAATTAAGACTTGTAAAAATGAAAATAGCCTAGGAACTGGAAAACATCATAAGAGAGTTTATTTTAATAGATATTTATTAGAAACATTAGAGGAAGTGTGGCAGGCATAGTAGATGAAAGACTGTCCTTAGAGTCAGGAAGACTAGGGTCATTGCCTGCTTCTCACATACTGCCTTTTTGACCTTCTTAAGTCATTTAAATTCTCAGTGCTTTAGGCAACTGTTTCTAGTTACTGGGAGAGGTAATTTTCATCAGTGGAGTGACTTTCAATACTGGGAGTCACACAGAATGATGAAATCACATCTAAACCATTGATTGGGGGAAAAGATTCTGTCTCCCTTGAATACTTATTTCTTCAGTCTGAATCTCAGGTTTTTTCTCACCCTTTCCTCACAGGGAATGATGAAACCATCAGGGAAATTCTATCTAGACTTTTTATCAATGACATGGCTTGTTTATCAAATCTGAAGATAACATAAAGCTGGTAGAGATTGCTGAAACAAACCTCAACTGCCTATAGTGATGAACTGAGTCCTATCTGGGATTCACAATATCAGCAAGGCATGTATAGCATAAAGGAAATATGACAATATTTAATGTGAAAAATCCATGGGGGTTAAACATGCTAATACTCATAAAGAGTCAAAATTATGGCATTTTAATAGACAGTATCTAGAATAAAGTAGGTTAAGATCTTGCTGCATTCTAGCACTTTGAGATATCCTCTAAGGTTATGTGTGGAATAGTTCTTGGCACTAAAAGGGTGTTTGCAAGTGGGAACATCTCCCAAGAGATGAGGACCAGGATGATGAGACTTAAACTCATGGTTTTAAAGAGTAAGTCAAAAGAACTAAGACTTTATCATAGAGTAGAGAAAATTTGGGGAGATGTGATAGATTATTTCTCTGTTTTTCTATCTGTCTGTCTGCCTTTCAGTCTCTCTCAGAATGAGATTAGAAAGCATCCGAAGTCATAGGCTTTTCTGCTGTGTTCAAATATAGATAGAAATGAAGTTAAAGATAAAAATGTCCACATAATTGACCTTGAAATATTGCTTTAAAGAATATGGTTGGTTTCCATTCCTAAACACTTAATTTTGTATAACCAATGTTCAGAAAACAAAAATAAACAATCAAAAAAACTTGAGAAATATTAATGTTCTTGAACTATTAAATATTAAGGGACTTCATAGGCCTAGTCTTTTATTTATTCTGTGACTTACCTATATATAAAATACAAAATATTTTACTTTAGTTGTCATGAAGTCAGTTTCCTTAAATTCTCCCTCTTTAGCTCTATGAACATCATCTTTATTAAGAATCTATGAAATAACATGTTAGAAAGTATCAAGCAAGGAACAGGTTTCCATTTTAAAAAGTGTCTTGATGCCTGATACATTTAAATAAGAAATTAAAAAGGCAAATGCAAGTGTATATTTGGTTTACATCCTACTATCAGGTTTTACAAAAGTCAAGCATTTTTGAACCTAAGGTTTTTAACCTCCTGTGTACTTAGAATACCCAATTTACTTGCTTCAGATGATCTCGAACAGAGGCTAGGCTCATGCAGTGACAGTGGCTCAGATAAATACACAGTTCACAACTGCACTGCCTTATAAGCCATCAAAGCAATTTTAAAATCAATTTGATATTTGACAGGGAGCCAATGCAGTTCCCTTAGGATGGTAGTGACATGCTGAGGCCACTTAGTGTGAATAAAATTCTGACGGCAGCATTTTACACAAGTTGGAACCTCTGCAGCATTTTTCCCCCTCAGAAGGCCATAAAAATAGGCATTATGATAATCTAACCTAGAGGTTAAAGCAGCACTAGCTATTGTCTTAGTGTCAGCAAGAGAGCAGTGAGAGGTGGATTTTTTTTTTAAGGATGGTGATCAAATTAAGTTCCTGTCAGAGACCTAAAATGATCTTGGAAAGATATAGCTCAATTATAAGTTAGCTTCCAAATGTTTAGCATAGGTGTAATGGCCACTATCATTAGCTTCAACAGAAGCAGGAAGCCTCAGAAAATAACATAGATCAACCAGCAATTCCATTTTTGCCATTCTGGCATCATCTTTGTGACATTTAATATACAGAAACTAGCAATACTAAATATAGTGTGCTACATCCTACAGAACTTTGTGATACCCAGAAACCCTCTCAGCAGCTGATAGTAACATTAGATTGTATCCTTTCTAGTTATTTTTATCAGTAGAAATATTAACAATTTTCATGTCAGTTCATCAGGGAGGAGTGGTATAGTATCAGTGCCACTGATATCTTCCAGACTATAGACCTCTGGGGAAGAAGGAATATGGCCTCTAAGCAGTAGACTGATGAACGCTGTTGGGCTGGAATTGGCATGAAGTATTGGGTTCTCTGCAAATCCTAACTGGTAGGTACCCCACAAAATCCAAAAACAAGGTCTAAAACCTTTCAGACAATCAGCTTCCCAAGGGGAAGAATGTCTTCAGATTACATAGTGGTGACAATTGCCTGTCTTTCAGGCAGGCAATCTTATTATGGGAGGCCAGGTCAGATCTTCCAATCACCACTCTTCTCCCATATTAGCAGTGACATATCCAAGGGGAAATAAACATATGAAACTTTTGAGAGTTTTCTTTTTATAACCCTTTTCCTTTTCCACCTCACCCCCATTCTTTATCCAATGGTGTTGTCCTGTTGTCCCTGAATATACTAAGTAGCTAGCTTGAATTTCCTGTAGTACTCCCTCTCCTCACAATCAGGAAAACTGGACCTAATACCTATTTTCCCCTCTTCTTGTACCAAAACTGCATCATCACATCATGTCTTACCCTCACTTTGTGATCTGTTCTTTTACAGCCATTTCTTAGGCTAGAGTTGAGGACATTGCCTTGACAAGATCTGAACATGGGACCAATTGCTACTCTACAAAGATCTTCTTCCTGCTTCCACCACTCCCAGTTTTGGTACTGTGAGGACTTAATTTGAAGGGAGGGACTTATACTGTTGGTCACAACCGTACTTTGAAAGCCATCCATCTACATAGACCTCTCCATGGGAGGGCCCTCTTTCTCCCTTGGATCTTCCCTTCTTGTCATCCCTTTTTATATATTCAGTTTTTGGTTTTTTTTTACCCAGTAGCCAGGGGCAGATCTAGGAGGTTGGAAGCGATGTTGTCCTGGAAAATAGGTTGACGCTGTCTTTTCTTCTCTCCTCTTTCTTCTCTTCAAAATGCCAACTCATAAACTGGAGTTTGAGGAATGCAAGTTTGTTGAAGTGAATAAGTATTTCCAGTATTGGTATAAAAAGAAAAGTTCTATATAAATTCTAATTAGCATTCTTACTAATGTCAACTGAGGTATAAAAGAGAGAGAGAGAGAGAGAGAGAGAGAGAGTGAGAGAGAGAGAAAGAGATGCATACTTAACCAATTTTGCCACTCTCATAGACTATGTCAAGTTTTTAGTTAAAATAGAAAAGTGATACCCTATGTATTGGTGAGGTCCTTTGGATGCTCTTGTTTTTAGATTACACTGTACTGAACCCCAGAATACAACCCCTTCCCTGTCTGCCAAATAAAATAGAAATACATTATTCTGTCATTTAAAACATTTATAAATTTGATGTCAACCTATCTTTCCATTCTTATCTTACTTCATTTCCCTTCTCTTGGCTTTGCATTCTAGGCAAATTAACCTATTATTATACCTCCCTTTCTTCTCATCTTGCCCTGTTCTTCAATTGTAGATTCAATACTATTTCCTTCATACAAAGCTATACTTTGTTCACATTGCCCCATCAGCTTTGCTAAAGACACCCTTTTATCTCATATTCACCTGTTAAAATTCCTTCCTTCCTTCTCTCTAGACTAATCTCAAATGTCTTCCTGACAAGCCTTCTTTATGTCCTTTCCCCTTTCCT
>CM053580.1:419456800-419474860 GCA_028627135.1 Pseudochirops cupreus | reverse complement strand
GGAAGGAAGGAAGGAAGGAAGGAAGGAAGGAAGGAAGGAAGGAAGGAAGGAAGGAAAGAAAAAAAGAAAAAAGAGGACAATTTGGAAAATCAGTTTGGCTATATTGCTTATTCACTGGATAATTGCTCCACTTCACATTTTGCTAGGGCTGTGTAAACCTTCCTTAAATGCCTCCAGTGTTTTTATCATGCATATGCAATGACTTTACACAACTAAAGAGAAAACCTTTCCCTTGCTTTCATAATTACATATTTACATGCTAATTTTTTTTTTCTGAATGGCAGTGATATTTTCTGTTGAATGGATAACATTTTTACTGTGTGGTTGTAAAAGAGCATTTAGAAAGAAGTAATTTTAAGCCTGAGATAATAGCTATCAGAAGAAAATAGCACTTGAATACCATTCTTACTGCATTAGTTGAGTCAACCAAGCTTCCAATTGTTGGCTTGTGTCAATGGTATGTTTTGAACACATACCAACATAGAAACACACCTAACATTGAGTGGGATTAGACTCAACTGAATTTAAAATGAGATGCGTTTACCAAACTTACCCCTTACTTTTTTTCTAGTTTATTCATTTGTCGGGGGAGTATTCGGCTACTTTTGCAATAGGACTTTTTTATCTATCTATAACAGGGAGATAATAAATTTCAAAAATACAGCAAAAGATGAAATAAATTAACACAGCCACAAAATGAAACAGATATAACTGAAATAACAGGAGAAAATGGAAAACAGGAAATGAGAGTCAAATAAGTTTAATGTCTTCCTTCAAGTTTCCTTTTGTATAAAAGTCATCCTTTAAGGTTATTTGCAGTCAAAACTTTCTTATTGTTTACAATGTGAGCTTAAATTAAGAGAGGAAATTTACCAAGAATTATGCTTTCATTAATGTTATATTTTAAAGTATTCACTTGGCATTTTAATGTGGAAACACTTAAACACTTCCCTATTTCATTGCATCTTTAAAATTTTCTACTTGAGGTCATTGCCTAGGTTTTCTACAAAAAGATAATTGAAACTTTAAATCAAACAATTTCAGAGAAGAAATTTTCTGTAATGGTTGGCAGCACTTAATTCAAAACGATTTCTCCTTTGATAATGAAGGTAATAGATTAATCTAAAATATTATCAAGGGAGCAATTTAGTTTCCCAACTTCTTTTGTATTGTTATACTTCTTAATAACTGACAAGTATCTTTTTCATGGATAAATTAACCTTGGTAAAATAGTAATATTTAGAAAGATTAAAGGTGTCGCATGTAAATTATATGTGGGTGAAATATGTCCAATACAAATCTCTTTAGGAAAACAGTTAAATCCAAAATCCCAAAGATGCAGGTTTGTTTGTTTTTTTCAAGGGGGAGAGGGTTCCTCCCACCCAGTTTATAATGGCCTATAAGGAAAAAAAAAAACAACTAGCAGTATTAGTCATATTATCCACAGATAATTCTGAAAGAGACGCAAACCACTAGAATAACTCAATTTTTAGATTCTTTACTTTGGTCACATCTTTATTATAGAATGTCATAGATGGGATTTCAGTAGTCATTTAATTCACCATCCATATTTTGTGAATCAGAGAACTGAGCATACACAAACATAGATGCATAGATTCATATAAGTATGTGTAAGTATATATGTATTATGTATGTATTAGACATGCATGTATGTATGTGAGTATGTGTGTGTGTATATGCTTGCAAATATGTGTTTGTGGACTTTCTCACTATTCACATTATATTTAACCACCACTGATTAAGAGATGATGATGATATTGATATAATACTTTATGTTATACATAGTGTTTTACACAGTTTAATTCATTTCATCCTCAAAGGAACCCTGTAAGATATGTATTATTATTATTATCCTCACTTTAAAGACGAGGAAATTGAGGAAGGGTAAGAGAGATTAATTGACTTGATGAGTGTCTGAGGCAGGATTCAAATTCAGTTCTTTTTGACTCCAAGGTCTGCACTATATCCACCATGTCACTTGTATGTCTAACATGTAGCTACCATGTGTCAAATATCCTTGTAGTCTGGGGAGAAGAACAAAACACAAGATTTAGAAGACTCACATCTATCATTCAATAAAATGTGAACATATGATATAACCATAGATAATTAATGCAGAATAAAAAAGGAGCCCAGGATAGTATGCACAGGCAAAAGATGGATGTTTTCTGACAGGAGGCAAAGGGGAAGAATTCTAAAAGGTATTAGCACTTGTAATGCCATGCATGAGCAGCTTCCCAAGAGAATGCTACTGTGAACAGCTTTTAAAGTTCTGATTACACAGTATAGTGAACACTCTATTTATTCCATAACAAATCAAAGCAAACATTCATAACAAATCACAATATAATATTCACAACATCACATCTTATCACAGAAAATCACAATATAGTGTTTATAACAGCTCACATTAAAATAGCCACATAGTTTTCACCAAAGTGGTCACAGTATTTAGAACAAAGAACAAAAGAACAATCATCTGGTATCCCTAAGGGGGTTTGCCTCCTTACTTAATCATTCAATCATTTCACAATACAAGTCAGTCTTCCACTCATGGGGCAATTATAGGTTAACTTAATCAGTCACTTATCTAGCAATCAGTCACTAAGTATTTTAATCACTAAATACAATCATTAGAAAATTACACAAACCCTCCACCCCTCAGTCTCTAATAAGCTTCAATTTCATCACTGCATTCAATATTTAAGGAGAGGCCTTTTCTTCATCTTGACTTGGGGTGGTCTCTCAGATTTCCTGGATCCCCTTCCATGGTCCCACCTCCGACCTGAATCCACCAGTCACTTGGATTCAGAGGCAGATAGCTCCCAGGTTCTTGGCCAGTCCTCCAGGTAGTTCTTGCTACACACTGAAGTTCACAGGGTCCGGCACATCTCAAAACCTCCACAATTCCTGTTCCCGGGAACTCAAGGATCAACCAAGCCACAAACAAACAAAGTCATATCTTGGTCATGCTTCTTCAGTCCTCTAGCAGTTGGGCTGGCCCTAGGACCCAGAAGGAATCTCAGCCTTCCAGGGGGCCTTCTCAGCAGCAACTTTAGCCTTCACCAGATTCTGGTCTCATAGAAAACACCAACTCAATTCTTAGTCCAGCAAGTAGCAGCCCAGCTTCCAGATGCTGAGGAAAATTCTGCTTCCTCCACCAGGAGCTTGCCAGGAGAAAAAATTCTTGATTCTGACTGTCTCTCAATGGGCCTCTTCTTATACACATACACACACACACACACACACACACACACACACACACACAGACACATGCACACACGCACACATGCACACACACTGGCTTCCTGTCTCAGCCAACCCCTTCCTGTTATGTCAGCAAAAAGAGACAGAGTTCACACCTTGTTTCTTTCACAGAGGTACTTAGCCCTAAGTCACTAAGGGCTAAGTGCCTGCTTCCTTGACATAACAAAAAAAGAGATCTTCAAATTTAAATTAATTACCATTACAGCACTAAAGAGGGTTTTGATGAACAAGCAGAATTTCTATAGGCAGTGATGAAATGAAAGATCCAAGAAAGAGATGTGGAAAAGGATGGGTATATGTGTATACACACATACATACATACATACATACATACACACATACATATATACACACACACAATAGGGAATAAAGTGAGTTAAGAAAGTGATTTTATAAAATCATAGGATTTGAAATCATCTGATCTCATTTTACAGAAGAGGAAAATTAGACCCAGAAAGGATAAATGATTTGTCCAAGTATATGACTACTAGATAGAATAACTGACATATTTTGCCTGACTTGAAAGGGCTTTGTCTACTAGATTAAAAAAAAATCACATTATTTACCTTTTGAAAAAGAACCACTGGAAAATTGAAGACTACAGGAGTGACATAAACCAATAAATTGAACAGTTTACTGCAACAGCAGCATTTGGAATGAACTAGAAATGGCAGAGATTAATGAGAAAGTTACTGCCATCATCCAGGTTTGGTAAGGAGGGCCTGTATGGGGATCTATAAAGTAGAAATGTCTATTAGGAAGTAAAGATTGGGGATAATACAGCAAAAGAATTGACAGACTATGACAAAGGTTTGGTAAGGGAAGTGAAAGAGAAGGAAGAGGCCAAGAGGATCTGGGGGTTTTAGGCATAGTTAATTTGGGATTTCCCAATTTTGATATCATGGACAGACTTTCAAAAAATATAATTGCACTACTGTTTAAAAACTTGTGTCTGAAATTTGTTCATTGGTTCAATGGGATATCATTTGCTCACTGAAAGTAGTGTGAGATTAATAACTAGAAGACACAAAATATAGGTAAGACACATGCTTGGCCCTCAATAAGATTACAATGTATGATTTTTTCTTTCTTCCTTGCAAGATTACATGAACACAAGCTTTTTTTTTGTTTTTTTTTTTTTTTTGTTTTTATGATAGGACTATCTTTGAAATTCACTAACCATCATAATGCATGCATCATCAGCACCTTTGGTATTAGGAAAAGCTTTTGAATTATTCAATTAAAATCTTTATGGGATGAGAACATGGAATTTTTTAAATTTAAAATAATGAACATAATAATTACAGTAAACACTGAACTGATGAAGCTTTAAAATCTACTATAAAACCCATTCAACAAACATCTTCTAATTCAGTGGCATGTTGAGATTCTAAAATGGTTACCCTTACTGGAATGAACCTATTGTTGAGTGAGATAATGAAATTAGAATAATTGATTTTTTTCCCCGATTTGACCAAATCTATATTGCTCTATCCTTATATAAACATATTGATATATGCAAGAACGATACCAAACTTTCCTGTATGGATAAACAAGTAATGATTTAAGAATATGAATTCCCACAGTATATGGGAGGATTTTATTTTTTTCTCTAAATTTATTATTATTGTGTGTGTAGTTGATATATATGCATTTATATAGATATGTATACATAAAGGCATGTAGATATTGAGTCCTTATTCTATGCATTACACTTACGGATGATTACGGAATGTTTAATGTGTCATGAAATTCTAGAACTAGAAGTAAGGTAAGAGATGATTGCTCACCTAATCCTTAATTTTACAAATGCAAAAACTTAGTTCCAGAGAGGTGATTGAGATAAGAATTCATTTTTGTAGACTAATAGACCAATGGGGAGGCAGGTGGTTTAATGTATGGAGTGTTGAACCTGGAGTCTGGAAGATCTCAGCTCAAATCTTGCCTCGGAGACTTACTAGCTATGTAACCCTGGGCAAGTCCTTTTGCCTCAGTTTCTTAATCTGTAAAATGATCTGGAGAAAGAAATAACACTCTACTATCTTTGCCAAAAAATCCCCAAATGGGGTCACAAAGAATTGGACATGACTGAACAGTAACAAGACAAATCAGTTTTCTTTTACTACATACTACATAACAGACATTCCAGCCTCTCAAGGATCTTACTATTTAAATGCTGGAAAAAAGACTTCATCTAAAGAAAAATACAGATAACTATAACTGTGATGAGTAAATATAGAATGGTCAGAAGGGGGCAGTAGTGTATAGAATTAACATGCTTAATTCATACCTATATTAGATTGAAAGCAGTCAGGGACTTTAAAGATATTATATCCCAATTATATTTTTTCTCAGATGAGAAAATTGAAGACTAGAGAGGATAAATTAATTACACAAGACCACTCAGGAAAAAAAGGAGCAGAGTCAGATTTTGAACCTAGGTCCCCTTTCTCCAAATCTAATCCTTTACTCCTACCCTCCCCCTCCTGCCAAATGCTTGAATCAAGATTTATTGGAACTCATGAGTTTCAAGTTATTTAAATCAAAAGAAAGGCTAGCTAATTAAATGTTCCTGTGAAGACAGGTTTTTATTAGCATATGTAAACATCAAAAAAAAACTGAACTTATATGAAAATGGTTGGAAACAAGAGACAGGAAGTATTCCTAACTTGAGTAGAGAATATGAAGTGGAAAATATAGACATAATTGGCTGAGTTTAAGGCAAATATGACACATAAAATATTGTTTTACTAACCATTTTAAAGTATTTAGACTTTCTCAACATTCACACCATATTCAGCCACCATTGATTAAGAGATAATGACGGTGTTTATATTAATAGAGTATTTAAGGTAACCAATAATTTCTTTTCTGTTTACAATACCATAAAGATGATCAGCATCAATAATTTATTTACCAAGTAGAACAAATCATATAAATTAGCATGTTTGCATATATACACATATATGTATAAACATGTTTTTTGTGTTTGGATATGTATGTATGCATGTATATGAAAATTATATAATTAGAGCGAATAGAGTATTCTGAAAATATGGTTATAGATTCACATAGATCTATCTGCCTTGCAGTCAGTGCTTAATAAGTATGTTGAATTTAACTGGATAAAATGTTAATTGCAGATTTTGAATATATTACAACATTGTTTTTGTATTTTGGGTCACAGTCTGCCAACTCAGTAAGCTTTATACTGTAAGACCTTTATTACAGTCCAACACAAATAAGAGAATGACAGCTCGCTTTGAATACACACTAATTGGTATAGATGATCTAATATTCACCAATTAAATGGCTAAAGCTTATAATAGGGTGAATCTACTTATTTTCCATGAGGCACACTTTTTCATCATCATGACCATGAATACATTATTCCAATATGTAATCATATGTATTCTAGTATTTCAATTGAACCTCCTATCATGTTCTAATTAGTTATTTAAGTAATTATATTTATTAAAATGCCAGTGACCTATTTTGATAACAATAATTCAAAATTTCTGTGTATAATGAAAAATATTTTAACTAACATATATAGGCATGACTAAAGTAAATACCAGTCATCGAAATTCCTTCCTCAAAATAAAGCATTTTTTTTAACTCTCCTCAAAGGTAATACTATTTATAGAATCATAGATTCCCTGATTCATAAAGGAACTTAGAAGCCATGCTATTCAACTCTTCACATGAAGGAAACGTCCTCTCTAAAACGTCCCTAAAAACAGAGAATCAAACTCCCTGAGAAGATCTCCTGGTGATGAAGAAACCACTGCTGCCTAAGGCAAGTCTTTCTGCTTTGGATCTTATTTAATTATCTACTTTTACCCTGTATTGAGCTAAAATGTATTTCTCTTCAACTCCACTTCATTCCTTTTATTCTTACGCTCTAGCAACTAGGAGATGAGCCTATTCACTCTGCCCCATGACAGTCCTTGATTATTCTGATCCTTTCCCCATCTCTTATTGCCACCCCAAACCACTTCCACTTCTTTTTTCCAAGATCAACATTTCCCAACAATTTTTAAATATTCCTTTTTCAGATTTATTTGAAAAATCCATAATGTTGCCCATAAAATATCATTCAGGTATTCTCACATTTCCTAGTAGTCTTTTCTTTTATATACTTAGAAATACGTGGACACAGGGATAATAAAAAGGGAGAAGTAGTTACGCATGACTTTTGGAGCTAATCCTAAATATTCAAATCAATGAGCATTCATTGTCATTGTTATGCTTGTTAAGAACATTTATTATGTATAAGTCATTGTTCTAAACATTGCGAATATAAAGACAATAAAACAAAATGAAAAAAAAATTGTTCATAACCTCAAAAAACTTCCTATCAGAAAACAGAAGTAATACCACAGTAGTAAGCAGTTTAATATATTTATGATCAAATGTGTTCTGTTTAATGATGTTCTGACATCTTAATTTTATGCAGTTAAATGGGATTATGAACTTTATCATCTGGGAGATCCCTATATCAATAAAAATAATCTCCATCCCTTTCCATATCATGAGAGAGCTCTGGCAATATCTTGCAGTGAACCACTTTCAGAAGAAATACAGTCTTTCTTGTTCCCGGAACTGAATCTTCCAGACTAAAACTAACATCATTATTACTATTGTAACTATTATTTATAATCATAATGATATTCAAATATTCAAATTGACTCATGACCTCACTGATATGGATATACTTTTCAATAGTAAAGATTGTGAGCTTCCTTGCTACCCATTCCTATGTGCCTTTTGTCCATATCCTGCTATAAGATTGCAACAGGTCTACCCAATGTGCTCAAAGATTTGCTCATTTTCTTCTAATGTTGCTGTGACAGAAATGAAGCAGACATTCTAGTCATCAGGTATCTCACACTTCTCCTTCCTGGTCATCCAATTCTTTTTGAATGGCATTCTTTAACTTAGTTGTTTAGAATGTCTTGGGTGTTATATAAGGCAGCCTGCACACATTGAGAACACGGTCACATTTCCCTATGAGTAATATTCACTTTTAATTCTTTGGAGACAATTGTTGTATGAAAATACATATGTAATATGAATAATAGCATAGAATAGCACCATTCAAATAGTGGCATTCAAGACAGACTTCTGTTTCAGGTAGACATTTGGAGTAATTAAAGGAGCTTTTAACTTTATTGAAGGCAATTCAGTACTCTATCCACCCACTGTTCAGTTGTGAGCCTAAATGCTTGCTATTTTCATCATCTATAAAAGATATAAATATACTGATAGACGAGCTTCATAGATTGCCCAACTAGCTTCATGTTGTAATCTGAACAATAGGCATTATTCATCTAGGTAGTCATAATCAATATACATTTCTTAAGCATTTACTATGTGCTAGAAGCTGTCCTAAGGCACAACTATAGAAAAAAACAAAAACATGGCTTCTGTCCTTGCAGAGCTCCCATATGAAAATAACTACATACATGCAAGATACATACAGTGAAAGTGGAAGGCAATATCTAGAAGGTACTAGAAACTGAGGAATGGGGAAATAGGAAAAAGCTCCTATAGAAGATGATATTTGAACTAAGTATTTAAGGAATCCAGAAAAGCTAGGCCTTGGTAGCAAAGAAGACATGGAATGCAGTAAGTTGAAAGGCTCAGGGTTGGGAAATATAGTATCTTGTGCGAGGTACAGCAAGTAGGCTAATGTGACAGATCATATATTGAATCAATAAGAATAAATTACAAGAAGGCTGGAAAAAGAAGAAGGGAAGGGATCAGGTAATAAAAGGCTTTATGTTATAAACAGAGGATTTTGTCCTCAATCTTGAAGGTAACAGGAAGCTCTTGGAGTTTATTGAGCAGAAGGATAAGAATAGTCACACTTAAGGGGTCAACTAGGTTATGCACTGAATAGAGGTACAGGTATGGAGCCAGGAAGATCTAAGTTCAAATTTATCCTCAGACACTTTCTAGTTGTGTGACCTTGGGCAAGTTATTTCACTTCTAATTGTTTCCATTTTTTGATGTATAAAAATGGGAATGATAATAATAGCACCTTCCTCCCAAGATTGTTGTGAGGATAAAATGAGATAATATTTCAAAATACTTAACCAGGTTCCTAATCCACAGCAAGCTCTATAGAAATGTTATGTATTATTTAGCTATGATTATGGTGCTTTAGGAAAATCACAGGCAGCTGAGGTGGAGAACACTTTAAACACTAATGTAATAGTCCAAGTGAGAGGTGTTACAGGCCCAAACTATGATAAGTAGAAAACATACAAGAAATGTTGTGGTTATGGAATTTACAAGATCTTTTAATGAATAAAATATACATGCTAAGTAAATTTCAGTAGACAAGATTGACAACTAGGCTGCTGCCATTTTTAGAGACAGGCAGAAATGAGGGTGCTGATTATTATAATAACAAATCATATTTATAGTTATTTAATGTTTAGAGAGAATTTTACATATATCATCTCATTTGATTTTCACAATAGTCAAGAAAAGCAGATGCTATTGTTTTTCCCATTTTATACACTTGGAAACTGAGACTGGAAGGAAGACATTAAGTGAAGACTATAGTCACAGACACACAAAAAAATAGTATTTTCAGAGGTTCTTCTAATCCAAACCATCTCATTCAATTAAGAATGTTTTACCAAGGGGAAAAACTGGGCTCTTGGCAATGTGGGTCATTGTGACGACCTTATTTTCTCACATTTCCGTTTTGGTTTTTGTTTGACTTTTAGTACCTGAGCTTGGTTACACACAGTTAACTTTAGACAGCAGAATGGCAAAATGACACTTCATCTGAAGATATAACATATAAAAATTGTGTGGGGGAAAATGGAATTATAAGCTTGAATGAGTAGCTTGTTGTTGAAGGCCATGCAGCAAATGAAGATTCAGGCATGGGAGTTGCTCAGAAATATATCTTTACTCAGCAAAGCACTAAAGCTGCATAAAATATGTATCTTCCTTCAGCAAGAGCAGGTAAAAAAAAGATGCTTACTTTTAAAATACCATTCACATTCACCAGTGATGCTTTCTAGGTAGCCTTTGTGTGATGTCCAGAAACTGAAATATACACTTCTCTACTCACTTCCCGTTCTTAACTTCCTGTCATTACAGATCCTCCTTTGGGCCAGCTATCTCCATAGCATTACAGTTTCTAATTTCTTGGCTAGCAGTGATACATTAGCACTCATGTACATACTGAAAAAGGAGATTTTCTTCAAAGGCTGTCATAACTATGTTCTGAAATGATGAGCATTTAATAATGGAGATGAAAGGCAGGAAGGGGAGCCATAGCCACTGGAGAAGTGACTTCATAGTTACTGGGTTAAAATTCCACCTCTGGCACTTACTGTCTCTTTCACTTCAGGCAAATTACTTAATTTCCATAGTTCTCAGTTTCTTCACCTACAAAATGAAAGACCAGTTGGCTTCTGAGCCCTTCTAGTTCTATGCATGTAATCCATTTCCTGGTTTAGAGTTCTTTATAAATCTTATTGAGCTACATGTATGTATATTTCTTGTTGTTGTTGTTTTTAGTCCTGTTACTGGCTAGATCTTTCTCAAAGACCAAGCCTTAAACTCAATTCTCTCTGGAGTTCATAGATTGAATAATAAATAGGTCCTTACCCTCCTAGCACAGAGTGAATGTAAATACTAAATAGTAAATGTTTCTCTTTCAACCAGGAAGTCTGAGCGTCTTCCCCTCTCAGTTAGATTGTGTTGTTTTTTTTTTTTAATTAAAGGGGCCATTTCTTGAGTAACTATTTAAAGAGGCCTATTCACTGAATGGGTGTTATCATGCTCAAAGTGAGAACCTAAAAAGACCTTAGCCTACTAGGGCCAGGATCTCCCATGGCATCCTGGGCCATCTCTAGTCAGATTGATGAATATCTGGTCACTGGATCCAGATGGCTCTGGAGGAGAAAGTGAGGCTGGCGACCTTGCACAGTCCTCCCTCCCTCAAATCAAAGTCAACTACAAGTCATGTTATCATCTCCCTGGTGTCATGGTTGTCCTCTTCAAGAACAAAGGACAAACACAACCTAATGCTGTTAGGTGGAACTGAATAGTGGAAAGAGATTTTGGCTTGAAGTCAAGAAGACCTGGATTCCTTTTCTTCCTCTGACACATATTGGCTGTATGAACCTAGGTTAGTCACTTAACTTCTTAGTGCTTTTAACATCTTTTAAAGAATACAAATTGAGGAAAAGATGGTGATCTGCACTGGGAGAAGAAGCTTCCTCACTCAAGAATTAACTACATCAAAGAAATCACAAGTCCAGTGCTATTCCCATAAATGTTATTATTGTTCTCATCCTCAGCATAGTCATCATGACTAGCATTTCTTATTTATTCTTTTAAAAGTATAATCTCTCCATGTGATCAGAATGCAAATGATAGGCCCAAGCACATCCATTTTAAAAGGGGCTGTTGACTCAGAATGGAATTCACATGGGCCTGAACAACAGTAATGAATGCCCTCTATTAGGGTTACATAGGACTCAATTCCTCACTCCTTTCTGAGGGAAAGTCATAAATGGTACAAATGAAAAGTAAATGCAACTGATAAAGAATTAAAACTAAAATATCAAAGTTTTCAATTTCTTTTGCATTTGAAATTTAACCATTACACATTTCAAGAGGTATATACAAACACATGGAAAGATGTGAAATCTCTCCTTTCAATGCTAGAACAGTTTTGGGCACAAATCTGAGAGACTGAAACCTATCTATGCAGTTTCTATGGATAATATTCTCATGGTTGGCGTCAATTTGCATATCCTCTAATCACACTCTTCCAATTCAATGTGAAAGATATATCCATAAACCTAGCAAACCGAAGTAGAGCTGAAAGATGGGCCAATGACATTATTCAGTTGGAGCTATCTCCTAATGGAAGCAACTGTAATTATTGGGATATGGCTTTTAGAAAAGAAAAAAATAAGTTCTTCATGGAAAAAAAATGCATCAGTTCAGCACAGCAGTCAAGCTTCTGACTCACTCTGGTGATTACTTGCAAAATTCCTCATCGTTTGGAGCACTTTTGAATTTTCCATCTACTAGGCATCACTTTGAGACAATTTGGTCATGTCAATGAAAAATAATTCTGAAAGCATACAATTACAAAACAGCATGAGGTGAGTCATTATTGAGCTTAAAAACAAAGAATTCTCAACTTGCATGATATTTTTCTGTGATGGCAGTGGATCAACTGAGCCTCTGGATTTAGTACTTTTGTAAAATGCATACTTGAATGTCAGTGTTCTGTCCTATCACTAAAGAAGGGGTGTGTACCCTTCCTGAATTTCGTATGAATCATACCAGCCTAAAGTGACCATCTAATTATTTGATGGCGGCAAAGCAACTTAATAATATGCTGCCAAATTAACATTTGAATTCAAGCAAAATCTTGTAATAGAATCATACACTTCTGTGCCATTGGGATTACACTGTAATATACCCTTAAAGATCCATCCTTAGAGTTCATTGAAAGTCTTTATATCCAACTTTAGATAGGGGGAAAAGTAAGAAAATTTGGCTTTAAGATCCGCCACTTAAACCTTGCATTATGGTAGGTAAGTTAGTTACTCAATCCTTCTCAGTTTGGCTTTCCTTCCCTACAGATGAGAGCTATAACTGGTCTACATATCTCACAGAGTTAATTAATATGAGCAAAGAGTTTTACACATCATAAAGAGATATACAAACAAATGAGTTATAAATACAGAATCAGAGAGTTGATCTTAAACTGACAAACAAGAAGGAATTTCCTCTGAATTATCCCCTATAAAAAGAGTGCTATATTTGAGTTGAGAGGACATAAGTTCAAATCCCAATTCTCTGGTACATTTGAAAATTCCCATAGGTTTAATTGGCTGCAAGTACAGAGTGAGTCAGCAATGGCAAATAATATCAAATTAGCTATTCAGAAACATTAAGAATGGCACACCTTCCAAAATCATGGAAGTAACACTTGCATTGTACCTTACTCAGGTCAGACATCCTCTGAAGTATTTTTCCCACTATACCTCAAGAATTTAAAACTGGAGACTTGTATTTATTACTGTTTTTGCTAAAGCAATCAGGATAGTGAAGCACCTTGAATGATGCCATATGAGGATTTAGTGAAGAAACTGCAGATGTTTAGCATACAGAAAAGGTTAGGCGAACACCATAGGATTCAACTTGTTGAATTTGGTCCCAGATGGCAGATAAAAATCAAACGGTTGGTAGTTGTAAAAAGGAAAAATTAGATTTGATGTCAAGAAAAACAAAGAATTCTTAACAAATAAAACAAAGAGGTATATCCCTCACTACACACACACACACACACACACACACACACACACACACTCACTTTTGGATTACCAAGCATGGACTAAATGAGCAGTTTTTGGATATGATGTAGTAGGGATTCCATTCAGGTATGAATTATACAAGATAGCTACTGAGGTTGTTTCCATCTCTCATATGTAGTGATAACTGTAATTCATTGAACCAGGGCATCTGTTTTCTAAAATATAATTGAACTGGTCCCTTCTATCTCTAATCCTGATATTTCATGACAACAGGTCATCTAACCCATGCTTGAGGACCTCCAGTAAAAGGGAGACCTCAGGAATCAGCACACTTTTTTAACATATTGTTCACATAAAGTATTTTGTTCCTGTGAATTTGGGCTTTGTCTCTTCAGGCAATTGGAAGGGTACTTGATTTTTTTAATACACACATATGTATATGCATACATATATATGTATGTGTATACTTTACTTAAAAGCCCAAGACCAGAAAGTAGACAAGTTGAATTTAAAAAGCCTTTGGCAGTACTTCTTTACAGAAATGTACTTATTTAGTTTGTGTTTCATATCAAAGCTCAGAGGGCATCATAACACAAATAACTTTCATTTTGACCAACTCTCAACTGATGATATTTGCATTGTTAGTAATAAAAACCCATACTAAGTAATATTCTACTTGAAATTCCAGATGGGCATACCAATGGCAAGTATCAATACACATTTTCTCTTCCTATTTTCTAGGGGCAAGATAGGAGATACACACATGTGTGTGTATATGTGTGTATATGTATGTATGTATATGTATGTATATGTGTGTATACATATGTATGTATATATGTTTGTACGCATGTATATGTATATATACTGTGTGTATGCATGCACATGTGTATAGCATGTGCTTGATATTTTATATGATAGACCATTCTAATATCAATGTCCACTTGAGGAAGGAAAGGCACAAGCATTTATTCAATGGCTGCTTTGTACTAAGTGCTTTACAAATATTATCTCTTCTCATCCTCATAAAAATCTGGTGAGGTAAATGTTATTATGATCCCTTTTTTACAGTTGAGGAAATTGAGATAGGCAAAGATTAGTGACTTTTCTAGAGTCATAGAACTAGCTACCATCTGAGACCAGATTTGAACAACTGTCTTCCTGAATCCAGGATCATTCTGCCTCACTTGAGTGATTTAACAGAGGTAGCAAACCTAATAGTTTAAAAATACAAAATGATTACCTACAGAGATAATAATGACATTTTCATTTTCTCTCTTCTAAATATTTTCATCTTTTACTAAGATGTTTATAGAGAAACAATGGAATTTATTTATTATGACTATCTCCCCAAACATATATAATGGATGCATTTTCATTCTGGCTATAATTTGTTAAATATACACATAATACACATGTACACCCACAAAGTCTCTAAGTATTGACCACATTCCAAAACAATATAGCAAATAGAATGGATCAATATCAGATAAATAGATCCTGAGAGTTAGAATTAAGGAATATTTTTTCACTGCTGAGGATCATAATAAAATAAAAACAGAGGTACTGTCAAAACAAATCACCTGCTTACTATTCTTCTTTATAAAAATATTTTTAAAATGAAATTCAAGAGATTAAGTACTTGCTGATATTCTGCTTTAAAGATTTCCCCCTGGTGGCAAACATAAGATTCCATAATGTAACGTATGAAAACATTTTCACGTTGAAACGAATATTGTTAATATTTATTCAGAAATAAAAACTAAAAGAATGAATCTTCTTGCTGGGGAATTCATATCAAGCTATTGTCTGTATTAATATTATTTGCAAGCAATGGACTCTGAAGACCGTCTCATCTTTTCTCTTTTCTTGTTTCTTTTTCTCTAATGCAGATAATAAATTTAGAAACTCCAATTAGGCACGTTAAGTTTCAAATAAGCTAAAAACTCTTTCATATATATTTTATAAATCCCCCCAAAATAAAAGAATATTATGTTGAAGAATGATTGATGAGGGTGCCCTTTCAAATAAAAACTCTGATGAGAAATGAGAAAAAGGCAATCTGTCAAAACATTTAGTAGAACATTATTTAAAATAATATGTTGTTGAAATATAATTAGGATGAAAATATTTAACCCTGATGGAGATTACCAGTCCCTTTGAAAAGTGATTCAGAACATAAATATTGGTGCCTTATCCAAGATTCACAATAAATCCATATAACAGCAATATTTGCAAACTTACTTAAGGGGCTATAATAACCAGTTATCTTCCTCCTACCATAACTTCCCATTCTAATCGTGTTAAAGTGGAACAGATTTATACAAACAAAACTAAAGAGACTGAACCAGCTCCAATGCTAGGGTAATATTTTAACTATCCACAAAAAGGAGATTAGAAACCATACAATTATTGGATATACAAAGTGATTTCTGGCTTATTCTATTCATAACTTGGTTATTTGTGTCTTGTATTGTAATAAACAGAGTAACTCCTGTTGATATATGAAAGAACACACATTTTTTGTCACTATCAAGTCTGTTCTCCACCAGTTGCCAGGCCAAAATTTAGATAGTTCTATTGAGCACATGAAGATGCTCAGGTTTCCATGGTTACACTATCCACATGACAGTTTTCAGAATTTTTCTTGCTTTTTGGGTGACATTTAAGTATTTCCAAAGGTATTAATATAGCAAGCAGACAAGAAGTATGCATTTAGAAAGAGGTTTTGGTGTGTAAATAGATAAAACCTAAATAGAAAAGGCATCTTTCTGTCTACTATTTGCTCATTTTCTTACAATGTCCCCAAATATACCTCAGATAACAGTTATGATTAGTTCCCTATCCCAAGATGCCAATTTTCTTGACCGTAATTCTAAAATTAATTAAACACTATACCTAGCAAGTACAGCAGTTAGAAATCAAAACACTCTGTACTAAGGACAGAGTTAATTTAACCTTACTTTGTTCTAATTAATTTTGTAGCCATAAACAGATTTTGAAAAGTTTAGTATTAAATAACTGACTTGAATGTTTTTGTAAAATATGGAATATGTTTTGTGTCCTTTTAGTATGTCATTGGAAGTTGTTAGTAGGCTAGTTACTTGTTCACAGGATAGTAAGAACAATATAGTTCTTACCAGATTATTGGTTATCTTCCCTAATTTATCATCAGAGAATTACAGTTCTAAGGGACTGTACATAAGGAAACACAGGAGAACTAGGACATCAGAATTCTCGTACCACATGTATCACTAGCTAGCTGGTTGAACTTGGGAAAGTGATACATTTTTCTTGGCTACAGTTTATTATTCTTCAATAAAATCAATTAAGTAAACCAAATGATCTTGAAGATGTAGCATTGTCTGTAATTCATTTCTCCTGGCTGTCCTATCTAGTAAATTTAAAAATAAATCTATAAACTTAAGTTTCATGCTAACGAGTGAGTATGAAATGTATTAATTAAAAACCAGATATCATAACCTATATGTACAATAAAATAATTTTATCTTTCTGAATAAATATGTGTGTGCATATAACACTTTATGTGGGAATAACTCATAACTGTGGCCACAAACACTATCTCCAACAGAGTGTGATGGGAAATCAATCAGGATTAGTTGCTCAGCACTTAATAGACTTAGAGTTGCCTTTTCATTTCACACAAACATTTAAAATTAGACCAGGACAAGTAGAAATATTTTATGAGTTTGTGTTCATTTTTATGTGAGTGATTTCAAATGCTGTCAGGATATCTGAATATGCCAAATTACAAAACAGAAAAAAAAATCCATATAGAAATCCTTTTAAAAATCCAGACAACTTTTATAGTTACAGTTATTATAATCAACACATAATTACCTAGAATCAACAGGAGAAATGGAAGAAAGACATGAAGGAATGTATGCAACTAAATAAGAACTTGAATTTAAAGTAGGATTTCAAAAGCAGCATAGTAATATAGGCTATAAACTTGAAGGCCTGCTTGATAGATATATGAATATTACTGATGAGGTCTATCTTTAATGTGCTTTGCATAGGGATAATGGAGTGAAGAAACAAAGCAATTACTGAGGTAACTGAGTAAAATCCAAAACAATCAAGCTGTTCTTAATTATGGAATAAAACAGAAATTTAGTAGCAAATTATATAGAGAATTGTTTCAAATACCTCTATGAATTACTGTATATTCAAAATATTGAGAAAAATGGTTGTTCATATGACACAAGAAGGTTAGAATATAGGTGTGTTCTGGAAATAATATATAAACTATTTGTGAAATTATATATAATTCTTGATAGTATTACATTATTCTTATTTGCAAAGAACAAGAATGAGGCCCTCTAGGAAAAAAAAAAGTATTTTAAAATGGACATATGAGCCTATATATGTACAGATATGTTTGTGGGTATCCATTCTGTGTGTGTATGCATGCACTCATTCATACACACACATATATATATAT
>CM053580.1:419393658-419456300 GCA_028627135.1 Pseudochirops cupreus | reverse complement strand
AGGGGGGAAACACTGGGATGGCTGTTTTGGGGTGGTGGGCGGGGTAAAGACGGGGAGAAAATATGTAACTCAAAAAAAATTTAATGATAAAAAAATAAAATTAAATTAAAAAAATATATCAGACAATTGGAAACAGAAAAAAAAAAGAGATAGATACAGGGGAACCTTGCAAGGTTTGAGGAGGGTTGAAAATATTTGAGACATTGTAAAGAGTAGAACAGCTAGTTTATAAGAGAGATGAAGTAGGATTACCTAGCATCACTGTGGATTCAATTGAGATTATACACATGCATTAGTGGTGGAACTACTCAGAAATGGCTGAATAATTTTCTCAGTCAGTTTTAGCAGCACATATATAATGCAGTCAGTGGTAGAAGTCATCTAAGGATGAGACTTGGCAGGACACAATTGTCAAAATAATAAGGAGGTTAAGGACTCAAGGGAAGAGGATGTTGTATATTTGAATTGCTTCTCCCATGGGTCAAGGTGGGGAAAAAAGAGAGTGGCTAGTTTGGGAGAGATCCCCTAGGAGAGAAACGATGGTGTCAAGAGATTGTAAATCATTGTGTGAAACAAGATTAGAGTTGGATAATAAAAGACAAAGTGGTAGAAAGTATATCAATAAATTATAGTCAGTCAAGAGCAATTCACAATTCTGGAATATGGAAATGGTCTATTTATGGGTGATGGCAACATGAAGGGCATCAAGGATCTCATGTGTGTGTGTGAGGTGGAGTAGGGAAGTTAGCCATAGGAAATGAGGAGGATGAGGAATGGAGTGGTTAGCATGTTGTTGAAAAGTCAATATTTATGCTGAAGTCCCCTGCTATGAAAGGAAGAATTGAGGAGGAGAGAAAAAAATGTGAGCTGTCTATTGAACTCATTAAGGAAGGAGAGGGAGGGAGTGACCTGTAGACAATAGCTGCTAGGATTTTTATTGAGTAGTAGAAATGAAAAACACAATTCTCAAAGGAAAGGAGTAATGGAGGTAGAAAGAACCTGGGAGTTAAAATGGTGTGAAAAGAGTATTACAATTTCCACATCTTGACTAATGGGCACAGGGGAATGAGTGAAAATATAGCCACACTAAAAAGTGTGGCCAGTGAAGCTGCATTATCAGGGGATAACCTAGTTAAGCTAATGAGTATGAAATGGAAGGAGTGGGAGAGAAAAAGATATAGAATAAAGGAAAAAATGTTCCCTAAGCAACAGGCATTACAGATGACACAGTGGAAGGGGTCGGTGATATTTGGTTAGAACTTGGGGTGGGTGTGTTGAAATGGATAGGGATAATGAATCAGGCAATGGAGCATGGGAAATGAAATTTGGATAATGCACTAAAAGGGCTCAGATTCAGTGTGATATGTCGGGTATGACTAGGGGTGAGAATATTCATCATTGAGTGTAAAGAGACTCTCCTTTTCCCAAAGGAGGTTGGAGATTGAGCTGGACACAATTTCAGCATGAGATGGAAGTCATAGTCACATGATCAGATGCAGTCCATTTTACAATGCCTATTTTCTCCAAATGCTAGAGATTAGTGAGGAAATAGTACATCAAGATATGGAAGTTCAACCTGAAAATAGGAAAGGAAGTCCCTCTCCATCAACATACTCTTCTACTTCCCTCAAAGGCCTAATGTCAATGGAATGTTTACTTTCCTTTTCTCCTAAGGTTTTCCACATCACAATTAGGAGATCAGTTTGACAGCAGGATATGGAAATTGCCTTATGTTGAGATAGGTGGAAGTCTCTCAACAAGGCAGGCCTTTGTAACTTTCCCTCAGGAGACAGGTACACAAAGAAACTTGTTTGAAGCATGTGAAAGTTGATTGTATGGTCTGGACTATCACTTTATAGGCTTCAGTTTTCTCATTTATACGTAACCTTTTAAAGGAAGTAGAAAAAAATATGTATATATAATTATTTCTTTTTGAACTATAAGTGACTTGATTAAATATATAAAATATTAGGGTAGCTTTCACAAAAATTACACTTTATCAGATAGCTGGTGGCCCTGGGTCATCAAAAGCTGTGTGAGTAAATTACAAGTTATGGAAATGTAGTATAGGTAAATGCACAAAAAGGCAGTACAAAATGCAAAGAACTCTGGATTCAGAGGATCAGGGTTCAAAACCCAGCTTTCTGCCCTGGGGAAATTACTTCAATTTCTGAGGTCTCAGTTTCTTTATGAAAAATATACTATCTTTAAGGTCACTTTTATTTCAATATCTGTGAAACTAATTCAGCAGCAGCAACAACAATAGCAACACAATCTGATTTCACAAACTAAATAAATCTCACTGATTTTTAAATAAATTAATGGGAACTTGATTATATAGAAGTGGTGCATGAGAAAGAAGAAAGGAAAAAAAACTTCTTATACAAATCACTCATATTATAGGAAGGACTTTGAGATATCATTAAGGTCTTTTCCCAAATTCCAAGCCTATAATTCCCAGAAGACAATCTTCTATCCTGTTTTAACAAGCACCTAGGAAGGAAGATTCTCCTTCAGGAGCATACTAAATCCTTCAGACAATATCTTCTTTGAGAAAGCTAAAGGTTTATCAAGGGTTATATTTTAAATTAGATTCTAAATGTCCTGGATATGTATATACTCATTATATAAATAAATATATATATGCATAATCAAATGAACAAAGGAAAACTATTCATTGTGGAACTATAATACTAAACATGAAGAATATATTAAAACTAATCTGAAACAGATTATTTCAATCATTACAAAATAGAATGATCCCTTAGTACATTTCAAGGAATAGATATAATTATTACCTACATGTCACTTAACAGAGGGTGCTCATATAAAGTGTCATAAAAGGGTAGATGCTTGTATAATACTTCAAGAATTAATTATTTCACTTACTTGGGTGTTTAGTTCAAAATGTATACACAATTTGCAACCCCTCTATGATGTGGTAGACAGTTTTTTGAGAATTCTTATAGTCTAAAAAGAAAATAATAAATGTTAGTAGAATTGAGCTTGAAAAATCTCATTAGTAGCAGTATGCAGGTTAAATGGGTTTACTTGTCTAGATTAGTATAGGAATATGGTGTCTGAAGAGACTGGAAATATACACTCCAGAGAAAATACCACCATCTTGTTTCCTCTGTCATTGCTGATGCAACAACTTCTTACTAAAATCCCACTGTGCTAAATGTTAACACAAGTCTATAGCAAATCTTATTTTATTTTTCCTAGCCTCTCAACCCTAGGTAGGAGTACAAGTGTTAGAAACATTTGGAAAGGACTTTCACAAAAGCTTATGGGATTTTAGATTGCATTAATGGTAGTATAGTATCCATGACTAGAACAATTAAGGAAATGAAGATAGGGAAAGAAGAAGCATTTATTAAGCACCCACTATGTGTCAGTTACTTTGCTAAGTGATTCAGAAATACTCCCTCATTTTATCATTGAATATTGAAATGCTAGAAATTGAATAGCGTTCAGGCAGGATGGTAATTTATCGTGACACTATGACATCAGAAAATGGGCTAAAGAAAACCATGCTCTTTAGTCCAGAAAAGGGGGATCTCAGTATGCAGTTGAAGAAATAGATTAATTCCTTGATCCAGAATAGAAAACAAGAAAGAACAGGTTAAACTTATGGAGAAAAATGCCTTAGGCTCAATGAAAAGAAACACTAAGAATTAGAGCAATTCAGATGTAGAATAAGGTCCCAATATCTTCAAGTGAAGAGGGGATTTTTGTCCAGATGTGGAGTAGATTAGATGACTTCTGAGGTCCTTTCTGATTGTGAAATTCTATAATTCTGTGCAGTTCTCAAGGTCTTTGATGATGAGATCCCTTCTCCTGCTAAAAACCAAATGCATTAAATCTACATAAACTTTATATTTGAAAATCAGAAAGATAAAAAGCACTACAAAATGATTTTTAAAAATGCAGAAAGTACAATTGAGTTAACATTGATACCAAGAAATATTTGTCTAAAGAAATAATGTAATAAAGGGAAGACATGATGTTCATTACTATGTTAGTAAAAAATAAATAAAAGATTTGAAATGACTCATCTTATCAGAAAGGAATCCATAATGGCTCAGATTTCATTCAGCTACAAATTCTATGTGCAAATATATGTCATGCATGTAGACTATTACAACTAATGGAAAGGAGATAGAACTTCCTAATTATGTTTCCTCATTTGAATCCATTATTTATGGTTTTCTTTCCTGAGTCAGTTAGATAACCTGTGGAATATAAATATCATCTTGAGAAGTTTTTTTCTGCTCATATGAAATGAAACTTACATTTAAGAAAGGAAAAAGAATAGTTTTCCCTTTCATTTTTTGAGTATGCTATTATATGTTAATTGGTTGAAGAATATACAAATCAATGGGTAAAGAAAAAAATTCATTATAAATTTTTTAGTAGTTTTGCCTTTAGATGTCCGAATGAAGATCATTCTCTCTTCAGAACATTGTTGTTGCCATATTAATTCCATGCACATTGCCTGCAAATAACAGTTTACATTTGTAAACCATTAAATTACTTTTCAATGACTAGCCTGGTGTATTCCAGGTTCACATAAATTTAGTTCACTTAAACAAATATTTTCTTTAAAGTGCCTATTCTATGTAGAACTCTGCACTGGTGGGCATTGTGTGAAAGAAAGAAGTTAGTAAGAAATTATATTTGCTCCTGATCTTGTAGAGTTTACAATTTACTAGGAGAGTTATAGTGTGTACATAAATGACCACCTTATAAAACTGAATCTAATGATTACAAAGAGTATGGATAAAACAATGTAGAATGTCTAAAGAAGAGAGGATTAATACTTGACATTTGGGTTGGGTCTTTGAACAGCTACAATCTTCCTACAAATAGAGAAGATAGGACATTCTAGGCATTTGTTGTTGTTGAATTGTGTCTGATTCTTTGTCATACCATCTGGCATTTCCTTAGTCAAGATACTCGAATAGTTTGCCATTTTCTTCTCCAGCTCATTTTACTGATGAGGAAACTGAAACAAACAGGGTTAAGTGACTTGACCAAGGTCATACAGCTATAGAATGTGTCTGAAGCTAGATATGAACCCAGGATGATGAGTCTTCCTGAAGACAAGCCTAGCACGCTATACAGTGCACTAGCTGCCCTAGCTTGGTTAGAGAAGTTCTTCATGAGCAGTACTATCTTCTTTGAACCTAAGTCTTCTTCTGACTCTAAATCTGTGATCCTATTATCCTAAGTATGTTTGCAATGAAATTGAAGAGGAGGAAGAAGGTGAAAGATGTATTGTTGAAATAGAAATGAGAGAAGCTGGCAAATGTTTGGATGGGAGTTGAAAGAGAGGGAAAGGTCAAAGATGATGTCATGGTAATGAGAATCCATTACTGAGAAAAAAATGGTGGTGCCATCAACAGAAATGGAGAATTTGGGAAAGAAAAGATTTCAAGATAGTGGTAAGCTGTCTAGATGAGGAAATGTAAGATACAAAATACTGCTGTTGAAGCAAAATGTAGCAAGAAATTGCATGGTATGACTCTGTGGAAATGATGGAATTATCAATGAAAATTTGGGAAACAAAAATTGGATAATGAGTCAATTCACAACGAGGTGAAGGAGAGGAAAATGAAAGATAAGTTTAGATAAAAGACCAGTGGGTTTCATGAAAAAGAAATAATCAGTGATTTTTAAGAAATAGGATAATATTTTAAGCAGGGACTAAGTCCAAATAAGGTAAATTATGCTTGTTTTGCTTAGGACATATCTTAGAGGAAAAAGAGAATTGAGAAAAAAGTTGGGGAAATGAAGCTACAGAAAATGGTGCTGGGAGTGAGTATGCTGGTGAAGCAGTTAGCTATGACAAAGAAAAGTCCCTTTTCATCCTCTGTAATTGGAGGAAAGGAGGGGAAAAGGAGTGGGGTTTTGGGAGGTTAAAGGTTTTGATAGAGGGAATTGAGAGAGGTAATATAAGATGACCTCTATCTTCTCAATAAATCAGGAGTAAAGCCACCTGTGTTAAAAATGTAGAGTTAGATGTTTGAAGAGAGATTTGTAGTAGTTTTTGAAAGAAGGATGTTTTGTTAAGAAAATTATTGTGTTTAAATATTTTTCCCTCTGGAGAGATTATAAATTTAAATTTCTTAGGGACCGTGATCATTTCTGTTTTTACTTTTATATCAGAACTGTGCTAAAGCAGTGTGTTGACATGTGGTATACACGTAAATGCTTACTGATTAATGGTTGATTTTGTAATAGCTTTACTAGTTCCCTTGAATATGTTATGATACTAAATAACATGCAAACATTTTCTTAAAGGAAAATTAGTCTTTCTCTTTCAATCTATGTTGGCATTTGCTTTGCTGTTTTTATTTTCTGACTGTCATGCCTTTTCTTTCTCTAGTGAAATAAATGCAGGATTTTAAAGTGTGTTTTCATTCATTGTGTCTTTGAATTTGTTTTAGCCTAGACCTTTCAGTTTTATCCACCATGAAACCAAGTCATGTCTCTGAAGCATGCAGCTTAACTACAAGAGAGTACAATACTGTCCCTTCCTCAGCATTTCATCCTTAACTATTTTCATTCATTTCTACTTAAAAAAAACAGAACTGATCACTTACTTTTAAAAAATTTATTATCATGTTTCAGAATTCTTTGTCATCATTGAACTGACTGTTGATGGTCTACAAATCAATAAGCATCTATTAAACACCAAGTATTGACCAGTTGCTGTCTTTGGCTGAGAGTTCTGATTTATTGAGCCCATTTTCTTTTTACATACAGAAAATTCAGCCACTTGGGCTATGTGTGTAATGGAATTTGAAGATCCCCTTGTATTGGCAAGCTAACAAGTACTTAGCACTTGGTTTCAAGTTAATTATATCAAGTCTCTGTTAAGAAACAGAAGGTATGAACCCCTGTTGCTGATGTAACAGGAAGGGGTAGAATAGGAAGGACCTAATACCTAAAACCATAAACTGGACAGCCAGAATTTCTCTCAGCAAGCATCTGGAGGTTGGACTGCCACTGCTGGACTGAGGATTGAACTGAGAATTGAGAAGAACTGAGAAGAGAAATGAGAATTGAGAATTGAGACAATTTCTTGGAGTAAGCCATGTGGAGGCTGGAGAAAGTGATTTTGATTTTGAGAACAGAACTTGTGGTGGGAGAGCTTCTTCTGAGAGCCATCCAAATTCCTGCTGAGAGCTTCTGAAAACCAGCAGGAGCTGCCAAAGACTTCCAAGGGACAGCCAGAGCTCCCAGAGAAAGCATGACTGTGGTATTAGAACTGTGTCTGTGTTTTTTGGGTCTATGTTGATTTCACAGGCAGAAAGTGAATTGAAATGATAGTGCTGATCACGTTTGTGAATATTGTTGTAATTCTGCTAAGCTTGATGTGTGTATATATTGTTGTGGCTCTGTTAAGTTTTCTCTTCCCAGGAAGATAAACTGTGAAGGACTTGAGGTGGATTGGACACTGCAAGCTTCAATGAGGAAATTGTAACTTGCTTGTGACCTAGGGGTAGATGGGTTTTGTATTTTCCAATTACCCTTAAGAGGGTACCAAGTAGTGACTGATAAAGTTGTAATTTAATTTCACCCCATAGGTGGAGGACTTTGACTTTTGTCCTTTGTGATTGAATTAAGACTTTGTGACTATACTTTGTTCAAAACTATGTAACCACTTTGGTGAAAACTATGTGGCTATTTTAATGGTAAGTTGTGAAGTTATAACATTCTGAATGTTGTACTTTGATGTCTGTGAATGTTTTGCTTTGATTTGTTATTGAATAAATAGTTCACTATACTATATAAACAGAATCTTTAAAGGCTATTGACAGCAGCAGTCCTCTGGAAAGCTGCTCATGCTTGGCTTTACAATGTGGTAAGGGAAAAACATAAAAAAACATATTTATTTTGTTTTTCTGATTCATTAGCATTGGAATAATATTTAAGAGAGGTAGAAAAGTTCACTTTTTTTTTCCTTTGGTCAGGATCACAGGATTTTAGATTTCATGTGGAAGGGATATTTGGGGTCATTTAGTTCATCTTGTGTATTTTACTGCTAAAAAACCAAAAACAAAACAAACAAAAAACTCCAAACCTGAAGTGCTTAAAAATTGAAGACAGATAGGTGGTATAGTAGATAGAGCACTGGGCCTGGAATCAGGAAAACCTGAGATCAAATTCCATCTCAGAAACTAAACTAGCTGTATATCCTTGGTAAGATCATTAACTTCTACCTTCCTTAGTTTCCTCAGCTATAAAATGGGGCTAATAAAAGCACCTAATTTTCAGGGTTGTAATTAGAATCAAATAAGATAACATTTGCAATATACTTAGTTCATTACCTGTCACATAGTATGTACTATATAAATGTTAGCTATTGATGATGATGATGATGAGGATGGTGATGATGATGATAAGGATGGTGATAATGATGATGATGATAACAAGGAGGATGTTATTTACCAAAGATATTGTCTCTCTCCTAGACTGCGAAGCTTTATTAATGTGGGGAGCACATCTCATCTATACTTTGCTTTTCTCCTAATACACATCATAAGATTGTACACATCAGAGCATACCTAATATTTTCAGAATTGAATTGAATGATATCAGGAGGCCATTTTGTGAGCCTCATTGGGAGTGACTCAATCATAGTCAGTATATAAACTGCCAGAACAACTGAGTTCAGGAAATAACTACTCATAAACCAAACCTTGAAACAACAGTGAAAAGAAAGAGAAATATTATTTTACACAATATTATAATGCTCAGAAGTATTATTGAATGCTTAGATGGCATATAATTAGCCAACAGTGTTTCTCTCCCTCTCTAGATCAAATGAAGAATTCATGTGGAATTTACAGAGTAACACAAGGTATGATATTCAAAGTTATGAATTACCTAAGAAAGTAGAAATGAACAAATCACATGTAGTCTTAACATAGTATTTAGTGTTGATCATCACATTTTGAGCATTTAAAAAATGGACAGTCAAATGTGATGCTTTCTCAAAGACCATTTCAGGAAAAGTCAAGGTTAATCAAAGATTGTTAATAATACTGACACACAGCAGACATGTTTGTCAGATGGAGGGTTTTGTTTCTTTCCTGAAGATGTTAGTCCCCTAGTAAACAAAAAGCAATTAATGACTACATGTCTGCATCATTTACTGTCAGGAATTAATTTATATACTGTGGAGAATGGAGAACAATTTGCAAACAATTAGCAGTTCCACTGACTGTACTTCTCACTAAGGACAAAGTCACTACACATAAAGGATCAATCAGCATATGAGACAATAAATGTTTATCTAGTGTCATTGTGGCTAGCAACAGGTAATTTTTTGTAATAAATTTGAAAATTTTGAAACACTTTACATTTTCTCACATATCTGTCCACAATTCATAGGAAGCAGGACTGGGACTGTAAGCAGGCCAGTGATTTCATTGGTATAGGATAAGTCCTATATAAGGAAGCACCCTCTTCCAATGAAATTCACCACTTACTTGGCAATGAGGACAGATGACTTGATAAACCATATTTTAGTAAAACTTATTTTAATATCACAAAATATGTATTCATTTTAAGGATGGAAATGCAACATCATTTTGTTTGTTATCATTGTTGTAATTTTTAGAAGATGGTAGATTGAAGTGAAAGAAGAAACTTAAGGGATACTCTTTAGGTACCAACTATGAAAATAGTTAACTTCTTTCAATGATCTCTTGTATCAAAAATGCAAAGAGGAAAAATGAAAGTCATAGTTAAGTTTAATAATAGATAATTTTGGATACATCAGATAATCAATTCATATATGCAAGAATTCATTCTCATATATTTGTGTACATACTATTTATAAGTCATAGAAAAAAATGGTAGGGATAATGAGATATACAGTACATCATCCTTCCCTATTGAAAAAATATTAAAATTGTTCTTTGTTTTAGGCATAAGTATGACAAATGATTTTATGATTTTATTTACTATTAAACATCATCCTTAATAAATATAAGCCACTACATATTGACTGAGAGTGTGTGTGTGTGTGTGTGTGTGTGTGTGTGTGTGTGTGCGTGTGTGTGAGAGAGAGAGAGAGAGAGAGAGAGAGAGAGAGAGAGAATTATCTAAATTTGTACAAGTTACCCCATGGTCTTTGGCCCAAGATGATTTTAGGTAACATTTATAGGAATCTTGAATGAGGAAAAATTACAATGTAAAAATATAATTTATCATTAAATTCCAAAACGTAGCAATGTCACCATCTCATTCTCTCATTGACCATGCCCCTGAAATATACATGGGATTCCTCCTCAGATCAATAGTGAGGATATTTGCTAAATAGGAGGCACTGAAGGTGCTTCTCTTTTACTGGAATGGCAGTGGGAGACTTCCCTTTGGGTAAGTCCTAGCTCCATTTCCTTCAGAGGTGGGGAAATCAAGATGAAAACCAGATAATAATTATTCTGTGTTAAAAGGTTGGCTATGACCTTTAATCCATTTTCCTAAGTATACCTTTTAATTCAAGATCTATTACCCACTTCCCAAGAGACTTCTTCCAGGTGTCTGGGAAAGGCTATGTATGTATGTATGTATGTGTGTATGCATAATTTCTTAATATTTTCCATTTTACTAAAAAGGACAATTGTAAAATCCTTTCATGAGTCTAATATAAGAAATAAAACACATTACATAGAATGCAAATGCATTGATCATTGTAATAAATTTTAGACTAGATGATCTCATACTATAAGATGGTGACTGTTTATAGATTTCATAATTTACAATTTTGTTTCAAGATGACAGATGGGAACCTTCATAGATTTTCAAATTAATCCTGTTAGCTTTCAGTGGAAAAATCACATCTGATTTTAACAATAACTATAACAACAATTGCCATGAATCTCAAACTTTAAAATCATTAGAAGACTTTTGCCCAAGACAAGATTTCATGAAAGTCTGGGCTCAATCCAGATGGGTCTGATACCAGGGGCTAGCCTTAAAGAGTTATTTTCTCTTTGGCTCACTGTGTCCCTATCCTAGATTTCATTCTAGGAATTGTAGAAATGTGTTATACCTAAGCATTCATGAATTTTGGTAACACTTTCCTTTTGTTTTTCAAAATAAAAATTGCATATCAGATGTAAGAAATTATTTCACTCCACAGATAATTCAAAGACTTAATAAGAGGCTATAAATAAATATAGAAAGCATAGAACATTCACAGCAGACCATAAATTCCCTCTAAAAAACAAGTACACTTCAGGTCTATAGCAGAGGCAAGTCCTTTGTTAAATATTGTCCCCTTGACTCCTACTTTTCTTCTTCTTCCTTCTTCTTCCTTCTTCCTTCCTCCTTCTCCTTCTCCTCCTCCTCCTTCTTCTTCTTCTTCACTGCTCTCCACCAATAGGAACTATGTAGGAAACTGTCTTTAGGAATGTGGCCAAAAAATTTTCATTGATCTTGAAGCCCTCAACCTTGGAGTTATTCATGAGGCAACCCTCAAGCCTGCCTCTGTACATTAAATTTGACTTTTCTACTAGAAAGTTATTTTCTGAATTATGCTATACAGAACATTCTCCTCCTTCTTTATTCATAAGTATTGTCTTGGGCAACATAGGTGACTTGGGCTGACTCTGTAGTGTGCTTCTGCAGACCATTTTAAAAATCCACTACTGCCCAGAAATACTTTTGGAAGGAGAATCAATGATTGAGGAACTAGACAGAAACTAAGACATTACAACACTACTGTTAGCAGCATAAAAGGATTGTGGAAAAGATGGAACTCAAAAATGTAGTAATGCTGATGCAATAATTACATTGTTAGAAATATACTGATAGGTTTATTGAAAACATAAAGGTGCTCTCTGCTCAAAGACTTTCATTATCATATTATATGGAATTTTAAAATAGTGTAAGAAACTTAAATGTCCCTTAGCAAGGAGATTGTCAAATAAAGTTTGGTGTATTATTGCAGGAGAATGCTATTGTAACCCAAGGCTGAAGCCCATATAAGTAAGATTTTCCCCATTGAGGAAACTGATTATTCATTATTTCATGACTGCATGAGAGGTACAGTTGGTAGGAGCTCTGGAGAGGAGAGATCTTTCATCTTCTGATTTCCAGATTTGAAGGAAATGATGTAAAGTTTCATGTTCTCACCAAAGAGGTAGAGAAATATTGGGAATGTAACCTATGGAGGAGCTAACATCTGTATTATACCCTTGTCTCCAATTTGTAAAATTAGAGATTTGGGGGAATTTCTCTAGGAGAAATATGGGATGTTTGCTTGGTTGAGTTGAGATACATCTTTCCCAGTGGAGAATTCTTTCATTCTATGAATTACTGGGTATTCTCATATGTGCTGCTTCTCTGACGTCTCTTTCCTATAGACTTGGATACACGGATTTATTTACTATTCACTGAAGAGAAAAAGGATTAAGAGAAATTTATTTATGCCTCCCTGCAAATCACATGTAGACAGACCCATGTAGACACACATAATCTACATATTCAACACACACACACACGTGCGCGCACACACACACACACACACACACACACACACACCCCCTTTTTTATATTTGCAATTAGACTATAAGGAATTTAAAAAAGGTCAGCTGAAGCCAAACTGTGAAAACACTAAATTAGAATAAACATAGGAGTTTTTATTTTCTAAATGAAGGAAAGGGGTCATCCTAGAGTTTATTAGGGAAGAATAACATGGTCAGAGTGCTTGTTAAAGAAAATCACTTCACCAAGTCTTTTAGAGAATGCAGTGAAGCTGGTAGAATCATAAAGCAGGGGAGTCCAATGTGAATGCTACTGCAATAATCTAGGTGACCGGAGATAAGGGCCATGAAGAAAGGTTGTGCCTATCTGAGTATAGGGGAGGGTTATGTGGCTAGATATTTTGTGAAGGTTAAAAACATCAATATTTAGTAATTGAATGGATAATAGGGGATCAAGGCAAAGTAAAGTGTTGGAGCTAATATTGAGGTTAAAATCCTGATGGAATGAAGAACAGGGCTGACCTTGAAAGAAACAAGGATTAGGAAAAGAAGTGGGTAAGATAATGAGTTCTGTTTTCTACATTCAGTTTGAGATATTTCTGAGATATCCTGTTTAATATATCCAATATGATATAGGATTAGACCAAGTGAGGGAGACTGGGGCTGTATGTAAAGATCTTGGAATCATCTGCATCAAGCTTATAACTAAACTCTTGGAAGTTGATTAGGTTCCTAAAAGAAAGATCAGGTAGAGAGAAGAGGACCCATGGGTAAAACTCAATGTTAGCAGTCTTCTTCTAAAATATCAGAACTTACAAGAAACAAACCAAAACAAAACAATGAATGAGGTCCTGAACTCTTTGGAAAAGGAGGAGAAAGACCTGGAGACTATAAAACAACAGGAAGGATATTCAGTGTCGTGTCAAAAACCAGAATGATGACTGTGAATAGAAGAAAGGAAACATATATGAGAGGGGGTAAATAGGTGTTGGCAACTGGCTGCATATGTGGGGTAAGTGAATGTGAGGAGTCAAGACTGAGACTGAGATTTCAGTCCTACGTAATTTGAATGGTTGTACCCTCAACAGTAATATGAAATTACTGGAAAAGTGATGGAATTTGACAGTGAATGGAGATAGTAAGTTCTAGTCTGTACCTGTTAAGTTTGAGTTGCCTACAGGACATCTAGTTTGAAACGTTAAGTAGGGAAATAGTGACGTAGATCTGGATTTTAGGAGAAACAGTAGCATATCATCCTCACCCCCACCCCTTACTTTGTGACTACTTCTCCAATATCCATTTGTATTGAAGGACTTCTTCCAACAAGGGTCACTTACTACTTTGCTCCTAGAATTCTAGGAAAAAACATGAGATTCTAATATTTCTAAACCAATTGTTCGTGAATAACCACTTCTGTGCATCCCCTTTAATCATCAACTAGTAATCTTAACTAGCTTTTAGAATGGGTCTCTAACTAGATAGAATAATAGGAACAGAGAGCATGAAATAACCCCCCGAAAAAGTGTTTTGTACACTTATGCCATAAAGGTACAGAGAGTACAACAGAAGAGTAGGCTCAAATCAAAATGCAATGCTAGAGAGGAATGCATGTAGGAAAAATGCATTGCTTACAACTCTTGGTTGCTAAAAATAATTTCCTGAGTTCATAGCTGTATTTTTTTTATTCTGGGAGTCATTCACATTGAAGTTTCTTTATACCTGTGGCGGGTATTGTTCTGTACCCGTTTTTGTCCATATTTGTTTGTGTTTGGCAACAATTTATGATGTGTGTATGCATACACGTGTATGCATGTATGGGCGTGGACGTCTTCCAGGTATTGGATATATTCTTTCACTTGTCCAGTCTGTTCAATAACATTAATGGGTGGGGAATTATAGCATGCCTATTAGGCTATCTCTTCCCTCCCATACCCCTTGCTGCCCTCTAGCATAGATATAAAGGCTCCTTTTACCTAGGAGTTCCAAAAAGATCTAACTTCACTTCTAGCCTCACCTCTGTAGAAATTCCTCCAGTTGTTTAAATATCCCAGATATGTAGCATATATGTTCCTATTAATATATCTAATAAGAATAGCCTCTACACTGATTATACTATATTAATTGATATAGGGGTGTGGCAAATATATTCCTCTCCTTACACTAGGTTGCTGTTTCAGTTGTGTCCAACTCTTTGTAACCTTAGATGTATTTTTCTTGGAAAAGATACTGGACTGTTTTGTCATTTCCTTCTCCAGGAGATTAAGGCAAAAACAGGTTAAGTGACTTGTCCAGGGTCACACATCTAATGAATATCTGGGGTCATATTTGAGCTCAGATCTTCCTGGCTCTGGGACCAGTACTCTATCCACAGAGCCATTTAGCTGCCTCCATGTTATTATTAGCTTTTTAACAAAAAGATTGCTTGATGTTTTGTGAGAATTTATTTTTCTTTGTTGTTGAAAGGTTGAAAGCTTAGCTTAACTTGTATCTGTTATGTTGTTATTAGTTTGTAACTCATTTCACCTATCTCTTACTCAATTTCTTTTTTCCCTCATGGGTAAAATATGGAATCAGTACTTACTTCACATTTGTTATGAGGATCAAAAGAAATAAGGCATATAAAACACTTTGGAAGTCTTGAAGTTCTGTTAAAATTTCAGCAATGACTACTGCTGCTGCTGTTGCTGCTATCACTACTACTACTACTACTACTACTACTACTAAATATACATTTTTGTTACACATTAGTTTTATACTTTGACAATTTAATCTCAGATATTTGGCTTCATGTTCTAGTAAGTCAAAATCTTTTTTTTTTAAATTCTGATTTGTTACCAGTGTAAGATATTCCTTCTAGTTTTGTCTCAATTGCAAATTCAAAAAGCACAATCTCTTATATCCAGGTACTAAGTTTTAATTCCACCAAATTATACTATTTTATGTGTATATGGTATATGTATATCACATTTGTTTCTACCTTTCCTGAAAACCTCCATGAAACACTTTATCAACTTCTTTGCTCAAATCTGTAAGCACTATTCACAACGTTGCTCTGATATGTCGTGTTAATAACCCTGTCAAATATAAATTAAGGTTATTCTGGCTTGTCTTATTTTCGATGGAAACATGCTGACTCTTAGATCAGAGCTCTTTTCCTTAATGTTTACTAACCATTTCCTTAAGTATGTATTGTAGAATTCAGTTAGAATCCAAAGTAAAACTCAATGACTTATAGCCACAAATGTCTTCATTCATTGCTAGGAGAGGTAAGAAGAGGACTATTTGTAATTTTTAGAAATCGCCGATGTTATAGCAATATATTTCCCCATCATTGCATGAGATTTTCACATACACAAAAAAATTATGGAACATACCACACCATATGCACTGTCGATTTAACAGAGCTAAAAGCATATCTCAAAAATACGTGGCAGATTTTAAGCGTTATTTTTCTTATTTAATTATTATAGTCAACAGCAATCATGAAGCAATCTTTATTATTCAAACAGACACAATTTAGCACCATAAAAAGCTTTAATTAATGTAGCAGATTAAGTATTGTATAATATTTTCAGAATGATCTTTCTAAAGTGCAAGCATGCTTAAGAAAGAGAGCCACACTTCATTTGGACTTCCTGAGAGACCAGTGGAATTTGGAAGTTGATTTTGAACAAAGAGGAAACTATATTGTTATAATACAAATAGGAAACTTTTAAGAGTAAGGAATAAAAGGGAACAAAACCTTTTCTGTTCTTTATTTTCAACCATACAAGATAGAACATGCACTCCATTGCTCTTTAATCTCTCAACCTCTTGACAATGCAGATTTGACTCTATGATTAAGCTTGGCTTGCCAAGTGCTAATTGGAGGTGATTTGGAAATTGATTCTTTTTCCTTATGCCCTAACATCTCAGTTACTGAGGTGTAATGCCAAGCAAAGGCAACTTCCAAGGTTCAGATTACCAGCATAGCAAACCCCATTTATTCAGCAAACATTCATAGAACAGAGAAAGTCAAAATACAGTATAACTTGTTCCTTTAGCAAGCAAGTTCTCAATTCAATCCAGGTACTACTCCACCCCCAGACAGTACATTCATTTAGTCAGTCAAAAGTCTCTTCTCAAATGGAGATTAGTCTCCAACCATAAACAAAGTACATTCATTTGGTCAATCACAGAGCACAAAAAAAAAAAAACCTCAAAGGCTTCCCACCCTTGAATCTCAAAAGGGGCAGGAGAGCACAAAAGGCCATCCACCCTTAAGTTACAAACAAGGTTAAACTCAGCATTGAATACCCAAAGAAATGTCCTTCTTTCATCTTCACTCGAAGGCAAGCCCTCAGAAATCTCAGTTCCTGGGGAGACAAGGCTCAACAAAGCCATAACCAATGTCCTCATCAAGTCACTCTCTGCCTGTAGAACAGTCCCACAACCCCTGAAAACAGCAGCAAGGCCCTCTTCCAGTATTTCTGTGCAGATACCATAAGAAAATCCTCCTTCAGAGCTTCTGAAGCAACAGCCAGATTCTAGGACCTCTACAACAGCAGCATTGTCCTTCACCATCAGGTGAATCTGGCAAAACAACATCAGAACAGACAGACAAAATACCAGCATCGCATCCATGCCTCCTCAATCCTTGGCAGTTCCAGGTGGCAGTTCCTGAAAGTCCTGGGCAGTTCCAGTGGGCTCTTAGCAGTCTTTCTCTTATCAACTCAGGCTCCATGATACTGGATACTGCTCTTCCAAGTTCTTCTGGCCTTCTTTTAGGCTTGGGCCTCTCTCCCAATTCACAGCTCCTCCCAGTTCAGCCTTCTCTCTTCATGTCAACAAGTCCATCCCTCAAGTGGGATTCACAAGCTCTGGGTTTTAACACTCAACCCAAAAACCAAGCCAATACAGGGGCATCTCCAAATTCCATTATAAAATACACAAGGCATGATAATTTATTGCATAGGACAGCAATTAAAATAATGTTTCTATAATTAATGTTGAATTGCTTTGGAAATTATATATGTTATGATTTGCAAATTTTGGCTAAAAGACTCCAACGTTTCCATAATTAATGATGAATTGCATTGGAAATTACATATATTATGATTTGCAAATTTTAGCCAAAAGACTGCAATATGATTGATATCACAACAATCATTAGAAAAATATTATTATTAAGCTATTACTTTCTTAAAGTATTAGCAAACACCATTTAATCACAATAAAGTATTTTGAAGGCTGTAGTCATTGGAAACAAATTTAGAAACAGTAATAGTTATTATCTTTGATTGTGTAATATTTTACAACCCACGATAAATTGTGTTATAAACCTAGGATTCTTATGATATTGATAAAGTAGAGAAATCATTAATTTTACTAAATCTGGCAATCCAGATAAAAAATCTATTGAGACTGGAGTACCTGAAAGATCAGGGCAATATCACTGCTCACTTCTATTAGACAGTACAAGATTATTAAAAAAGCAAAGGGAAATTGACCACTGTCATTTCAATTAATCTGAGTTTTTATACTGTTTCCATTTGTATTATAGTCATCATTATATCATTATATTTTTATATTGCTAACTACCAAGTGACAAAGTTCTTCCCATGTTTCTCTGAACTGCATACACATACTTGTGATTTTATAGGAAACAAAAGTATTATATTATGCTTATCATCCACAGTTTGTCATTTCTAAATAAATACAAATCTGTTTGTTCTAATTTTTTGATCCTATAAAGTTTACTGTTGTAATTATTTTGGTCATTCAGTTAACAAGCATTTAAGTACACTTTGATGTTCCAGGCACTATACCAATTATTCAAGATAGAAAGAAATGCAAAGATAAAACAAAACAAAAAATACCTAATTCCTGATGTAAGTACCTTATATTTTATTGAGGGGAGCAGAACAAGTAAATAAACATAATAAAGAAAACCACAGAGTTGAAGGTAGATACACTTAGTGAGAAAGATAATGACAGTAGAGCATCCTGGGAAAGCTCTCTTGCAGAAAGTGGCATTTGAGCTGAATCTTGAATGAAGCAAAGAAAAGCAAAAGATAGAGGTGAAGAAAGAGAACATTTCACAGAGAGGGGATAAGGAACCTTTCTTTCTATATTTGGACTCCCTGGCCTATATGATCAGTCATCCACTAACATCTCACAAACACAATGCAATATATTTGGAAATAGAATGCAATAGTTGCTACAGGCAACAAGAGGATACATAATTTTGGTTAACAGGACAACTCTCAGTCTCTAATAGCAAATTCATTTAAATTATGTCTGGGGCATTAATGGGTAAGGTTAATAGACCTAGGGAGATCTGACAATTTTCATGATGTCACATTTTTGGATGGGACTTGGACAAAGACAGTTTTCAAATAAGCTATTCTTCCCTTCCATTTCCTCCTCTCTCTCAAATGTGTACATTTTGGAATAATTAGCTATCACACAACCCAAGGCACCTAACAATATCTGCCTTAAGGAATAACTATAGTTTTGACATAATGCTCCTACTTGACCTTTTCTCTTCCCCTTTTTACTTATAGTTTGATGTCCACCATGAACTTATACCTCTTTCCCAATGAGCAGTTAGCTGCATTCTCCTTAAAACTCAGGATTTTATGTTATAATAAATAAATTCCAAACTGTACATCTCAGGCAGAACAGATCAGGCAGTAAGAAGACATATTTGAATGAATTCATTCTATTCTAAGTAATGTGAGGCATTATTGGTGAAGAAGAAATTGTACTAACTTTGTCCCTTGTGTTCATTTTCTAGACTTTTTAGAACATTTATGGGTTTTTTAAGAGTAAATTAATGGAAAGTAAAAATAAAGCTAATGATGCCTGGGGCACAGAACCCCATCTATGGGTTCATTTGAACTGTGTTTTATCTTAGGTGTTTCTGGACAAAATTATTCCTGGTCTCTTTTTGCCCCTAAGTTGAGGTCACCCCTTGGTAACATCAGAATTTGACACATGCCCAAGTCTCCACCGCAAAAGGTAAAGAAAGACCTCTCGACCAAAATCAAAGATATGCTTTCTCTTTTAAGATTTAGTATCTCTTGAGAGGAATCAAATGATATACTGAACTATAGCATTTTACAAAACTTAAAGTATTATTTAAAATTATAGTTATTATTATTAGTAAATCATCATCATCATTAATTGCATGGGATTGAATTCATTATTTACATAATATTTTTTTTAGCCCCCACTATGAACAAGTCTAGGGATACAAAACAAAATGAAAGAGACCCTTCTTCACGGAATTTACATTCTTTGGAAGGTTCCACCATGTGCACAGAGAAGAAAATACAGGGAAATTTTAGGAAGGGAAATGCACTAATAGTTAGCATGACACTGAAAATTTTCCTGTATGAGATGGCATGTAAATTGAAGCTTTAAGGTAGCTGTGTATTCTGAGAGTTAGAGGTGAGTTAGTAATAAATTCCAGGAATAGGGGGATTATTTGTGGAAAGGCATGGAAGCAGGAAACGAACTGCTAAGTTTAGAGAACAGTAAATATGGCAATTTGGTTAGAACATATAATTTATGAATGTCCCATATCTAGAAATATAGCTTGGAACTAAATGATAAAGGGCTTTAAATAAATAGCACATCACTGAAGATGTTTGAGTGTGACGATGACATGGTAAGATCCGTGCTTATGCAGATTACTTTTGCAGCTGCATGAAAATACATAGGAGAAGGGGAGACATGGAAACAACAAAATCAGTTAAGAGGTACTTATAGTAGTTCATCTGAATCAAGGTATCAGCTACTTGAGTTGGAAGGAAGATGTGTTGTAAAAATAGAATATACAAGACATGGTGCTTCATTTTGATACAGATATTGAAGGAGAGGGAAGAGTCAAGGATGACCTAGAGATTAGATTTATTTTCGATGGTGAGGATGAGAGGTGGATTTAGAGGAATTTTTTTTTTAACTCTCTGGGGCTAAAATGCTTATCTGGTATTGTTTGATGATTTTATTTAATATTTGCAAGAATCACATTAATGAGCAAAGAAATGTGGAATTTCAGATGTGACTTGTGACAATTTTGCATTGAAGTACTTAACTGTATTTAATATTAATCAGGGTAAAAAGTATAGAGATGTTGGTCATCTCCATGTTCAAATGATTATTAGTGTAGCATTTTTTTGAATCATTGTGGTATTGATGAATTCTTCTATTTTGCTTTTATTTTAAAATGCAATCTTGCTAATATATCATAACATATCATGTCATATCACTTCATGTTATGTTATATCAGGTCATATTATATCATATCATATTGTTCCATAATGTACTATATTGTATCATATTATATTGTATTGCATCATATTCTATTATATTATATCATATATCATATCATATCATATAGCATGTACAGAGGATAGACTAGCCTTGGTTACAGAAAAACCTGGGTTTAAATTCTACTTCTACCTCTGCTCCTGGCAATTAAGACTATAAGACAAGGAGAAGGAACTGTGCTACATTGGGAGAAAAAGTTTCTCCCTGGGAACTTCAAATGACAATTTAATCATAGATTCAGTAGCTATCATAGACCACAAACCATTTATCTAGTACAAATGATTAGTTTTGTTGTATTCTCATCATCATAAAAATCATAGCTTCCATCTCTGATTTTTGCCCTTATTCTGGAATATTTTGTTTCACTCTCATTTGGTGAAACCAACCAGACAATTATACATTTTGCTATTCAAGATAATAAAAACTCAGCATATTCATTAAAATAACCAAAAAATGTTAAAAAGATTTACAAAAAATGTACTTACAACTTCACAATTGAGTGCAAATTAAGATAAATCTATTTTAATAGTAAGAGGATGCATGCACCATAGCTATGACTGCAGGGAGGGACATTATACCAAAGCTAACCAAAATGTTATGTTAAGAAACAAGGACCAACTGAAGTGCCAACTTAGTTTATTCTATTCATGAAACATATTGGTTAATTTTACTGTATGTCCTTAATGTCCTATATTTGGAATTACTAGCCATGAGAAAGGCAATCCTGACACTTCTTGATCATTTTTTTTTTTACTTTTTTGTGTGGATGGACATGAAAAAGTCATCATAAAACAGTGTTACTTTATGTAATCATAGGCACATTTAAATTTATTGAATTTCACCTCTGCCTCCATCTTTATCCCCTCACAAATTAACTCACATAATAATAACTGTAAAAAAGGTGTTAATTTTTGCCATCTCATGGATTCTATTACCTGTTTTTGTTGTCATTGTTTTAGGGATTTTTTTTTTTGTAGGCGTGTGTATTGGTTAGACTTGAAATCCTCTACTGTCACTTTTAACTTTAGATTCTGGAATTCTGTGAATGTCAATTATGGCAAACTTTTCCTCACCATTTTTTTTTAATCAGCAGCATTGTGTGTCTGTTAAATATATAGAGATGATGGAAAGAGATGAGCCTTAAAAATATGGCTTGTTTCTTTCTGTACTTGTCAAAGTGTTCACTTAAAAATAACATCACAGCTACACAAAAGTCCTTCATTTTCCATGGTAGGTTGGTAATCTCAGATAAACCCTGAAGGACTTCATAATTATACCACATAGAACATAACGTGAAATGGATATCTTGGCTCACCTTGTCTCAGTGAGATTCCCTTCAAAAGAGATTCAGACTATATCTTTTTCCTTGACATTTATGGAAGTGGAAGACTGGGGGAAGAAAAACATAGAAGATACTGAAAAAAAATATCTTAGTCCAGTCAGGGAACCTTGGGAAGAGTAATAATGAATATTTTGCATCATGCCTATTATACACTAGTCTACTATAGAGAAAGAGATAGCCTATTATTTATGTGATGCAAATCTATGTCTTTGAAAGGGCAAATGATATAGAAATTGACTGATGAGACAGAACAATACTAGGATAACCTGGGATTAATATGGCTCACAGCCAAGCACATGTGAATGAAAACAGAAGATACTAAAATGAGAAAGGGGAGAGAACAAAGGAAAAGGAGGGTGAGTCAGAGAGAGAAATAATATGATTCCTAGAAAAGGAAAGTGGACTGGTAGTAAAAGAAGAAAATAAGAATGATCCAAGTTAATGAAAGAAATTATTTGGATATTTAAAATCTCAGGAGGATAAGGAAGTGAGCAGCCATGAGGGTTGCAACTAAGAAAAATGAACTTAATTTGGAGAATCAAGGATAAAAAACAAATTGAGTAATTGGGGCATGCAAGGAAAATTGAGCAATAATCTTATAGTAATTGTTAGTTATGGGAGATATTGTTCTGACCTGAATTTGGAAAGTATACAGAGAACCTAGTTGTGCGTGTGTATTGTCAGGGTTCAGAAGTCCTGCCCTAAGGGGCAGAAGGTACTTACCTTTTCAATGGAGACAACACTGGTGTTTTCTTCTTAATGAAAGTAATGCCGGAGGAAAGATGTTTTAAGAGGGTTTATTAAAGTTACACCAAGGAAGCCTTACAGCAGGACTCTAAGGCCACCTGCCCCTCCAAGGCTTGGGTCCTTTTATCTACCCCAGATCCACACCCTACACCTGACACAGCCCAGGTGAGGGGGATTAAGAGAAGGGAGGTAAATTGTAATTACAAGGGCATGAAGACCCCAAAGTGTGGAGACATCCATCAGGAACCTCAGGCATCCCATGCAAGAAAGTTCTGAGCAACTACAACATTCCCTGTCCAGGGGTGGGGCAATACGCTCTGACCTCAATGTGACCCAACCAATTCCCAGGCCTCAAACACATCCCTGTATCTCAACATTACCATTTGCAATCTGGCACTATTTTGTGACCCTTACAGTGTATGTGAAAAACAACAACAACAACAGCAACAATAACAAAAGCCCTTATTTTCTTCAAGGAACAAGAACTAAGAACAACTGAAGATTCCTTGGTACCAAATTAATGGCTTCAAGTTGCCTACTTGTGTACAAATTTCAATATGATGTTCCAAAGCAGTGGAGTGAAGTAGATGGTGAATCCTCCAATACTGGAACAATAGTTTTCTGATGACATAGTATTATGAGCTTTACTGGTAAGGATTAAAGAGGCAAAATTTTAATACTGAATTTTCTTTTTTCTCTTAGCCATTCCCCAATTAATAAACATCCCCTAGTTTCCAATTCTTTGCCACCACAAAGAGAACTGCTATATATATTTTTATTTCTATAGGTCTCTTTCCTCTTTCATTTTTCTCTTCAAAGAATAGCCCTAGGATTGGTTTTGCTAGGTCAAAGGTTATGCACAATTTAATAGCCTTTTGGGTTGAATTCCAAATTGCTTTCTGGAATGATAGCACAAGTTTACAACGAGCCTCCTTGTCCAGTTCATCTGCAATACCATCACCTACCCATACAAAAGGAGTAATTAGGAAACAAAAAATTAATACTTCTGACCTAAATCCTTCAATATCTTTCCCATAAAGTTTGCATCCATTAAAATTCTTCTACTTCTTTGCTAACAAACTACTGCTTTTTATTATCACTATATTATACAATTACCAACTATCAGGAGACATCTCAATCCAATCTAACCCTCACCCTACCTGAGTCCAAGTCCACCTCTCTGCCCCTTACACTGTCTTTTATGGAATTACTATAACAAAGGAATATGTTTTCTTTCCTTCTGGACCTCTTCCTTTCATACTTCTTTCATTTATTTTATTTGCTCACATTAAAACCCAGTTTCCCTCAGATGACACTGCATCTTTGGAAATTCTTTGCAACACTACCTTCACTTATATAGCCTCCATTTGAAATACACTTCCAAGAAGTAAGTTGATATATCCCTTGCTCAACTCTTCTACTTCTAGGGAATCTGCCTTTGCTATGACGATTCAGCAACTTTTAAAGTTCACTCTATTAAAAAAAAATATTTACCCTATACAGATCACAACGACTATTGTATAATAGTTCCTAATCATTCTTCCTAAGTTCCCTATAGAATTATATCCCACCTGGGCCAAATCATAAATTTCTATGGAAAGGAGGAAAACCCAAGCACTCTAGGAAGAACAAAACTCCCCAGAGCATGTTTCTGTTCTAGTCATCAGGGTCTTCATGTGTGGGAACAATCCCTATATAAAAGGAATCTATCATCTATAACACTACCTATACCAACTGCTGACCAATGGCAATCATTTAGTAGGTAAATCAAACCCACTTTGTTGTACCTTCCCTAGAACTAGCCTTTCTTCCAGTATGATCCCACAGTAATTATCCAGGGAAGTGATGCTTTGGAGTGGACCCTATCTCTTGCTTTATCCCCTACAGCTCTTGAAAATTTAGAAAAGTGTATTCTCCATGCCAAACTACTTGGCATTATCAAAGATGTCAACATCATAAACTGAGATGTTTTATTAATGGTATTTGCACTAAATAAGAAGCATTATTGTTATTCCCAAGAAACCACAGGACCTGTCCATTTCACTAACACCTGAAGCTTACTATGTATGTTATTTTATCCTAATAAAATGTGAGGTCATTAATAGCATGATTTTTTTTCCTTATGGTTTTCTATTTGTAACCCTGATGTTTAGCATAATGCTTGTAATATAGTAATCACTTAATGAATACTTTTTTTCAATCTATTTATTTATTCATCATTAAAGAGTTCCGCATCTATGTCACTATATTATTCTCCTTTCTAATTCCTACCCTTAAAGGTACTTTAACATTGTTATCAGTACACTGTCAAAGTACTGAGCCTTCCAGTTATTCATGTCCTCAAATTCCATGACCAATCCTTCACACCATCTTAGTCACACATAAGGATGGTCACTTCCTAGAACTCATCATCATCTACAAATATTCCATTCCCTTGAATGAAAATAAGGACCTATTCTTTACCTCCCATTGTGACTTTTGTTTCTTCAATCTCCTCAGGCATATTATAGCTTTCTCTAGGTTTCTTGGAGTATATGGAAGCTGCCTTTCATCAGTTTGTCTAATTTGTCCTCAGTTTCCAAATGTAGACAGTGCCACCAGTCACTGCTGTTCCAAGGTCATGGATAGGAAGTTGATGAAAAGTCCTCCACTTCTATGCCTCTGAAGGAGTGAGGCTGAAAATTCTGTGCAGCTCTGCCTCACTTAAATCCATTTGGAACAACAACAATCAAATCCTCCAGAACTCTAAAATTGATAAGGTCCTCCTGTGATCAAAAGGTATAGGAAAGTAAAGGCTCCATTCTCCAATTCACCTTTCACCTGCAGGAGCAATCACCCTGGCATACCCAGGATGGCTGCTATCACAGGTTCTTAGATCTGCTTTTCTAAAGGAAGGCAACTCAAAACAGTTTAACAATGTTACTTTAATCAATCAAACATATATCATTTACCTAGTTCAGGGGAATAAGTCAGCACCCTGAACTTCAGATTCGAACAGAAGTTACAACAGAAAATAACAAAGTTCAGCAGACAGGGCTTCCAGCTGTCTGACCATTACATCCATACATATTTAGTTACCAGAGAGTGAAGCACAACATGTGGGTTTTCAAAGCCAGGGGCTCAATGGCTGCCAAGAGTCTCATCTAGACAAATCACACAATTCTTCCCAAAGTGAGCCCAAAAGCAAAAACTCACATCAGGGTATATATAGCTTTCTCCTGGTTCAGAGAATGTCACAACCCTCTTGACCCCCTGCCCAATCACAAAGTAACAAGATGTGGGCATTCCTGAAAAACAAGCTTCCCACCACAGTCTCCATGTAACCACATTTAGCCTATTAGGGGGCAGAGTATATTTTCAAATCAGGGAAGGTTCTCAGAGTCACTTAAGGCTATCAAAGGGCCTAGGGGTAGGGAAGATCTTCAGATTCCCATTATACCACCTCAAGTGATTCCATATCAGAGGCTTTGCTGGAACAATCTCACTATTAATTTGCCAGATTCAAAAACTCAATTTTAATCAGCTTGTTAGTTAGGGGCTAGCTTGCCAATAGGATTTAACTAAATCTCTTCAAACAATCCAAAATGTGACATGAACACATTTAATTCATAGATTTTCAAGACATCCAAATTGATCAAATTCTTTATACACCCAGTCTAAAGCTACTAGATTGGTTGATTCAAAAGAGGTTAAGGTATCAGGGAATAGAATCTTATCAGTTATTTTAGGTGGAATGAGATGATTAAGTGTTTGCTTCATGGTTGACTGACTCAATTGGTCTTCACCTTTACTTGGGAAATGCTTTATATAATTAAATATAAGTACAGTAACTTCAGTTTATTTCTAGAGTCCATAGAGATGTTAGATACTACTCAACTTCCCTGGTTTTCTTTTTTAAATACTACCTCCTGCAAGAGGCCATTCTCCCTCCCTCCACTTGCTATTGTTTTCTCTTCTGTGAATGGCTTGCTGTCTATCTATCAATCTATTTATTTATCTTTTTATGTCTAATGTGTACCTACTTATTTATATATTTCTCTTCCCCCATTTGAATGCACTCCCCTTTAGAGTAAGGGCTGTTTTTGCCTTACTTTTCATCTCAAACTCTTAGCAAGCTCTCTGGAAAGTAGTAGTTCCCAATGAATACTTATTGCTTTGATTTGGGAGCATAATATCAGGATGCATTTTAAGATGTGTCATCTCCTATAGGCAGTATTGAGTGACAAAGAATCCAGTTAATAGAAATGAGAGTGACAAACTGAAACTGGGGGTAGTAGCAAAGCAAGACTTAGTACTTGCTGGTGGAAGAATGATGATGATTATGGCATATTTATGGCCCACAGCATCACAGTTACTGCTTAACATTAAATATGTAATTAATATCAGAAAAAATAAAAAAAAGCATGATCTATGACTGCTATAATCTTTTTTAAAGGAAAGGTAAATGTCTTTATTTGGTATAAGTATATTTGCACATTTTTTTAAAAACCTCAGCTTCCTGAAACAACTTTTTAAAGGTTTTACTTGAATATGTTATCTAACCCCATATCAAAATTAATAGATTTTTCTCACTGCTCTCCCTGGTGGTTATTTGGCCCAGGTATTTCTCCTTTCCAGCTATTAATCCCACCCTGATGAAAATTCAGGCCAAATTGACAAGCTGATAGAAACTGAAATGGAGGGTGAATCAGGAGTGATTTATTTTTTTTTGTCTGAAAAGTGACTGATAAAAAATACAACTATCATTTGGAGTTACAGGAGAAATGATTTGATGCTTTATTTCCCTTGGGGGTCAAGGTTTTATGTACTATTTCTTTTCTTTGAGGAAAAATGCCCTGTTTTTTTTAAAATATCTTTCAAAACCCCAGCACACAGCCTCTGTATTAGAAAAAAGAGGTACTTCATTTGCAAAAAGTTTATGAGAGCATTTCACAATGCCATTGGTCTATATTTTAGCCCTTTAAAATCTTTTCTAGTTGATTGAACATCACTCACCCAAGTAGAAACCATCTCCCATATGAAGCCAACAGGGGATGAACTTATTCCCAAACATTATTCCCAATTCCCAGCTACATTTTTGGTAACAGGTAAGGGGAAAGACAAGTGACTTTTAACTGGACAATACCACCCCTGCTCCACATTCCACACAATTATCTGTTTCTCTGTTCTTCTATTTGTTTGACACCAAGTAGCTGTATCCAGGAGACATAATTGAGGCTGAAATAGGCTGTCTACTTCCAAATGTCCTTATCATATAGACACAATCAGAATTTAGGCAAAATCTTAACATTGCATCTCAAAAAAAAAAAAGAAACCCAAAAACCTATGAAAGCACTCCAAACAAAAAAACCTTCTCACTATTGACAATGAATGAAAATTTCCAGAAAAAATCCTTTAGAGTTTTCTAATTTAATTATAAGATAAGTAATTTAAAAATAGTTTAAGGATTGTGGCAGGATCATATAATTCCCATAATATTACTAACTGACTCTAGATATTGGCATTTCTCTTGACAAGTTAGCAGGTGACCACCTGAGGAAATAAAAATAGGTTTAAAGAATACAGTACTTTACAGAGAGTAAGTGTTTCATACATGTTTACTGGATATAAATGAATGAAACAATAGCTAAGATATAACGGAGGATTCAACAGAATTTGTCTTGGCCAAATTGTGACATAGAATATAGATCCTGGGAAAATTCAAATCCTAGCAAAGTCTCAGGGCCCAAGAGCAAGAACAGTAAGGCTGGGGGTAGAGTCAAGATGGCAGTGTAGAAGCAGGAAAACTCCATGGCTTGCCCCATAACCACCTCAAATACCTATAAACTATGACTCTAAACAAATTTTAGAGCTACAGAACCCACAAAGTGACAGAGAAAAACTGATCTCCCACTGAAGGCAGTCCAGCAGGCAGACAGGGAGAATTCATTGCAGCACAATGGGAGCTGAGCCCAGCCTCATGTCAGCCCATGGTTTTAGCCCCAGGGTAACCCAGACCAGCCATGGCTGGAGCATTCTGGGGAGTGGATCACCATCAGCTATGGTGGTTTCCAGGATTATCAAGCCATGAATGCCAAAGACAAAGTAGAAGGTCAGTGGAACTCTCCTGGATCTGGGGGTGACAGAGTGCAATCTGGCCTCTACTCCTGGATTGAGAAGTGGTGGAAGAGGCAGCTCTGGTGCCAACTCCATGTGGCTGCTTCAGAGCTCAAAGTCTCCAGATCATAGTGGCACCAAGCAACCATTTATAGGCTAAGTGGTCTTGCCTTAACCTGCCTGGATCTTGTTTGTGGTCTTGGGTGGTGGTCCTGAGGTGGGTGACCAGTGAGCCAAAGCTGATGGGGGCTGTAGAGACAGCACCCTCCTAATAGCTCTGACTGCTGTGAAAACTCCAGAGATTTGGGCCAAAGCTCTTCCTTCTGGAAGTAGAATTCTACTCTGTCAAAGAGCTTAAAAGTCAAGTAATTGATTGGCAACATGACCAAGCAAAGGAAGCAAAGCAAGCACAGCCATCCAACTTTAGTTTCCTGTTTTGGGGACAAAAAGGATCAAAGCATGGAATGGGAGGAAGACAACACAGTCAGAACTACTACACCAAAAGCTTCCAAGAAAAATGTAGACTGGTTACAGACCATGGAGGAGTTCAAGAAGGATTTTGAAAATCAAGTAAGAGAAGGGGAGGAAAAATTGGGAAGGGAAATGAGGATGATGCAAGAAAATCGTGATATGAGAGTCAACAACCTGAGTGAAATAAATAACACCTTAAAAAAGAGACTAACTTAAATGGCAAAAGAGGCCCAAAAAGCCAATGAGGAGAGGAATGCCTTAAAAAGCCAAATTTTCCAGATGGAAAAAGAATTTCAAAAGCTCACTGAAGAGAATAATTCCTTCAGAATTAGGCTGGAGCATATCGAAGTTAATGACTATAAGAAATCATGATACTATTAAACAGATGCAAACAAATGAAAAATAGAAGGCAATGTGAAATATCTCCTTCAAAAAACCACTGACCTGGCAAATACATCCAGGAGAGACAATTTAAAAATTATTAAACTACATGAAAGCCATGATCAAAAAAAGAACCTAGAAATCATCCTTAAAGAAATTCTCAAAGAATATTCCCCTGATATTTTAGAACCAGAGGGCAAAATAGAAATGGGAAGAATTTATTAATTACTTCTTGAAAAAAGATCCCAAAAAGAAAACTCCTAGGAATATTATAGCCAGGTTCCAGAGTTCCCAGACAGAGGAGAAAATATTACAAGCAGCCAAGAAGAAACAATTTGAATATTGTGAAAACACAATCAGGATAACACAGGATCTAGCAGTTTTTACATTACAGGATCAAAAGGGCTTAGGATATGATATTCCAGAGATCAAAGGAGCTAGGATTAAAACCAAAAATCACCTTGCCAACAAAATTGAGTATAATATTTCAAGGGAAAATATTGTCATTCAGTGAGCTGAAGGACTTTCAAGAGTTCTTGATGAAAAAACCAGAAGCATTGACATTCAAATACATTCAAATATAAGAAGCAAGAGAATCATGAGAAGGTAAACAGGGAAAAGAAATCATAAGGAATTTATCAAAGTTGAACTATTTATGTGACTACATGGAAATGCGATAATTGTAACTTATGAAACTTTCTCAGTATGAGCATAGTTGAAGGGAATATAAATGTGTGTGTGCATATATGTATATACACACACAAACACATACATACATACATACATATATGTCTATATAGGATGGTATATATGCATATGAATACATATGTGAGTGTCCATATATATGTGTACAGGTATACATAGACAGAGGGCACAGGATCAATTGAACAGGAAGGGATGATATTTAAAAAGTGAGATTGAGAGGTGAGAGAGGAATATAATGAGAGGATATGGGGAGAGACAGAATGGGGTAAATTATCTCATATAGAAGAGGAAAAAGATAACTATTACAATGGTGGGGAAGAACAGGAAGACAAAAGGGCATGGTTCAACCCTACTCTTATTGCATTTGGCTTAGGGAGGGAATGACATGCACTCTGAATTGGGTATCTTGCCCTACAGTTACAGAAACTGAGGTAAAAAGTGGTTAAGTAGAGTATGGAAGGAGGCAGGGAAGGAAGGAAACCCAGGCTACAAAACTGGCAGGGAGCAAGTGTCAGCAACATAGGATAGGTCCAACTGAGGTGAAGGAACAGTCAAAGATGTAAAGGAGAGTATCTATATTAGAACTAACAATTACAATTGCAGAAATTAGTACAGTGTTCCATCAAATGAAGTCTGTGTAGATAAGATGACAATTTTTGACAAATAATGAATGCCTCTGTATGTATTCCTTTTTAACAGTGATTTTTAGTAGATTAATCTTGAGACTTTTTATATTTTAAAGATGCTGGTGAATGTATATATCATAGTGCTTCCTGGAATACCAAAGAGATTCAACTAAATCTAGTTGTACTCTGATTTTACGAACACACAACTGATGTATTCAAAGGTATTTGAGACTGATTGATCTTGGATTGGTACTTTTCTAAAAAATCTCCATATCCTTTAGTCTAGTTGAGTAGTAGTAATAGTAGCAGTAGCAGTAGTAGTGAGACCTAGCTACTTAAATTCACTTAGATTTTCTTTGAATAATACAGGTGAGTAGGGGGGAAGGGGATGAGACAGGGATGATGGAGGGGAGGGTAGCTTGGGGGGGAGGGTAGTTATGAGCACACATTTTTTTAAAGGGACAAGGACAAAGGAGAGAATAGTACCAGCAGGGAAGGGATAGGATGGAGGGAAGTATAGTCAGTCTTTCACAAAATATCCACTAAGGAAATGTTTTGCATAACTACACATGCACAACCTATATTGAATTGCTTATCCTCCCAGGAAGGGTGAGAGATGAGGAAGGAAGGGAAAGTATCTGGAATTTAAAGTTTTAAAATCAAATATTTTTTAAAATATTATAATTATTATTATTATTACTATTATTATTAATTAACATGCAACTGGGAAATAAGATATACAGGCCCTGGGGTATGGAGATCCATCTTGCCCTGCTGGAAAGTCAGAGGAGGGATGGGGAAGGATGTAGGAGAGAACAAATTGGGAAAGGGGGTGTCCACTGGGATCGTTGTTTTGGGGTGGTGGGTAGGGGAAAAATGGAGAGAAAATTTGTAACTCAAAATCCTGTGGAAATGAATGATGTAAACTAAAAATAAACACAGAAGTTAATTTTTAAAAAAAGAACAGTAAGCCTGAATGTATTTGGAATTTTTTTCAATAGGTCAAGATACATCTAGGGGTATTTAGTCTTTATTCTGGGTAGAAATAGCTAACCCAAGTATCTTGAGCTTCAAAAGAGGAAACTACTTGGAAAAATATACACAAGTTCTTATAGTTTGTACATGGCTCAGAACATAGAGACCAAGACAGGATTCACATTTAAAACTGAACCAGTATATTAGAAGTATATATCTGATGTAGAATGTAAGCCTACACTATTGTCTAAAGAGAAATTTTGTGTTATCTTTTCATTTACATAAAAAAGACAGATTATTTGAAAATAATTTTATTAAAAATCTTCTTTCACAAATTGAATGAAGAAGTAGAAATTAATTATATTTGTAAATTGAATGCATGTATATAGAATTTTTTAAAAAGGTCCTGCCATGTAGGAGCCTCAGTCTTTGTCTGGATCTGGGAAATAATGCCTAGGTGTCAATGCAACCTAGGAAATCATGTCTTTTTAAATCAAAGAAAATCTAAGTGAATTTAAGTAGCTAGGTCTCACTATTACTGCTACTGCTACTATTACTACTACTCAACTAGACTAAAGGATATGGAGATTTTTTAGAAAAGTACCAATCCAAGATCAATCAATCTCAAATACCTTTGAATACATCAGTTGTGTGTTGGTAAAATCAGAGTACAACTAGATTTAGTTGAATCTCTTTGGTATTCCAGGAAGCACTATGATATATACATTCACCAGCATCTTTAAAATATAAAAAGTCCCAAGATCAATCTACTGAAAATCACTGTTAAAAAGGAATCTATACAGAAACATTCATTATTTGTCAAAAATTGTCATCTTATCTACACAGACTTCATTTGATGGAACACTGTACTAATTTCTGCAATTGTAATTGTTAGTTCTAATATAGGTACTCTCCTTTACATCTTTGACTGCTCCTTCACCTCAGTTGGACCTATCCTATGTTGCTGACACTTGCTCCCTGCCAATTTTGTAGCCTGGGTTTCCTTCCTTCCCTGCCTCTTTCCATACTCTACTTAATCACTTTTTACCTCAGTTTCTGTAACTATAAAAATGCAATGATAACAGCACCTATTTTCCTGGGTATGAGTATCAAATGAAATGATATTTGTAAATCTCTTATCACAGTCCCTAACACATGAAAGATACTATACAGACATACCTTATTTTATTTTGCTTCACTTTATTGTGCTTCAAGGATATTGCTTTTTTCTTCCTTCCTTTCTTTTTTTTTTTTTTTAGAAATTCAAGGTTTACAGCAAACCTGTGTTGAGCAAGTGTATTGCCATTTTTCCCTAAAGCTTATGCTCACTTCATTTCTATGTGTCATGTTTTGGTAATCCTCACAATATTTCAAGTTTATTCATTATTATTGTAATAATTGTTTCCATCTTATGTGATCAATGATCTTTGGAGTTACTATTGTACTTGTTTTGGGGTGCCGCTACCTGCCCTCATATGAGATAGCGTACTTAATTGATAAATGTGTGTGAATTCTGATTGTTCCACTGAAAGCTGCGCCCATCTCTCTCCCTTCCCTCATGCCTTCCTGTTCCGAGACACAATATTCAGATTAGGCCAATTAATAACTCTACAATGGTCTTTGAGTGTTCAATTAAAAGGAAGAGTCAAATGATGTGGTAAACTTCATTATTGTCTTATTTTAAGAAATTGTCACAACCACCCCATCCTTTACAACCGCCAACTTGATCAGTTAGCACCCATCAACATTGAGACAAGACTCTCCATCAGCACACAAGATTATGACTTGCTGAAACATTTTTTAATAATGAAGCATTTTCAATTAAGGTAAATACATTTTTTAAGACATAATACTATTGCACATTTAATTGGTTGGTTGGTTGTTCGTTGTTCTCGAGGGAGGTCAAAATTATATCAGTACGCTAAAGTGAAGTCACATTTTATCTGACTGTGGCTGAGCAAACCAATATGTGCTCAAAATGCTCTACCACAGGTCAGATGTAAATAGTCAATGTAAACATTTAGGAAGGGTTCTCTAAATTTGTGCATCTCTCATTTCTTTTGAGCTATTTCAATTCTGCTTCACTCCTACAGCAGAGCACCTTCTCTGATGAGGGCACACCATGCTGAGTGGTCCTGTGGTCTCCCACATCATGCAATAAATTACAGAATTCTTAAGAGAAATCTTGAGAATTACCTTGTATCTCTTTTACGGATCACTATGTGAGTGCTTGCCCTGTGTGAGTTCTCTATAAAATAGTCTTTTTTGCAAGCGTACATTTGGCATTCTAATTATGTGGCCACTCCATTTTCATTGTGCTCTCTGCAGTAGAGTTTGAATACTTCACAATTTAGTTCAAGAAAGGACCTCAGCATGGCATCTTACCCTTCTAGGTTATGTTCAGAATCTTTCTAAGACAATTCAAATGGAAGTGATTCAGTTTCCTGGCATGGCACTTGTACACTACATACGTACATGAATGAAGGCAGCACAATAGTTTTGTAGACCTTCAGTTTGGTATACAGTCTAATTATTCTTCTCTTCCACACTTTCCTTTGGAGCCTCCCCAAAACTAATCTAGCTCTGGCAATGTGTGGGTCAATTTCATTATTAAAGTATTTATCCCTGGAAAGTACACTGCCAACATAACTGAACTTATTAACAGCATTCAAAACTTCTCCATTCGCTGTAACCAATGGTTCCATGTATGGATAGTGTGGTACTGATTGATGGGGCATTTGTGTTTTCTTGGCATTAACTATTAGGCCAAAATTAATACAAGCAGCAGAGAATCAATCCGTACTTTGTTGGATCTCAGCTTGAGAGGCTGCATTAAATGCACAGTCATCTGCTAACAGAAAATCATGAACCAACACTTTCTTTTCTTTGGTCTTAGCTTGAAGCCTTTTCAAGTTGAAGAATTTACCATCACTGCTGTAGCTGACCTTGATGCCATGCTCATCCTCACTCAAAGTGTTTGACAGGTTGGCTGAAAACAAAAGCATGGACGCAAGCCCACAGTCTTGTTTCACTCCACTGGTGACTGAGAAAGCATGAAAGCATCATTCATTATCCAGAACATGGTCAAGAATGCCATCATGAAATTGACCTAAATGCCAAATAACTTCTCCAGGCAACCAAATTTTGACATAATTTTCCATAAACCCTCAAGACTGACAGTATCAAAGACCTTGGTGAGATCTACAAGTATTGTGTACAGACCTCTATTCTGCTCCTGGTATTTCTCCTGGAGTTGTCAGGCAGCAAACACCATTTCAACTGTTCTTAGGCCTTTTCTGAAGCCATAATGCCTCTCAGGTAAATGACCAGTTTCCAGGTGAAGGATCAGTCTATTAAGGAAGGCTCTGGCAAGAATCTAGGAAGCGATACTAAGAGAGATATCGCCTTTGATTTTCACAGGACAATCTATTTACTTTACCTTTATATAGATGAGCAATGGAGGCATCCTTAAACCTGGTGGATAACCTCCTCTTGCCATATAATCCAGAAAATTTCAGTCAGCTTTTGTAGCGTCAATGGACTCCCAACCTTGTAAATTCCAGTTGGAATAGAATAAGCAGGTGTTTTGCCACATGAAAGGAGCCTAACGATATTTAAAATGACTTCTTCAGTTGGAACTTCAACTAGGAAGGGAGTGACTTCAACCTAAAGTAAATTTTGTTCACTGTGTTCAACATTGATTAATGATGGTCTTTTGAGAACACTATGGAAGTGTTCAGCTCATCTCTATAGGATCATGTCCTTATTACTAATCAATGTGGCTCTATCAGCACTGAGTAGTGGAGATACACAATGGCTCTTTGGCCTGTACATAGCCTTCAGGGCATCGTAAAAGCACTTTGGATTGTTACTAATAGCATAAAACTGAATTTCATCTGCATTCTTACTGAGTCAAGAATCTTGCATCTCTTAAAGCTTCACTTTTACTTTATTTTTGATGGAAGTAAATGCTACCTTCTTAGAAATGGATGAACTATCCTGCTGGTGAACACTGTAATGTTCTCATTTTTCATTTAGCAGTGTCTGAATTTCTGCATCATTTTCATCCAACCATTTCTGGCGTTTGCAAGTGTTCTGACCTTGATGAGCAAATGCATTGCTGTACACCTGTTGTGTCTGCTGTCTGCTGTCTGCTGTCTGCTCCTTTTCTTTTTCACTGTTGCTAGCTGTGTGTTGGCTCTACTTTACCTCCAAGTAAGCAAAAAAAAAATTGTTCCTTCTCAGAGCTTGTAATGCCATGCACAAGCAGATTCTCAAAAGAATGCTGCTGTGAACAGCTTTTAAGGTTCAGATTACACAGCATAGTGAACACTCCATTTATTCCATTACAAATCAAGGCAAACATCCACAACAAACATAATATAATATTCCCAACATTACATCTTATCACAGAAAATCACAATATACCGTTCATAACAGTTTAACATTAGAATGGCCACAGTTTTCACTACAGTGGCCACAATATTTACAACAAGGAACAAAAGAATAATCGTCAGCTTTCCCTAAGGGGGAAACCCTCCTTACTCAATCATTCAATCAATTCACAATACAATAATCAATCTTCCACTCATGGGGCAATCTTAACTTAATCAATCACTCATCTAGATTCATAATTACTAAATATCATTAATCACTAAGTGCAGTCATTAGAAAATTACACAAACTCTCCGCCACTCAATGTCTAGTAAATTTGTTCAATATCCAAGGAGAGGCCTTTTCTTCATCTTAACTCGGGGTGGTCTCTCATATTCCCTGGATCCCCTTCCATGGTCCCAGCTCCTACCTGAATCTACCAAATAGTCACTTGGATTCAGAGGCAGACAGATCCTAGGTCCTCATGCAGTCCTCAGAGGTAGACAGTTCCCAGGTCCTTGTCCAGTCCTCAGGGCAGTCCTCCCTGGCACACACTGAAGTTCACAGGGTCCAGCACATCTCAAACCTTTCACCACTTCTGTTGCCAGGAACTCAAGGATCAGCCAGGCCACAAACAAAGTCTTTTCCTGGTCATGCTTCTTCAGTCTTCCAGCAGTTCAGCTGCCCTAGGACACAGTAGAAAACTCAGCCTTCCAGACAGTAGCAGCAACACTGGCCTTCCAGGTGGCAGCAACAGCCACTTTGGCCTTCTGGTCTCAAGAAAAACTCCAACTCACTTCTCAGTCAGCTTCCAGACACTGAGAGAGAAACTCTCTCTCTCTCAAGAAAACTCCAAATCACTTCTTTTGTCCAGCAGCTCAGCTCCAGATGCTGGGACAATCCTGCTTCCTCCAACAGGAGCCACCAGGACGAATATTCCGATTCTGTCTCTCTGTCTCTAGAACTCTTCTTATATATACACATTGGCCTCCTGTCTCAGCCAACACCCTCCTTCCACATCAAGTCAGGAGAAGAGCTCACACCTTCATACTTAGCCCTAATTTACTAAGTGCTAAGTATCTGCTAAAATGATTACTGTTACAGAGTTCCAATCTGTTGGCATTAATTCTTCTAGTTGTCATTTTGCCTTGGGGCTTCAGCTTTTGATGAATGTGAATATTTAGCTTTCAGAGGATAAGTATATGATTGGTCCTGCACTCTGCACCACATATTGTCCTCATTACTTTCAAATTCTATCTCTTCTCCTTACAATGACATAACGTATTAAGTGCCAGTTTTTGCTGTTGCAGTACATCCATGAAGTTTTATTGAATTTAGGTAAACAGAAGAAAGTGTTAGATGATGAAAAGGTTATGAATCTGGATAAGTGACTGATTAAGTTAAACTGTGATTGCCCCATGAGTGGAAGACTGACTTGTATTGTGAAATGATTGAATGATTAAGTGAGGAGGGTTCTTAGGGAAACCAGATGATTATTCTTTTGTTCTTTGTTCTGAATACTGTGACCACTTTGGTGAAAGCCATGTGACCATTTTAATCTTAAGCTGTTGTGAACACTATATTGTGATTTTCTGTGATAAGATGAAATCTTATAAATATTATACTTTGCCTTGATTTTCTGAAAAAGTTTGCCTCGATTTGTTATGGAATAAATGGAGTGTTCACTATATTGTGTAATCATAACTTTAAAATCTGTTCACAGTAGCATTCTTTTGGGAAGCTGCTCATGCATGGCATTACAGATGTACAAGTCTACAGTAGTAAGTGACCGTTTCTGTTGCTCTTTTTAACTCCATTCCTCCCTAAGACCTCCTTCAAAATCTGGTATTCTCAGCCTACTCTATCATTAAAGTCACTCAAAATTACAAGTCTGTTCTCTTTTGGTCCATTTATAATAAGGGTCTGTGGGTGTTCATAAAATATTTCTTTAACTTCTTTATAGTTTGTCATGGTGGAAGCATAGGCACTGATGATGGTGGCATGGTGTTTTCCTGCAAGTAATAATTGCATTTTCATGAAACCGTTATCCACTGTTTTTGGTAGGAATACAATATTGTTAACTAGATTAGTTTTGATTGCAAAACCTACACCAGCTTCACAATGCTCCCCTTCACTGCAGCCACTCCAGAAAAAAAAAACAAAACAAAACACGTATCCAGATTTGATTACAGTAAGCTGGCCTTTATTTGTCAGTCTTGTTTCTCTAAAGGCTGCTATATGGATAGAATATTTACTGAGTTCTCTTGAAACACAATATCTTCATCTTTCAAGTCGACTGAATTTTGTACCATCTATAAATATGCACACATTTCATGTACTAATGGTGAGTGGAATAATTTTTGCAGAAGTTTTTGTACATCTTTTTTTGTGTGTATTTTGACCACAAGATGGGATCTCTGCCTGCTGAAGTAATCAGGTCAGGGTTGGCTAAGCAGAGAATTTTTAGAGCACATTTTCTCTTCCACCCCCCTTATATCAGGAGGTGAGTAGTTCAATCATTTAAAAGGCTACTCAGATGCCAGGGGGCTTGCCAAATCCCATTGCTGCTTCCAGTGAGAAGACAACCCTATGGCCTATGTGCAGTGTTGTGACTACAGTTCCTCATGTATCTGCTGCTTACTTACTTGCCTACCTTCACAGGACTTTGAGACAGGTAAAAATTGTAAAATGGTATGGATGATATCTTTTGATTCATGTTTAAATTGGATTTAAGGGAAGCAGAGTTGCATAAAGTCGCCAGTCTTACTCTCTCCCCCAGAGTTATCACAGTTCAGTGACAGGACAGAGTCAAGATGACTGGCAATGGCTCAAGATACACTGAATGACCTTGGTGTCCTCAATGTCCAACCAATCTCTAAGCACTCTGCACCCCTTGTTTCAGCTGCCTTCATGGCTATTGGAACAAATTCTTCTCATCCATCCATTCCACCAGGTGAAGTCTTCACATACTTGGAGTAGACACCACCCAACTCATCAATGGTTTTGAGACCCCTCAGCTACTTTCAACCTGGTTTAGCCTGTTAGCTGAAACAGTTAATGATGTGTGACTACTATGCATGCTATAGCTTCTTGGAGCCACAGGCAAAAATTAGGTGGAACAGATAGACCCCCAAGGTGGAAAGCAGCCCTGAAAAGAGCTCAGCAGTCCTGAAAAAAGCTTGGTAGCCCTCACACCAGAGGTGCTAGTTTTCCCCGAACACACTCTACACCCCATACGCTTAATAGACTATAATATAATGTAAACATAATTTTTATATGAACCAAGCAACCAAAAAATCATATGACTAACTTTATTGCAATATTTGCTTTATTGTGGTGATCTGCAACTGAACTCACAAAATCTCCAGAGTATGCCTGTGTAAATGTGTGTTCCTTTCTCTTCCGTATCCACTGTCCTCCATGAAGAAAGCTCGTATTCTCTGACTTAAACCCTTTTTGGGTCCCAGGAATCTGTGGCAAACTATGAATCCTTTACTTTGGCTGAGGAAGTCAGGAGGGTGGTTTCACAGATCTTCCAGAGCATAATGCTTAGCTTTAAAAAAAGCAGTCAAGTTGCTTAGGAAGTTACAAGTCTCTAGGCCTGGGAGACAGAAGTGGTTTGACATGGTTGGAAAGTGCCATCTTCCCCATTTTCTCTTGGCTCCAATATATTTACTATTCAATCTTCAAGCAATAGTGCTTTTATTTCACATAAATTTTCTCATTTGATACTCACAAAAACCTTGTTAGTTAAATGCTATCATTATCCCCATTTTTTTTCAGATGAAGAAATTGACATCCAGAGAAGGTAAGCAACTTAGCCAAATTAATATAATTAATAAGGGTATCAAGCAGGATTTGAACTAAACTTTTCCTGGCTCTAGGTCTAGCCTCTTGTTTCCAGCACCACACTATTTGCCAGAAAACCCTCCCCAATCCCCCCTACCAGGCTTTCTTACCCAAATCCAATTGATAAAGAACTGTGTGCTAGTGACCAACTGAGAGAAGATAGAATATTTCTTAAGTGAACTATTAAATTATACCACATGTTGAACTACTCTCAAACATTCTGTAAGATATTCCAGCATGGATGGTAGACTGTCCCTATGAGTACAGTGCAAGACACTCTCAGAGGATGTATAAGAAGATTTATGGCAATCCCTGTCACAAGGAGGTTGCCAGATATCCAATAAGATTGTTCTTGCAATATGTCACTGAAATCTGAAGAGATTACTTCTCCAAGGCAGCCCATTCTTGGTCTTTAACAGCAATCCCTAAATACAGAATGATTTAATCCTGGTCAATTAATTACTAGAGCAGCTGGCATTAGTAAAAATGTTAAGCTTAGGTATCTGCACAGATGACATAGCCATGCCAATGGATTTAAGTCTCCCTCTTCTCAAGACCACTCAGGGCTATCTCAACCTCAGTTCGCAATTCTGATGTCTTGCCTGTAATAGCCCTACTTTACATAATCTCACCATAGAATTTGATTTGACATGAGGGGTGGTTAGTAATTCACGTAGTTGAGAGGACTGATTTTGCTTGTACTGAAGCCAATTAAGTCATTGTGCAAACAATCTAGTGAATGAGTTGATGAGGTGGTAATGGGAAGACAGCCAGACTCTGTAATAATTGTATCATAAATAGAATTGCTTTCTAGGCCCTGTCCCTTGGCACAAACCTAACCAAGCACCTTTTCTTTTCCTTTAAATTTCTAGGTTCTGCACTATAAGGTATTTTTGATATATGCAATAATGGTTAGTACTAGAATATCCAAGGACTTTATAGAATTTGACATAAAATACAAAGGAAAATTTTGTCCTAGTACTGCATTGAATCTATATTGTCTATGGACATATTGTTACTACCATTGTTGTTATTTTTCCCCACTAAAGTTCAAAGCTAGAAGAATCATTTGTGCTTGGGGTTAGGAGGTTTGGGGCATCAAATTTCTAAATTCTAATAAATGGTCTTTTCAATGTACAAGGAAAGGGTTGATTAGTTGCTGCTGTTTGTCATTCATTTACAAAGATGACCAGCATTATCACAATGTCATGACTTGTACCTGAACTATATTTAAATGAGGCAGAGTTGCACTAAGTTGTCAACCTTTCTCTCTCTTCCTGAGCCATTGAAGTCCAATACCAGGACAAAAGTGAAGACAACTATCAATGGCCTAGGATGCAATGGATGACCTCTCCTTTGTCTGCTCCATAGCACCAGCTGCAGCCACTTTATAGCCATTGGAACAAATTGTTCTCATGTCTACTATGTAAGGGAATGTCTTCACATGGTTGGGGTAGACACCTCTCTAACTGACAGGTTTGAAGCCTGTTAATTGCCCTCAAAATTGTTTAGTCCATGTGCTGAAATGGTTTTACCAGGGTGTGGCTGCTGTGTATGGTACAGCTTCTTGAAGCAACAGGTGAGAGTTGAGGGCTAGATGGGCAAGAAAGATTGATGAGTAGCCCTGACAAGGGCTGGGCAAGCCCTCAATCAAGGGGTGCTAGTCTTTCCTGAATGCTCATATACCTGGGATTGACCTGCACGTCCCATTAAAAGCAAGTTATATTGCATATATACGAAGCTATCATTCTTTCCCTTGTGATTATTAAGATTTATCACACATGCATCAGGGTAATTATCTGATTTTATTTGCTACTTTACATCATGGTTCAATACTCAATTTCAGCTACACTTCTTGTGTTAACCTGACCTTTCCTCTGTCTCTTCTTTTGTATATCAATGGTGCTAGGATTCTGAATTCCTCAACCATATTGGACTTCAAGGCTAATCCTGACTAATCCTAGACCCCAATGAAGTGACTTCTTAATCCTTGTCCTTTTTCTTTGTTTTCTTTCCCTCTCTGGGGTAGAATAGTTATAAAAAAGCACTGGAAGAAAAGAAAAGGAAATTTTATGGGAATATATATTACTTCAAAAATACAAACATATACATATATACATTTAAATGAATTGACTATTTCGGATGTAAAATCATTGGAACACTTTTTTTTACAAGTAAGCTATTGATATTCCAAGTAACCACTATTAATTGTTTAAAAATCTTGAATTCTTGATTAATAATTGCAAGTTTAAAATTCCAATAGATGTTTATTATATTTAAGGACATTTATTACACCAGCTAAGAACTTTTACCTCACAAGCAAGTTAGAAGAACATACTTTATAGGATGAGCACAGCTCTATTATGCCATAATGCAGAGACATCTTCATTGTGAATGAGAACTGTGCAGGGCATTTAATAGCTCAAAGACTAGTCCATTTAATTTTTTTTAAGATAATAAAATATACTATATTTGTTCCTGTTTCAAATGCTCACATAAAGAGAATTCTTCATTGATGTCAAATGTATGGACATGACAAAAGGAACAGGGGTGAAGCTGACTTGGTGAAAGCCAATATTCAAATTCAATCCAAGAATTCCATAATAGACAAATAATTTTTATTGTTCTTATTTTTCAAAAAATTAATATTAGGGTCATGAGAATGATCAAATATTTAATTTTAAAGGCAAGTTAAATATTTATTGTTAATTATTTTTTTATATAATGTACTTCTCTTCTTTAGAGAACTACAATCAACTGTGTGCACTGAAAATTAATCAATATTGAGAAACTGTGCAACCACAGGATTCAGTATCAGTCTAATCTTACTTCAGCTGTTGAAAAATATGATTCTGTTTGTGAAAGATTCCATAGAAAAAATATTTTTCTTGGAAGCTTGCACATTTTTTAAAAGAAAAAAAAACAATTCCGATTAGAGAGAAGAACTTGACATACATAGAAATATAGGTATAGAAAATATAGGTTTATCAATATAGTTACTCTCACCTATTTTTCCAAGAAACTGTAGCATATATGGCAGCCACACCCCAGTCAAATCCTTTTAGCACATGGAAATAGATAGATAGACAGATAAAATATATGTGTATATTTATACACACACACACACACACACACATATATATATATATAACATACATGCATATATACACACACAGGCATATGTAGTTTTATATAGTTATAAATATGTAGCATGCATACACATGTAAGTATGGATGAATATATAAGAGCAAAAAGTAAAGCCTCTTCTTTTTTGTCATCTATATGTGTGTTTAAATTCTATTTACTTTTACTATTAATACTATTAAAATTCATAGTATTCACTATTAATTCTGCTAGCTAAAGATAACATTGAGAAAATAATACTTAGATAAGAAAATTATTCTTTCTTTCAAACTAAATGTATACAAATAAAAAATGAGTCCAAAAACCCAGATTATTTGGATTGGCTGCAAAAGCCAATTTACTTTTGTAAAGGGGACACAGTGGGGTTAAGGTGTCACTAACAACAACAGTGTGTTATTTCCCAGCTTAGATCTGTGATCTCATTAGGGTCAGTATGCCTTGAAGTGATATGGATTATAACCTATATAACTGATTTTATTTTATTTGCTTCTCATTCATGCTTTTCCATAAATTCTACAAAGAAAAAGAGTTTAGTTCATTTAGTAATTCAGGATTAAGTTTATTTGCATGTTAACTCTGTTTTACTACATAGACACTGTATGGCTGTTTTTAGCATGTATGTCTTTGATTTTTATTTTAGGTATTTTTTTTTTGGTGCGCAAGTTGTTTTCAGTAATAGCTCTCTACCGTCACTGTGTGTGTGTGCATGTGTGTGTGTGTGTGTGTGTGTGTGTGTGTGTGTGTGTGTGTGTGTGCCTCTGTTTCCATTGCCATTTAGGTCACATTCAATCTTGATTCCTCCCAGATCACATCATTTCATTATGAAAAGCTATATATAGAATGACTAGGAGAATATCAGTGGTAGAAAGATGGTCTTTTATGTCGGGAAGCAACTCAGAACCATTGAAAGTACTGTACACTTTTCAAAATCAAATTCAGGAAAGTCCTTCTCCTCTGAGTCAATTTTGGATCAAATTCACAATCCATCTACAATAATTTTTAAAAATGCATATGGAAATATGTTTACACAAGAGGTTTTCTAGCTGACTATAATCTGAAAAATGTATGTGTTCTTCTTTCCTTTCATGGACTTTTGTGATAACCCTTCCACTTACATCAACAAGTGCTCTTGAGATTGTTTGCCTTTCCCAGATCTCATTCCAAGTTATGTAGAGGGATGTTTTCCTCTTAAATAAATTTCACTAAATCACCAGATGAAATTGTCCCACCTTCTGTCTTCTTCTTCCATAATATTTTGAAAATAAGTTTTACATTAAAATGTTTTTTTTTTTCTGTTTGCTTACATGTTGCTTCTCTGGGCAAGAAGATCAAGTGAAACAGTTTCTAGGTGATTTTAAGCTCCCCAATGTGGTTTTGGAAATGTCTCCTTTAAAAAGGCAGATAGAATTAATTTTCTTTATTTTTCTCTACTGTTTTCAGAGTTCCAGATGCCATTTCAAATGGACCAGTTTGGAGCTACTGTAATTACACAGAGTGTTTTGCCATGTTTACCCTTTCTACTAATTTGCTATTGATTTTGACCTTTTTTTTCCTGACCAGCCAATTAATTATTTGACTTTACATAGATAACTGATCCTTAATTTATTCATCTTTTATCATAACTAAACATTTCTGGTCTGGTGAAGTAAAATTAATTAAAATTACCCTGTTTTTCCCCTGTGCCCACCTCTACATTGTTCAAACTTCCAAAACTATTTTGTGTGTAATGTCAGCTGAATTCTCATAATTTATTCCAGTGAAGTTCAGATATTGTCAGATTTTACAAGAGTAGAGAGGAATCACTAAGGGTGATTACTAAGTGAACAATGATCTGCTCACAGATGCTCATAAAACAATAAAAACCCCTAAAATTAAACTCAGTATCAGTGGCAGAATAGTTTGTTAAGTGTCAGAAATTGCTATGAATTACATGATTTTTAGACCATATAGCAAACATCAATTTAACTATTAATATTGTAAATTTAATTTTTTTTCTAGTAACCAGTAGGTTAATAAAGAAGTAACAGAATAAATCTGGAAATAAATGGATATTTTTACTTTCAAGGAAGTCTGAAAGCATTGATACAGGAAAGTTCCTGATAAATTGAAGGATGGTCTACAGGTTATTCTTGAGGAAATAAATAAAAGTGTTGCAAGAGTGAGGGGGTGGTGATATTGCAGTCAAATGCAATAAGAAATATTATTTTATTAGACCCCTTGTCAACTTACCTTTTGATATTCCTGTTAAATGTGATAAAATAATTTTAAATGTAGTGCAGAATAAACCAGTCTCTAACCTGTGGATGACTACAGATGAACAAAACAGGCCAGAGACAGGTAAGTCTGGAATTTAATGGCAGTTTAAGTTCAGAGTGAGGAAAACCCTTGCAAGTAGAAGCCCATCCTCCAGAAAAGGAAGGTTTGTTTAACTGTGGCAGGGGTAGGGTTTTGTGCATGACAACTACAAAGAGGTGGGACTCAACAGAGTTATTCTTATGTCTTGAGTACACAGTTCCCATGGCAGGCCCATGTGTGAAGGCATTTGGGGGATAATACAGGTATTTGTGGGTTCTATGGGAATAGTCTCAAAGTTATTAGAATCATTGCATTTTGTGATTGTCTTAACTCTTTAGGGTTACTGAGTCTTATGATCATTCAGGGGGGACAGAACCAGAGTTAGCCTTGCAGGAATAGGAGTGGACCACCTGGTTCTATTCACTTAGAAGTTAAAAGCCAGGTTTATTTTGTTCAAGTTTTAAGAGAAGTTGTTGATTACTTTCTTCTGCAGTATGATGGCTGCAGTTTCAGTTCTCAGATAAGAAACTTCTGGAAAATAGGGAAATACTGCATCCCAGTTTTGGGGTTTTACTATAGTTGAGATCATCCAGAGAGTTAGCACAAATGATTGTTGTTATGCCAAGCTCAGGTCAAACTCGGCCTGCTTGCTGGGCCTTAGCTCGCGGAAATAGGGTGTCTCTTAATATCTTGACAAAATAACCATATAGACAAACATCTATTAGCATAATTAGCTTACAATCTAACATTTTTACAATGAATGTGAACAAGGAGGGAATATATGAGGAATCCAAAGAGTTGATAAATGCTATGACATATAGTGAATTCAGTGTAAAGGTGGATATGGCATTTGGCAGTGAAAACCACATTAGCAAATTTATATATATTTACATGTGAACAAATCTCTCCTTAATAAGCTCCTTGAGGTCAGGGACTGTTGCTAACATTTTTCTTTCCTTCACTCATCAGCCCCATTAGAAATATCAACTATGAATTCTAATAGAATGTTAGTTCCTTGAAGGCAGAGATTGTCTTTTTAAAAATGTAAAGAATGCAACATAGTGCCTTACATTTAGTAAACACTTAATAAAGTTAATACATTTTTGTTGAATGAAATCATTCCCCACTAACTCAATGATTAATGTCATTGTACTTCTTAATTTCTCTTTTTCACTTTTGCTTTTACTAGGTTTACATTTGGGGCACAGAGAAATATTGCTCATTATTATTTTTTTCTTTATGTATATTTTACTGCAAAACCTCTGCCTTCATAATCATCACAAGATATTTCTGCTGACATGACACCAGGCTGCGTGTCTCTCCATGCTGTTGCTTATTCAAATATTTTTCTGTATCATTACAGTAAGCATCCCCTCAGGACTATTCTTTTACTACTTGGTCCTTTGGTGTAATACATTGATACCCTCAGTGTCTACTGAGGTATGATGTCCTTGTTTACTAGTGATAACATCTCTGCCATCATGACAGCTAAGTCTATATATTCAAGGCACAGCACAGGTGATTGTGACCATCTTTCATTCCCAAGCTCATGTTTAGTTCTGAAAATTTTTTCCCATTTACATGTCTATTGATGGAAATCATTTTTGTTCCAAGTAACAGAAATTCTGTTGCCGCTGCTACATTGAAACCCTTCCCTCCTCCCTGCCCCAGCAATTTTTTCATTTCTTTTTTTCTTCTGGGTCCTTTCACCTCATACATTTTTCTTCTATTTGAGATTTATAGTCTTTTATGGACCATCTGTAGGTAGCTAGGTGGTGCAGTGAATATGCTGCAGAGCCTACAATCAAGAAGAACTGAGTTCAGATTTAGTTTCAGAGACTTAGTAGCTGTGTCACTAATTTTTAAAGACTCAATAAATGACCCAAGTTGGTTATTTAACTCCTGTTCATCTCCTTTTTAATCTATACAATGGGGATAATAATAACGTCTATCTCCCTAGGTTACTGTGAGGATCTAATTATCAAAAATAATTGTAAAGCACTTAGCACAATACCTGACACTCCATAGACACTACACAAATGTGAGCTACTGTTATATGTATTTCCACTCAATCTGTATGTTCTTTCATGTGGTGGCTGATTTCTAAAAGGATTCTGAACCCTGAAGTAGACAAAATAAGAAAGCTCCACATATCGGATTTTAGTCAAGATTTTGCCTTATTGAAATAGTATACATGGCTTGGCTAATTGCCCAAGCCCTTGAAACTGTGAACATAAGTATTTTTAGAAGCATACAGAGTTCAGGAAAGTAAATCACAAGATGTAATTGGCTGAGGAGTAAATGTGTTCAAAGACCCTTTTAGATGTGATTATCTTTCAGATTTTGGAATTGAAATTTAGTACTTGTGAAAGGTGACAGATTGGCAGTGTCAAAAACTGAAGCCCTCATCCTCTCTAGAGAACAGCCCTTTTATATACCTTGTAAAAAGTGTAGCAATACAATGCATATTTAAGAGGCATGATTTTACAGCCTGTTAGGCAATTAATGTGCATTTAAAAACAGATCAAACATTTTATTTCTGCACAGAAGTTATATCTCTGCATCTCATATCTTCATACAGTGGCAGCATAGAAAGGATGCTTTAGTCTTAGCTCCTTTATATTCATATACACAATTGCTTCTGTTACATTTCTTACATGCATTCACCTTGATTTGCAATCATTTTGATCCAAAATGAGTTGATCAGGTGTAAGAGTGACAGATTTTGCTTCATTTAAGAAGCCATCATTTTTCTTTCAGACTGAAGGTATTTTGCTTTCATGGAAATGCTTGCACTGACAGACTTACCAGCATGAAGTTTTCTGTTAATCCTTACTCAGATACAAAACCACAGCTCTAGTTGTTGGGGAGCTTTTGTTTTGGGTTATATTTATTTATTTGTTTTTATTGCTCTGACATCAACCCTAAATTTACTTCTTCATGAATTCTACTTGTTATTCCTAGTCTTTTTTTTTGGGAGCCAAGTGACATAAATTTAGTCTCTTCCATATGATAGCTCTTCAAATTCTTAAAGACATCTATCATTTATCTCCTAAATCTTCTCTCCGCCAGGGTAAAGATATCTTTTCACTTCAGTTGATTCTCATGTGCCGCGGTCTTATGGCTCTTCACCATCATGGTATTGTGTCACTGAATGCCCTCAAAATTATTTGAATAGATCACAAAATGTGTTAGCCAGAACATAACATAGTATTCCAGAAAGACCAGGAAATAGTACAGCCTATACCCTCTATGCCTAACAAAATGATGAGCTTTAGATTCCATTACCTTTCATTGCCTGTCCTATCACATTTCTGCCTTATTGAGTCTCAATAAGACTCAATCCAGGAATTGGGTTCTGAAATATTTTCTTAATGAAATGCCATCTAGTCATGTCTTTCTATCCTGAACTGGTACTTGTGAAGCTGATTTTTTTAAGTATAAGATTTTGCATTTATCCCTATTAAGATTCATCTTAGCAGATTTGGCCCAACATTCTAGCCTGTCAGGATCTATTGAGAATACTAATTCTAACTCTGTCATAGAATATGTCTTCAATTCCTCCCAACTTTGCTTCTCTGCAAATGTGATTACATTGCTGAAGTGTATGTACTCTCCCCCCACCCTTTGCACCTCTTGCTCTGAGAACTATATTCATGCAAACATTAGCATTGCCTCTGGAAAGAATATGCCAATGAACTACCCTATTGTCCAACTCGGTAACTTTGTGATTGCTCATATTATCACTATTTGCCCCTATATATGTTGTCTCATCCTTTACAAGGCAAGCTTTGTAAGATCTAGGACAATCTCATTTTTGTATTTGAATCCCTGGAGCTTAATTTGGGATCTGACAAATACTAAGTACTTAATAAGCATTTTTCATTTAGTCATTTATTTATTCATATCACTGATTCTATTATAACATGCTCTTGATATCCTTCACTATGATAGATGCCTTTCTCTGGAATACTTTCAGCTTCTTAAATATGCATCCTAAAACATGAAATTCAATTCTGAACCCAATACTCTAGATATGGTCTGGTCAAATGAAATTATAGTAGGATCATCACTTTTTTGTTGTTGTTGTTGTTGTTTCTGTAAATTAGAACTTCTTGGCTGGAATTATCACATTATTTTTTTCATTGCAGCACACAAAAATTAGATCTCCCTGCCCCCACTACCACCAAGATTTGTGATTTAATCATGCCTCTCCATGGTCATTCCTGTTTTAAGGTTTTCCTTTTAATCCAGGAATGGTACAAGGTGCTTCAAACAGAAAAAAGGACAAATGGAATGACAGTTGTAGGTAAACAATTTCAAAAAAATTTTATAGCAAAGAAAGTGCTTAACAAATTCCAGAGTTTAGTATAATACCTTGTATGTGACAGGTACTTAATAAGTGTTTATTGACTGACAGGGCACTATGAAGTTTGATTAGTGTGACAACTTCTTCTCAAAAAGCCTTGGTTTCAGATTCCAACTTGTCTAATGTTTTACCATCTCTTGTAATTCCTAATACCCCCAGATATTACACCTTTTCCCCCTGTATATATGCATATCTTCTCTTCAAATTCCAAATATTATAGACAAATTTTTCTGATGACCTAACTTAAGAGGATTTTTCCCACTTCTGAAATCCTAAAGCAATTCCTGCCTATACCATGTATTTGACCCTTATATATTTCCCTGAATTGTCAGTAACTTTTAAATATATATTTTTCATAGTTTTTTTTTATTCTGCACTGAGTAAATACTAAAAAATAAGAGCATGTCTCTATATGTAATATAATAGAAAAGGAGAATATATGTATCCATTTTTACTCCCAGTTGAAGACAGTGATTTCCCAAAGGATAGGAACTGATTTATATTTCTTTAAATAATTCACAGAACCTGTAAACCAAGCACATGCAGCTTTCCAGCGGACTACTGCTTTGAACAGCTTTAAGGTCCTGATTACATAATATAGTGAAGTCTACTCAGTAATAAACTAAGACAAAACATTGACAGAAACCATACTACAGCATCCACAATGTTATGACATAACAAGCTATCACTAAAGTGGGCACATAGTTTTAAACAAAGTGCAGTCATTCAGTAAGTCTTTAGCTCAGTCCTCCTTAAGATGCAAGCTTCCTTAAGAGACACAAAGTAAAAAGGTCAAAGTTCTATACCCCCAGGTCACACTGTCTTAATCTCTCAGTCAAAAAGTCTACTTTCTTGTTAATTGTAGATTAGTTTCCAATTATGCTTAATTCAATCATCCTGAAAAGGTACAGGATACAGAGTACAGAGTCCTTCCACCCCTAGGCAACAGTAAATCATGATCTTCTCAGTTTGCATTAAATACCCAAGGAAAGGTCTTTTCATCTTGACTCAAGGCTGGCTCTCAGATTCCATGGTTCCTCCTCCATGGTCCTAGCTCCTGCCCAGATCTGCCCAACTGTCATCTGAGTTCAAAGGCAGGCAGCTCCCAACTCCTTGTCCAGCTCCTCTTCCAGCTCCTTGTCCAGTTCCTGTTCCATATTGAAGCTCACAGTGTCCAGTCCACCTCAAGTCCTTTACAGTTTCTGTTCCTGGGAAGACAAAGCTTAACAAAGCCATAATCACATCCATACACATTGCTGACACCCTCATCAACTCACTTTCTGCCTGAGAAATCAACATACACCCACAAACAAGGTCTGAGAAATCAACACAAATCATCAGCATAGTCCCAGGACCTCTGAAAACATCAATAAGACCCTCCTTCAGAACTTCTGTAAAGAGACAATGAGAAAATCCTCTTTCTGGCCTTCTGAACCACTAATAAGGTTCTAGGGCTTCTGTAAGAACAGCAATGCCCTCTATTAGCAGACAAATCTGACAAAATAACATCAAAACAGACAGACAAAGTACCAGCACCACAGTCATGCTTACTCCCTGTATCCCCCAGCCTGGGCTTCTCCTTATATAAGTCATTAAGCTTTCCCAATATTCTGCCCCTTCCTGTTGGATTAGCAATGGGGGTACACAAGTTCTGTTTCTTAACAAAAGACTTGATATAATCATGAACAAGCCTTAAAAGAAACTTGAAGTAAAACAAGGTGATAAATAATTAAATAGCTGAAACAAGGTGTTAATTATTTCTTTACCTGCCATTACAGCACCACACATAATATTTTACCATATCAGGTGTTTGAGATATTTGTGGATTCATTGATAACTTTCAGCACTGAATTATATTATATAGTCTTTGACATTGCTAACTTCTCTTTTGTATATGTAAAATGCTTTGAGAAATATAAAGTGATATATCAATGGTAAAAAGAACTGGTTATTATTTATATGATCTCAAAAATGCATAAATGGAAATCATTATTGATACCATGCTTGAAGACTATATATTGGTGTATATCAAGGTTAGTCATAGGCTTTTGGCCAATATTACCTTTAAAGATAAAAATGGTGGTGGTGGTTGGGTAATACAAGAAACTGAGGGCAGTATTTTTACTGATATGGGCACAGCATTTCATTTTATTCAGTCATAAATCTGAAATTCACCATTTCTACCACAAAGAAGTTTTTAAATGGGCAGGGGATATTTACATATCAAAGATATCCATGATTCACAGACTTGTCCTTCTGCCTTATCTTGTTTTCTCCACGTTTTTCCTCTTGACTGGAACAGACACATTACATTTCTGTGTTGCATTCCTTCCCTTGATTCAAGGCCCACTCAGTTATTACTTCCTCTGGGAAGTCTTCTTTCACACTTTCCCCCTGTCTGGGCAAAAGTATTCTCTGCATTCTTAAATTTCTCATAATGCCTTGCTCTTCATTGCACTTATTTCATACTTTCTCATTTGTTCTACTTATTTACATTATTAGGATGCAAGTCCTATCTATTTCCCAGAATGAAGCATTGTTTCTAGTGCATAATAGGTACTTAACAAATTTCTTGACTGAAACCAGGGCTCCATAATCCTTTCTTTTATATCATGGTGGTCCGAAGCATATGGAGCCCTTCTCAGAATCATGTTTTTTCAATGCATTAAATTGAATGCATTAAATAAAACACATAGAATTACAAAGGCAACCAATTATTTTTAATGAGTTTTCAAAATGTGCTTAAAAATATATCCCTGGACTCCAGTTTTTTAACATAAAACTTTAAAGAAAATCCCAATGTACAAGAAATTCTTCAGATAACACCTTATAAACAGGTTTCCACTTTAAACTTTTCTCAGTTTTTTCCTTTTCCTATGTTAAGTAAATATTCTATTAATGATGTGTTAAGGCCAAATTTTTCATGTTATACAAACATTTAATTAATCATTTATTGAGTGTATACAATTTACAACACATTTATGAAACCAAGGAAGTAGTTCTTTCTAAGAATTTTAAATGAAATGAGACAAAAGTTATTTGAGATCATATGGCTGTGCTATAATTATCAAGTAGCACAAACAGTGATTATTGCATTATCTATTAAAAGATACCTGTACCCTTATATCAAAAAGCTGTTCACAGACTCAAAGGTGTGCATGCCATCATACCTCTCCCATGCTCTGTTACCTTGAGTCTTTATTTAAGTTCTTCAATCCATATGGGATCCATGTTAATTGGCTTTATTCTCCATTAGTGTCTCATCTACTGCTGCCTATTGCTGGCTATGGATCCAACATCTACTGATATAACTCTTACTCTCCTTGGGACATGGTGGTAGGAACCTGGAACAAGATTTGGACGGCGGTTGTAAAATAGTAGAAAATGAGGAGAACTGGAGAAAGAAACTGCCTAGAGGGGAATCTTCTAGTACTGACCACGTCCAAATGAAGCTTTAAATGGGAAAAATTAGTGTAGTCCTTTTCATTAGCACCATTTCTGCCAAGCTGTAGAGATCACCAGGCACCCAGAAAAATTTTTTTCTGTTCCTTTTATGACCAGTGGTGTTTAAAACACAGTTATTACCTGCCAACCAGGTATTCATTGATCTGCTAGACATGTTCAGAAAACATTTTCTATGACTCAAATGATCTTTTCAAATATTTTACATTTTCATTCTATATAAATTCTGCCACAAATTTCCTATATCTTAGGGATGAAAGCCAAGGCTCAGAACAAAGCAAGAGTCTGGTTCTAGGTACACTCTCTAGAACTATGAGAGAGCAGTAGCAGCAATGTGACATTGAGGAGAATGTACATCCAGACTGGATGTAAGAATGTAGGGAGTGATGGAAGCTTGCCATATTAAAATATCCCAATGCAGAACCTGAGACAATGAAGATATGAAAAAAAAAAACAGAAGAAAACTCGAGATTCAGTGAAGAAATAAAATAAATTGAGAAAAAGCCAAGAGGTAAATCTGTAAGTAAAAAGTAATTGATTAGTAAGTATGACATATTAGAGAAGTAAATGGTTGGACCAAAAAAACTCCAAGAATATATAAAAGTAATTAAGGAAGAGGTAAAAATAAATAAATAAAATCAAAAGTCTTTAAATGAAGGAAATGAAATGAATAGTGTAGAACAGGCCTGTACAACTGGCTGCCTGCAGCCTGCTTATGACCCTCAGGTCACTTGTGACCCACCAAAGAACTTCATTTACATACAAAGGATGTTTTCCTACACATTTTTCATGGGCTGAAGGGCTGAAAGTCAACAAAGGGCCAAAAGTGTCCCGTAGGCCACAAGTTGTACAAGTTTAGCTTAGAACATAAAATAGAAAATATGATCCAAGTAGTAAATGCACTGCAAAAGAGGACAACAAACAGAAATCAATGATTCAATGAGATAACAAGAAAGAATGGGAAAAGTAAAACTATTCAACAATTAAAAGACCAAAAGTAACAAAACAACTGACAAGGAAAATGTTAAGAACAAATAAACTTAAGGAACATTACTCCTGGATCACTGACTTGTCATAGGGGAGGGACTTGCATAGATCAATGAAACTATTAGATAAGCCATACAGGGTAACCCAAGATTGATAGGTCATAATAGAATTCTCTGACAAAAGATAATCCACTAGAGAAGGAAACAGAAAATCACTCTAGTATCTTTGCCAACAAAATCCCATGGATAGTATTAAAATGATAGATGATATCAGAAGAAGAGCCTCTCATGTTGGAAGGTATCCAATATACTACTGGGCAAAGAATGGAGGACAATTGCAAATAGTTCCAGTACTAATAAAATGTCTGGACAAAAACCAAAAGGGAACTCAGCTGTGAATAAATCTGGTAAGAAAAGAAAAGTATGATATTGTAAAATCAGTATGTCATAGAAACTTGACATGTAATATTTATGAAAGCTTGATGTGGTGAAACAGGAGATGGAAAGATTAAATACTGACATCTTGGGTATCAGTGAAATAAAATGGATGGGAATGGATGGGTGAATTTAATGAGATTATCATGGCTATACTACTATGGGCAAGAATCTCTCAGAAGAAATGGAGTAGCACTCATAGTCAACAAAAGGGTAAAAAAACAGTAGTGGAATATTTTATATATATATGCATATACATATATATATATAAGTATATATACATATGTACACATATATAAGTATATATGTATATATACATATGTATACATATATACATATACACACATATATACATATATTATATAATGTGTGTATGTATGTCTGTATATATATTTTTTTGAAGTGGGGAATGCAGGGCAATTGGAGTTAAGCAGCAAGGTCACATGGCTTTGAAGTGTTAAATGTCTGAGGCCAGATTTGAACTCAGGTCCTCCTGACTCCAGGGCCAGTGCTGTATTCACTGTGTCACCTAGTCACCCCTGGAACATAATATTTAACACAATTAAATTATGTCTATTCAAATCCAAGGCAAACCATTTAATATCACACTAATATAAGTCTATGCTCCCATCACTGATGCCAAAGAGACCAAGTTGTTCAGTTTTATGAAGACCTACAACATTTTCTAGAAATAACACCAAAAGAAATTCCATTCTTCATAGGGAATTAGAATACTAAAATTGAAAATCAAAAGATAATTAGAATAACAAGCAAGTTTGGTCATGTAAGCAAGGCCGAGACTAATAAAGTTTTGTCAAGAAAACATGCTGGTAATGATAGATGCTCTTTTTCAACCCAAAAGGCAACACTATACATGGACATCAGCAGATGGTCAATACAGAAATCAGATTGATTATATACTTTATATACTTCTCCACTCAAAGGTGGAGAAATTCTGTGCAGTTATTTAAAACAAGACATGGAACTTACTGTGGTTCATCTTGCAAGTTTATTATGCAAAATTCAGATGCAAATTGAAGAAAGTAGGGAAAACCATCAGACTATATAATTATTCCCTAAAAAGCATCCTTTATGGATATGAAATGAAAGTAATGAATAGATTTAAGGATTTAGATTTGGTAGACAGAGTGCTTGTAGAACTATGGGCAGAGGTTCACTTTTTTTTTTTTGGTAGGAGGCAGAAGCTACAACAACAATGACCACAAAACATTTCAGAGAAAAAAGAGCAAGAATGCAAAATGACTCTCTCATGAGGCTTTACAAATAGAAGAGGACAGAAGAAAAGTGAAAAGTAAAAAAAAAAAGAAAGAAAGGAAAAGCTACAACCATTTGAATGCAGAATTCCAGAAGGTTTTCTTAAATGAGAAATGGAAAGAAATAGAAGGAAACAATAGAATGAGGAAAAACAAGAGATGCTCTACAAGAAAAATAGAAATATCAAGGTAAAGTTTGATACAAAAATTGGCATGATAAAAGACAAAAAAATGGTAGGGATTTAATAGAAGCAGAAAAGATTAGGAAAAGGTGGCAAGAACACACAAAAGAACTACACAAGAAAGTTCTTAACATCATAATAACCATGATGACATGGTTACTGATCTAGAGCCAGAACTCCTAAAGAATGAATTGAAGTGGTCTTTATGAAGCATTGCTAGCAATAAGGCTAGTGGAGGTGAGGGAATTCCAGGTAAGCTATTAACACCATAAAAGATGTTGCTTTTAGAGTAAATCACTGAGTATGCCAGCAAATTTAGAAAATACATTAGTTGGCCACCAGATTTGAAAAGATCAGTTTATATCCAGATCCTAAAGCAGGGCAATGCCAAGGAATATTCAAATTACCAAACAATTACATTAATTTCACAGGTCAACAAAATTATTCTCAAAATTCTTCATGTTAGGCTTTAGCACTATGTGAACAGAGAGTTACCAAAAAAGGCTGGTTTTTGAAGAGGCAGAGGAACTAGAGACTAAATTTCAGACCTTTACTGGGTTGTGGAGAAGGCAAGGGAGATTCTCCTTATTTGACTAGACTTAAACCTTTGACTATAAGAGATGAGAGTACCAGATCATCTTACTTTTCTTCTGAGAAACCTAGAATAATTGATTGGCTTGAAATTGGAAAAGGAGAATGCCAAGGCCATGTTACTGCATTTTTTTCATCTTATTTATTTAACTTAATATGCATTATACATCATGAGAAATGTCAGAGCAGACGAACCACAACTCGGAATAAAAGTTTGTCAGGAGAAATATCAACAGTCTCAGATATGCAGATGATACCACTTTGATGGCAGAAAAATGAAGAGGAATTATGAAGTCCCTTGATGAGGGTGAAAAAGGAAAGTAGAAAAGTAGATTTGAAACTTAACATTATAAAACCAAGATACTAGCAACTGGCCCCATCACTTTCTGGCAAATAAAAGGAAACCGGTGTCAGATTTTATATTCTTGGACTCAAATGTCACTGAAGATGGAAACTGTAGTCTTGTAATTAAAATACATTGGCTTGATGTAAGGAAAGCTATGGCAAATCTGGATAGCATACTAAAAAGGAGAAATATCACCTTAGCAAGCAAAGGTTCATATGGTCAAAGCTAAGATTTTTTTTTTTCCAGTGGCAAGGTATGATTGAGAGTTGTAGACTGTAAAGAAAGCTGAATGACACAGAATGAATGCTTTCAAATTGTGGTGCTAGAGAAGACTTTTGAGATTACCTTGCACAGTAAGGAAATCAAATCAGTCAATACATAAAGATATTAATTAAAGATATTCACCATAACATCTAATACTAAAGCTGAAGTTAAACATTTTGGCCATAATGAGAAGACAAAACTCATGAGAAAAAATACCTCATGTTGCGAAAGATTGAAAAGCAAAAAAAGGAAAAGGAGAGAGCAGAGGATGAGATGGAAAAATAGCATCATAGAAACAATGAACATGAACTTGAACACACTTTGAGAGATATTGAAGGATAGAAGGACCTGGAATTCTATGGTCCTTTGGGTCATAAAGAGTGGGATGTGACTGAATGACTAAACGAAAAAAAAATCATTAGACTTTCTGATTGTCATGACCGAATATAAAATCTGATTACCATATCCCCCCCCAAAAATGAGAATAACAAAATAACCCATAACTTTCTGTCTTCAAAAAAACTTATAATCAGCCAGTACATTATTGGAGGGGTAGTGAATTGGTCCAACATTCCAGAAAGTAATTTAGCAGTATTCCCCAAAAGTTATTAAACATTTAAACTATTAAACTGACTCATACTTTTATCATGCATGTATTCCAAAGAAGTCAACAATAAGAGGGAAAACAATCTATATGTACACAAACATGCATAGTGACAAGGAACTGAAAGTGGAAGGAAAGGACTAGAAGTAAAGTGGTTGCCTAGCATAAGAAATTATTTGAGTAAATTATAGCTTGTAAAAGAAATACATCAGTACCCTGTATGAAATAAATTATGAGAGAGATAGATAAAAAAAAGCAACAACTGTGAAGTCTTGTATAAAACAAGGCAAAATGAAAGGAGCAGAAATTGGAAAATAATTTATTCAATATCTACAAAATGTAAAAAAGCAAAAAAGTTATGAACTCTGATCAAAAAAAGAACCAATCATAACTCCAAAAGACGAATCATAAGACAGACCTCCTATCTGTAGGCAGAGAAGTGATAGAAAAGAGGTGAAGAATGATGCATCACACTTACACACAGTAGGTTCAGTACTATTGCTATATTAAATTTAATATATCTGCTAAAATCTATTTAAAATAATTTTGTTTCATATTCAATTTGGGTTTTTTGTATGTTTAAAATTTTAGATCATTGGTGTTTGTTAAGTTTGTAAAAAATATTAAAATATTTCTTTTGAAAATGAAGAGCTATACGAACTAAAAATGTTTTACCTGGAGAAGAGTAATGAGGAATGTGAGTTGAGGAGGAAGGAGAGAATAATAACTGTAGGAGGAAGTGAGTTTATTTTGTGTCAAAAAATATTAGGTATAAGTAACTCCACATGTCAAAAACTTTCTACCTATTAGTGCTAATAAGGTAGGAAATTTGTGCTCCAAGAAATATCTGTTACAGGGCCTGGATTAAGATCTTCCTGGGATATTATGGAATGGATACTGGGAAGAACTTCATGATTTGCAAAAAAAAAATACATAGTCTTTCTGCTGAAAGCCTTCTTAAACATCATTTACTCAATCTTACTTTTATACAGTGAAATAATATATATATATATATATATATGCAAAAAATACATATATACATATATATAATGTTTGTATATATACTTATACACACATACATATGTTATACATTACATAATGTATGTATCCAAAAATATTAATAATAATGATTAGAACAATCTTAGGAGGGGAGTACTGTTAATATTCCCACTTTACAAATGAGGAAACTAAGGCATACAATATTGAATGGCTTTGTTCAATATTGTGATGTTAATAAGAATTTGAGGAAGAATTTGAAATGAGATAGATCTTCCTGACTTCAGGTCCAGTAATCTATCTACTAGGCTTCCAAGTTGTTTCTAGTCATTTTTATGTCAACACTGCATCATTTTAAATCAATTAAATTACATCTGTCACAGCATTTATAGCAAAAATTGGAAGATATTTAAATTAAGGATAAAATGTGAAAAAATCCTTTGGTTGTGCAAATGATATATAGCAAGTAGACTCAGCACAACAAAATGTGCAATTTATGCCTGTGAACTCCTTCACACTCCAGGGCATAGGGGAAACCATTTGATTGACTGATTGCTGATTGATGACTCTCCATAATTTAGTCAGCAAAGGGTGAATGATAATCTGCTTGAAAAGCAGCTTTCTGAAAGAACACTGAAACCCAGATCACCAAGAAATAGGCTGTTAGTTTTCCAAGGAAGTGTATAGGGGGCTTAAAAGTCATCATAAATCAGGTAGGAGACAAGAATCAGGCTAAGGGCAATTCAGTTTATAGCACTGGGAGCAGTATTATGCCTTTTCATCCCTGGGTTAGAGTTAAGGTTTGCACTTGGTTGAAGGAATTCTTGAACCTAGTAAACATATTCTTGTTTTCTCAGAATGAAGAAGATGGCTGAAATGAAAGGGATAAAAAGAAGTTTATTAATGAAGTTTTTCAATATTTGTATAAGAGTTCCAGCTATATACAGTATGTCTGGAGAATAATAACATCCCATGAGAAGAACTCCAGCAATTGAATTTATATTTAATTATTGGTAAGTGTATTTTCTCATAAGAACACTGCTTATTAGGTAGTATAAGTATTATAGTCACTTTATGAATGAGTAAAATGACAGTCTGAGAGGGAATATAACCTTAGGGAATATATCCTATGTGTCAGAGACATAAAGACAAAAGTAAAACAGTTATTGCCCTTAAGAAACATACATTCTAATAGAGGAAACAATATGCACATGCACAAACACACACACACACACACACACACACACTTGTAAAACACATATGTAGGTATAATCAAAATATATGTTAATGCAATACAAAGTAACTTTGGAGACAAAAACATTAGCAACTGAGATGAAGGTGGAAGAAAGGTATTGCTCAAAAAGAATCACATGAGTTGGATTTCTTCCCTGAACCCCATTAATTCTTCCAGAAAGCTGACTTTCAGATGTGATGGAATTATTTTGCAAGTATGCAGTATGTCACATATAATATACCCAGCAAAACATGGTATATTACTTTTGGTGAAATTGACATTTAAAAAAATAAAGGACTTTAAAGCACTTCTGATGAAATATGGGAGCAAAAGGGTAAGTAATTATTGTTTGGAAGCCTAGCTCCTTTGTGCTCCAGAATATATTCTTTAAGGTGGAAGCTACAAAATCTTGTATGATACTGACTATGACTTTATCTTATATCATACTACACTCTTGATCAGAATATATTCACTGTTCAAATAATGTCAGGTTATCAAAATATGAGATTGTAAGACTAGGTCCACTGACAACTGGTTTTATACCAAGTAAATGTGAAAGACACATGATGAGTAGCCTACCAAGTGAAATAAAAATGAAGCTCACAAGGAATAGAGATAATTTATTAATGAAGGCTTGAAAGGATGGATGATCATGGTACAGATGAATATCTCTGATATGGAAAAATATAAAAAGGAGGTCAAAAGGGCAACTTTAGTTTCTTAGCAAGATGAAAAAATAGAGGACCAGGGGATGGAGGCAAGATGGTGGCATAGAAGCAGGAAAACTCCACAGCTCCCACATAACCACCTCAAATACTCATAAAATATGACTCTAAACAAATTTTAGGGCTCCAGAACTCACATTATCACAGAAAAACACATCTCCCACTGAAGGCAGCTCAGCAGGTGGGACAGGAAGGGCTCATAGCAGCACACTGGGAGCTGAAACCAGCTGGGTCTGAAACTGCAAAAAAAAAAAACCCTGGGCCACCAGGACAAGCCACAGCTGGAGCCCTTAGGAGAATGGATCAGCAGCAGCTGTGGCAATTTCCAGACTTATCAAGTCATAATAAATAAGGACTGAGTGAAAGGTTAGTGGAATTTGGCTAAATTTGGGGGAGAAGGTCCAGCCAAACTGTCTCTCAGGCAAGGAAGCAGCAGAAGTGGCAGCCCTACAGCTTCTTCCATGTGACTTCTTCAAAAGCTCCCAGCCTCCAAATTGCAGGGGGACCAAGCAATCATTCAGAGGCTAAGTACTCTTGCCTTAAGCTACCTAGATTGAGACTGTGGTCTTGGGTGGTGGTCCTGGGGTGCATTTTCAGTGAGCCAAGGCTGGTGGAGCCTGCAGTGGACTCCTAATAGCTCTGGCAGCTGTGAAAACCCCAGTGATTTGAGACAGAGCTTTCCCCTCTGGAAGCAGAGTTCCACAGAGCTAAAAAGTCAAGTAATTGATTGTCCACATGAGCAGGCAAAGAAAGCAAAGTAAGAACAGCAATCAAACTTTAGATTCCTTTTTTGGGGACAAAAAGGATCAAAGCATGGAATGGGAAGAAGACAATACAGTCAGAACTCCCACCTGAAAAGCTTCCAAGAAAAAGGTAGACTTGTTATAGGCCATGGGCCAGCTTAAGAAGTATTTCAAAAACCAAATAAGAAAAGTAGAGGAAAAATTGGGAAGAGAAATGAGAATGATGCAAGAAAATCATGAAAAGAGAGACAACAACCTGACTGAAGAAAATAACAACTTAAAAAATCAATTAACTCAAATGGCAAAATAGGCCCAAAAAGCCAATGAGGAGAATCATGACTTAAAAAGTTGAATTCGCCAGATGGAAAAAGAATCTCAAAAGCTCAATGAGGAGAATAATTCCTTCAGAATTAGACTGGAGCAAATGGAAGCAAATGACTTTATGAGAAATCAAGATACTTTTAAACAGATCCAAACAAATGAAAAAATAGAAGGCAACGTGAAATATCTCCTTGAAAAAACCACTGACCTGGAAAATAGATCCAGAAGAGACAATTTAAAAATTATTTTACTACCTGAAAGCCATGATTGAAAAAAGAACCTA
>CM053580.1:419380390-419393158 GCA_028627135.1 Pseudochirops cupreus | reverse complement strand
ATCAATTGAATAGGAAGGGACTATACTTTAAAAGGTAAAATTCTGAGGTGAGAGAGGAATAGAATGACAGGAAACAGCAAGAGACAAAATGGGGTTAATTATCTCATATAGAAGAGGCAAGGGATAACTGTTACAATGGAGGGGAAGAACAGGAAAGCAAAAGGGAAAGGGTCAACCTTACTTTCATTGAATTTGGCTTAGGGAAGGAATGACATAAACTCCTAATTGGGTATCTTGCCACACAGTAGAGTAGGGGGGATGGGAATGAGAGGTGGGATAATGGAGAGGAGGGAAGTGTGGGGAATAGGTTTGCTGGAAGCACACACTTCTGTAAAGGGACAGGGACAGGGTAGAGAATAGAACAAGGGGAGCATGGGATAGGAAGGAGGGACGTATAATCAGTCTCTCACAATATGTCCATTGTGGTGATGTTTTTTGTGACTACATGTGTACAGCCTATATTGAATTGCTTGTCTTTTCAGTGGATGTGGGTGATGAGGGAGGAAGGGAAAGAATCTAGAATTTAAAGTGCTATAATCAAATGTTAAATATGTCTGTGTGTGTGTGTGTGTGTGTGTGTGTGTGTGTGTATTATTATTATTAACTACATGCAACTGGGAATTAAGATATGCAGGCACTGGGGTAGGGAGATTCATCTTGCCCTACTGGAAAGTGAGATGGACAATGGGGGTGGACATAGGAGAGAGCAGATTGGGCTAGGGGTTATACAGTGGGATAGGGCTGTGTTGGGCTGGTGGGTAGGGGAAAGATGGGGGGGAAATTTGTAACTTAAAATCTCGTGAAAATGAATGACATAAGCAAGAAAATTAATTAATTAAAAAATCATTCATAGGGGAAGATATAAGAGAGAGCAGACTGGAGGAAGGGATATTCAGTAGCATCAATGTTTTAGGGTGGGGGTAGGGGAAACATGGGGAGAAAATTTGTAACTCAAAATCTTGTGGAAATGAATGTTGAAAACTAAAAAATTTAAATTAAAATATTTTAAGAAAAAGAAAAAGAAAAAATAGAGGACCCAAAGAGCAATGCTTATAGACTTATTATTATTCCCCACAAGACCTCAAAGACAGGTGGTTTTCCTAGGTCTTGTTCTTGATTCTTCATTATCTCTCACCTTGTTTGTCACAATATTTAGTCTGTTGACAAGAAAGAACTATTGATTTTTCCTTTGCTATCTCTCAGAAAGGAAATTTTCTTCTTCTGATACTTCCACCACTTTGGAGCAGGTATTCTACTTCATTCCTGAACTGCTGAAATAGCAAACTTGTGAATCTGCCTGCCTCAAGTGTCTCCCTTCTTTTATCCAGCCATCAAAGTGATTTCCCTGAGGTACAGATTTGACCATGTCACCCCCCCCTTACTCAATAAAATGCATAGACTCCCTGTCATCTCTTGGATCAAATACAAAATCTGCTTTTGGTATTCAAAGCCCATCACAACTTAGGTTTCTCTTACCTTTCCAATCTTCTTACAATTTACTGCCAACCAAAGATTCTTTTATCTAGTACACTAGCATCCTTGCTTTTCCACAAACAAGATGCTCTATCTCTTGCCCTGGGCATTTTCTCTAGCTGTCCATCATGTCTGAAATTTTCTCTTTCCTCATCTCAGCGTACTGACTTCCTTGTCTTTAAAGCCCAACTAAAACCCTGCCTTCTAGAGGAAGCTTTTCCCAATGCCTATCAGTTCTAGTGATTTCATTCTTTTACTTATTTCCTAATTATCTTTTATGCATCTAATGTGTCCATGTATTTGTGGTCATTGTATCATCCATCAAATTGTGAATTCCATAGGGCAGGAATTATAACCTTAGCACAATGTTTGGTATGTAGAAGGAACTTAAAAAGTATTTACTGACCTTTCATTAATTCCACACCCTGAAAGGAACTCTCACTTGAAACAAATAAGGTAAATAAAGCACATAAACAGATTGAGCAGGTCTGGAAATGTTTGCTTCATTCTATACCTCTTATGTAACATTTCTCTGCTAAGGTGAGAAGCGTGCTATACTCTTGAGTTTTCTGAGTAATGATTGTTTGCTGCATTGATCAAAGTACTCAATTCTTTCAATGTTATTTTCCTTTATGCTTCTGTAGTAATTAAATAAATTGATTTTCTGTTACTCCACTTCACTCTACATCAGTTAATATAAGTTTCCCCAAATTTATTTGAATTCTTTATACATAATTTCTTATATCCCAGCAATATCCTATTATATTCATGTATCATTCTTTTACATTTAAAAAGTGTTATCATAATACTTTCTCCTGTCTTTGACCTATGTCTTTCTCTTGTCTTTGACCTCTTGAAGTATGTAAAATTGTTTAATCAAATGGCATTTACATTTTAATAAATTTATTATTTTTTCTCAAAACAATTGAAGGAATGCAGAATTACACCAACAATACATTAGTGAATATACTTTCTCCTAACTCTCCAATATTTAACATTTTTAGTTTTGGTAGTTTATGTCAAAAGGCAAGATAAAATTTAGACTTGGTTTCATTATAACTTGGGGTTAATAGTAATTTGGAACATTAGTTCATGTAATTATTGGTGATCTGCATTCATTCTATTGGAAATACTTTTTCATATTCATTCATCATTTATCTCTTGGTAATTACTTGTACAATACAGAGCTAGTAACAATAGCAAGAAGTGAGAAGTAAAATACTACCTTATGGTCTGAAAATTGCTTTAAAAATTTCTTATTTTATTCTCACAACAACACTAAGAATTAAGTTCTGTTCTAATTCCCCTTTTACAGATGAGAAAACTGGTAGAGATAAAGTTATACCCAGCATTACGTAGCTAGTAAGATTCTGAGGTCAGATTTGGACTCAGGTCTTATTGACTGAAGACATACTACTCTATACATGCTGTCATCTAGATGACTGGAATGTAAACTAACTAGAATTCAAATTCCTTCAAAGTAGTGATAGTTTCATTTTCTATAATCTAAGCACCTCGCACACTGCTTGACGTAGAGTTGGCACTTAAAAATGTCTGTTGGTTAAACGATTTAGCAAAAATCTTTGCTGAAATGTTTTTTTTTCCCAAATCTTTTAATTCCAGCTGCATTAATTCTGTTTATGCTAAGTTGCTCAAGTTTAGGTAATTGAAATTGTTACTTTATCTTCCATCATCATTTCTGTCCCTCATTTAACAATTTCCTTGTAGCTATTGTTATTATATTATTATATATAGTATCTCTATGCACTCAAATATTGATGACCCTTTATTAAATTCCCATTATGTTCCTGATACTGAGCTACGCACAGGAAATATAACTATAAAATATAAACTTTCCCTCCTTACAGAGAGCTTACATTTTGAAGAGGGAGGTAACATGCATATGTATAATTATATGAATAAAAATATAAAGTGACATATGAAAACATACAAAGTAGTTAAATAGAAGTTAGTTCCAAAGGAAGGCACTAGCAGTTTTGTCATTAAAAAAAAAACTTCATTAAAAAAATTGCAACCTTTTTCTTTATTTCATGTGTCAATTTTAAGGGTTTTTTTGGGGGGTGAGAATATAGTATTAACTATTAGTCTGAACCTTATTTCTGCTAGACTCTTTGGGGTTTTCTCAGTAGTCCCTTTTTCTTACTCAGTATCAAATCCTTAATTCAGTAGTTGGCATCCTTAGGCTTATAGAATACTAGGCAACTATGTTCAATTCACTATTTGTCTGTCTTGCCTGGTAACAGTTAATCAGTAGCAAATTATTATTTTCTGTTGGCGTTTTCCTAACTGTACATGCAGTAAATGATGAAAAGAAAATAAATCTTCACAATATAAGTCTATCAAATTAAACCCTACTCTAGCAGCCCATCCTCAAAATGAATTTCTTCTTTAAAGAGAAGTAATTGATTGAATAAAATTTCTCACTTTCTACCATGCGCTACCATTTTCTAATTTTAAAATCTACTTTTGTTTTTCCTTGCAGTAAGAAAATTAAGTTTCATTTTTGATATTTAATAGTTTTATGATGATATTCATGTTAGCCCTTTCTATGTAAAGACATAGACTTTTATACCTAGAAGTAACATTAGATAACATCTTATCTAACTGCCTTATTTTATGTGGAAATGGGAATCCAGTAAAGTTAAATATTTCAATAAATCACTTAACCAATAAGCATTTATTTATTATTAAACCAATATAGTCAGGAACAGTTCCAAGTGTTGGGCATGCAAAAACAAAATGAGTCAGACCTTTAAATCAGATGAACTACATTTGAACTAGTTAGGCAACATGTACATGCAAGTTTTTTTTTTTAATGTTATTCTGCTTGGTCTTAGAGGACAATATTAGAAGTGAGAGGAAATATTATGAAGAAGTAAATGTAATATTAGGTAAAATAACCTTTCCCCATGATGAGCTGTCAAAAAAGTAGTGAGCTGAAATGGATAGTAGATTAGATAGTAGATAGAAGATAGATAGTAGATTCCGTGCAGGATCTCTCCTTACCCTGAGCTTTACAATTCTGTGATAAGGGATTTTCCCAAGATTTCATTATCAAATTTTACTTTCTTAGCTTTTTGAACTAAAAATGTAAATTGGGAATAATTATTTTGAAAATATTTTCAGTGCATAACATAGCTACAAATGGCTGGAATTTAGCTTGTATTTTTCAAATCCATATAATTCAGTTATGTAAGATGACAACAGAGCATTTTATGGACGTCATCCTTATTCTCCTTAGAATTACATTGTGCTATTAATTACAACATAATACAAAATATGTCATGATTTATATTATACTATAAAATATATTACATTATACAATTTGCATAGTTAGGCAAATTTTAGCCAAAGATTAGGAATCACTTTTATACTGATACTAATAACAAAGCCCATCTTGTATTATATAGGATCACTACTCATAAAGTATTTTTATAAGAAAAAAAAATAAAATGTTGCCTCTCAATAGAAATCTTTAAATGGAAGAATCAGGAAAGAGTAATAAAGATGCAAACTCAAGCCTTAATTCACCTTATTATACTTCAGTAACCTTGTTGGCAGTAAAGACAACAGCAGATTCATTGATATGATCAGTTGTGGCATGTCTAATAAATGTATATAATTCTGCATCATAATCTATAATTTCTAGAACTGAGTGCTATATGGGCTGCATGAACTATTTAAAAGATTTATTTCCTAGTTGCCTTTTGGACTATCATTAATTCTTATTTATGACAAAGGCAATAAAAAATGTCAACTGTAATATTTATCTGAAACTGAAACCATCACAAAACTATCAGCTCTCCCTGACCATTGTTCAGAATATTATTTTGAACTCAATAGGTAATGTAATCTTTTTAAGCAAACCACTTTAGCATTTACATTTTCAGGGTGAACAAAAAAGTTATATAATAGGTAGCATGATCCTGCATATACTAAGTATTTTCCCATGGTTTTATTCAGAGATACTGAAAATAGGTAGCAATTAAAAGGCATCTTATTTTTACTCTCAGGTGTCCAATTAGACACATGTAGCCTTATACAAAAATAAAAATGTCCTTTATGTTGCCTAAATTTTACCTAAGTATCCTCTAAAAATTTCATTGTTAATGACCACCACCAACAACATATTCATCCTGAATTAGCTAGTATTAATTAATTAGCCACTTAATTAGTGTTAAGAAGATTTTTATAAATTCCTAGTAGGAAAAAAAAACAGTTGTGGTAGAAGTTACTAAAGAGAGATAAAGAGTTGGGTTGAATAAGGAAAGGATAGTTTTGAGGTGATTTAAAGGGATTCACACTTGTAAAGAGCAGCAGAGGTAGAATTCAGGTATGTGAAGTTAGGAGTACTTTCTGAAAAATTCGGGAAAAAATTGAACCAAAAGAATATTTTGCTCCAGATTCTATTTTTACCTTCTATGTAAGAGATGGTACAAAAACAATAGAAGATTATGGGTTTTCATGGTTATAAAAGAGAGAAAAAATTAAGAAGGGATATGGTGTGTGTGTGTGTGTGTGTGTGTGTGTGTGTGTGTGTGTGTGTGTGTGTGTGTGTGTAAAGGAGCCTGGTCTTGTGAAGAAGACAAAAACTAAATTTGTGAGAAGAAAAACAATGTTATACTTGAGGATGAACTGCAGGAGAATGATTTGATCTGAGGAAGATAAATAAAGGACTCTTTGAAGGAAGATCTCAGGTGAAGAAATTTAGGATTAAGGAGTAAAGGCCTGAAAAGAAAGACTAAAGGAAAAGGAAAAAACAGAAGCAGTTTGCCTAGGCAAAGTACAAAAGTGTAAGTAAAACCAACTGATAGAAAAAATAATTTGGCAAAGTAAATTACTAAGTCAATCAAAATAGTAAAATTAGTGAAACAAATCATTGATAAAGAAAAAAAATAAAGGATACACACACATACATATACCCACATACATAAATACATACATATACATACATACATATATAAAAACTAGTTAACAAACAAATAATAAAGAGGAAAATACAGGAGGTAGAACTGTGTGTATATGTCTCTGTGTATATATACAAACATGCATAGGTACATACACACATAAACACATGTATATACATATGTACATGTATATACATGTGTGTATAAACATTTAATATTAAAAGAAAGAAAGTGTGTATGGTCCTTAGGTTATTAAGAGAGGATAAAAAGCTAAACATGTCTTAGTGGGGTGCTTCAGATCTCTAGTATATATACCTACAAGCAGCACAAAAAAAAAATAAGGATGAATATCTCTACCATGAAGGAGACAAAAGGATATTTTAGAGTGAATGTGCAGTATTTTAATTTCTACTATAGGATAAGTGACTTTTACCTTTTATCTAAACGTATGCTGGACTCTCTCCTTGAAGAAGTGAAAGGCATGAAAAAAAAAATTTCCATGATGATCAGTAGGGGAATCAAATGAATTATTCTGAAAAAGTGCACCTTTAGTAGGAAGGGAGGATTAAAAAAAGAAAAAAGAAAATAATCAAAGTAAAAAATAAGAAAATTAAGAGCTTGAAAGTGAATTTCGTAGTGGCCAGATTAATAGATATTTGATGCTTATTGAAAGGGAGTAAAAAGGATTATTTATATTTCTTATCAGTGCACAGAACCCTTACAATAATTACCCATTAGGGTTAAAAAAAAACCCATGGATTTTTAAAAGGTAGAATTATTAAAGACATTTTGCACTAACCCCAATGCAATAAAAGAGTATTCAACAATGCATTTTTTATATATTTCATACTATTCTTGTAGAAAAGATGAAGACAAGTCAGCTAGATGATAATGCAATGAGAGGGATTAAAAATTGATTAGATAGAGCATGAGGTTGAGTCCAATACAATGAAATAAGTATAGAGAAACCAAGGCCTAGAGAGATTAATATTCATATCCTCATTTCTAGTCAATCCAGTCCTAGAACTAGAGCCTAGCTCGATGTATTTACCCCTTTGCTCATAATGGCTCATATATGATCAATCAGGAAGCAACACTATGATAATGTGAAAACAATATGATAATATAATCATATTTTTGATAAGTGAATCAAAGGATGAAATAACCTTCTCTAAGTTGTTTTCTCATTCTCTTAAAAACAAGCGAAATCTCTTCCACTGTTATTATCAGTGTCTTTTGGCTCATCAACAATCTTCAAAACATGTATTTGCTCTGCATCATTGCAGTAAAGATTTACAGATGTTCAACACAACCCACTTTTCTGTCATAAATGCCCTGAGTTTTTTCATAGGATATGAAAGGTGAGCATTACTCACTAATTTAAAAATGTGTTACTAGCTCTGAGGGTCATTTGGATTCATCAACAATTCTTTATCATTATCATAAAAGCCTGAAATATTAACATCAGGCTAAATTTTTTTCAAGTTTTATTTAATATATGACTTTGAAAAGAATTTTAGGTACCAGAGACATTAAAAATGGCACCTCTGAATTACTTAACCCTCAATAATTCTTGCATTATTCATGAATTACCTCATGAAATCTCTTCTATAATAATATTTCATAATTTGAGTAACATCCCTGTTCATTTACTACAGAACTAAAATTACATTCTTATGCATGATGTTCAGAGATACTTTAGAATGAGTCATCTCTAAGATCTCTTCCAACTATAGTAGTTTGTGAGTCTCCATTTTATCCCATTCTCAATATTTTATCAAAGAATTGACCCTTATAAATAGCAGAAATGATTAATATTTGATCTATCTATTAGTTTTTAAATTACTATTTATCATAGGATTATAAATGTAGAACTAGAAGGGATCTTAGAGCCAACCTACTACAACCCCTTAATGTTTGCAGATGAGGAAGCTGAGCTCATGATCAAACAGTTGGTAAGTAGAAAAAAATCTAAATTTCAACCCAGGTGATCTGACTCCATATCTGGTGTCTTTTTCATTTAAATAGTTTGAATTATTTTTTGTTATTCTCCAAAAGTTTCATTTTGAAGTCTATCATGACATGATACATGGGAATAAGTCTGGACTGTTGAAAATTATGTTACTGATGATAAATCTCTGATATTCTACCTATGGTCAAGGTTTTGAGTCTAGATCTAGTAATACCCTGTGCACCTAATATATAAGACTAGGCATAGAAGGAATAATCTCCAGTATACTATATAGTAGGTCTGTGGTGTGAAATTCAAATGAAAACGGATACCTGTGGGATATATCTTTACATGGGAAAATACAAGTTAACATAACAAAGTCATTTTATATTTTTATTTATTTTGCTAAACATTTCCCAATTACATTTTAATCTGTTTCTTTCCTCACTAAGAAGTTTTGGATGCAGCTCTTAGCCCAAATCAAGTTTGACATCTCTGTATGAGGTAATTTTTTGTTTGCTTGGTCTAGGTTCCAGTGATCCCTCAAGAGATTAATTATGCAAAAAGCCCTTCTGCCTAGTGTAAGCACTTCAATTCAATCTAATTCATCAAGAATTTCTTTTAACACCTACTATGTGTCACATACTATGCTAGGGAAGTGGGAAAACAAAGACAATAAAAGTGGTTTTGCTCTCAAAGAATTCTCTCTCTCTCTTTCTGTTTCTGTCTCTGTCTGTTTCTACATATACATACATACACACACAGACACATACACACACACACACCACACATATATACATATGTATACACACATATATACATATACATACATATATGTGCATGTGTGTGAGTGTTTATAGCATATAATTTGAGTCTTACTTACAAGGTTTTAACTCCCTAGCTCTACCTGTCTTTTGACTGTCTGATGTCTAGCAGGTTGCCTTGGCTTTTTACTTTCTTGTCAGCAACAGATTTCTTGTCCATTTTAGTTTCTTGGAAAGAGGGACCTCACATATTTTTCATTCAGTTAAATTCATCTCACTTTCAGATTATCTTCTGAAATTGTGCTTTGGCTTCCCCTGCCACAATAGTAGCCTTTTCTCGTCAATTTTTGTTATTGTTGTTTTGTTTTTCCATTTTGTTTCATCACTTTGAACTTTGCATTAAAGTTGAGCTCAATTCACATGGGGCTATGTTGTCATCCCAACCGTCAGGCTTTGTTTTATACTATTTTTGAGATAACTCCGAGGTTCTGAACATTTTTGCTGTTTCCAAAGTGGTGTGTTCTTTGGACCCACTTATCAGGTGGGTCCAAAATTTAGAATTATCAGCAGTAACCCATGTAAACTCTCCCTATTCCCCTCCAGACAACTTTAAAACACCACCCCAAATCAAATTCTGTTGTGTCAGAGCCAAGGAAAGCTGAGAGCAACACATTTTTTCAGTCTAAGACAATGTATGGGGTTGGTAGGAGCAGTTTATGACACTGGGTTGGGGGAGAGGCCAGAGCACATGCTGCAGCAGCACCAGCAGTAGGTCTCAGAATTTCTGTAATTGTAGCAGCAGCAGCTTTGAGAGCTCTCAAACCAGAAAAGGTAAGGGGTCAGACAACTAATCAGAAAAAAGATTATAGAGGACTCTGAGCTGTCACTGGAAACAGGACTAGTTGTTGTTTGGCAATGATATTACCTATACTCAGTTCTGGGTTGTAGTTCCAAGATAGGGAATAGCACTAGTGTTTGTGGCTATAGGAGAGTAGGGGAGCTGGTCACAGTTTAGGGCCATAAAGGGTGCTAGTACTTGTGGGGGGCAAAGACAAGAGCACAGACCAAGAGAAAAGTGACTCAAGAACACACCACTTTGGAAATAGCAAAAATGTTCAGAAACTCGGAGTTATCTCAAAAATAGTATAAAACAAAGCCTGACGGTTAGGATGACAACATAGCCCCATGTGAATTGAGCTCAACTTTAATGCAAAGTTCAAAGTGATGAAACAAAATGGAAAAACAAAACAACAATAACAAAAATTGACGAGAAAAGGCTACTATTGTGGCAGGAGAAGCCAAGGCACAATTTCAGAAGATAATAACAATGTGAAAACAACTACAAGCAAAGTCTCAAATGGAAAGACAAATTGGACACAAACCCAACAAGAATTTCTGGAAGAGTTGAAGAAAGAGATAAGAGGGGAAGATTAAAAATTGGGGAAAGGAATGAATGATGGAAGAAAATTATGAAAAGATAATTAACAGCTTGTTGAGAAGAGGTGCAAAAAATACTAAAGAAAATAATACCTTATAAAACAGAATTGGTCAAATGGAAAAAGAGTTACAAAAATTCATTGAAGAAAATAATGGCTTAAAAATTGGAATGGGACAAATGGAAGCTAATGACTCAATGAAACATCAAGAAACAATTAAACAAAGTCAAAATAATGAAAAAATAGAAGAAATGTGAAATATCTCATCAGAAAAAAAGTAACTGACAGGGTAAGAAAGGGGAATGCAATGGGTAAAAGGGAAGGGAGCAAAAACATGGGATAAGTTATCTCATATAAAAAAGGTGCCAAAGAATTTTTATAGTGAAGAGGAAGATGGGGGAGGTGAGGGTAAAAGTGAGTGAACCCTACTCTTACAGGAGTTACTGCAAAGATGGAATAACATGTATACTCATGAGGACATGGATGTCTATCTTACTGACCAGGAAATAGGAGGAGAAGAGGATAAGATAAAGGATGGGGGTAATAGAAGGGATGGCAGATTGGGGAAGGTAAAGGACAGAAAAAAACACTTTTGAGGATAGATAGGAGAGAGAGAGAGAGAGAGAGAGAGAGAGAGAAAGAGAGAGAGAGAGAGAGGAGAGATAAATAGGTAAAACAGGATAGGAGGAAATACACCACTAGTTATCATAATTGTGAAGAAAATTTTTGCAGCAAGTTTCTCTGATAAGGATCTTATTTCTCAATTATATGGAAAATTGAGTCAAATGTTTTAAAAATAAGAGCAAATTTTCAAGCAATAAATAGCCAAAGCATATGAACAGGTAGTTTTCAGACAAAATCATCAAAACTATAGTGTCTGATGTAGATATGTAGATAGATAGATAGATAGATAGATGGATGGATGGATATGTGTGTATATATACATCTATATATGTATAAAATAGCATATATAATGTGATAATATGAAAAATACTCTAAATCATTGCTCCTTAAAGAAATGAAAATTAAAAGAACTCTGAGATAATGCTCCACACCTATTAAATTGGCTAATATGACACAAAAGGAAAATCAGAAATGTTGAAATGGATGTGGAAAAATTGGGGCATTAATACACTGTTGCTGTCTCTGTATACTGATTCAACCATTCTAAAGAGTAATTTGGGCTATAAAGCCAAGCATACCCTTTGACAAAGCAATAGCACTACTCAGTCCTTCTCCCAAAGAGATTAAAAAAAGTAAAGGACCTATATATACAAAAAAAAATATTTATAGCAGCTCCTTTAGTGATGGCAACAAATTGTAAACTGAAGGGATGTCCATCAATGGGGGAATGGCTGAACAAGATGCTGTATAAGATTTTGATAGAATGCTAATATTGAAGTATAAGAAATAATGAGCAGAATGCTCTCACAAAAAGCTGTAAAGACTTACATGAACTGATGCAAAATGAAATGAGCAGAACCAGGAGACTATTGTACACAGTAACAGTAATATTATATGATGAAGAATTGTGAATGACTTAGCTGTTCTCAGTAATAAAATGATCCAAGACAACTCCAAAGGATTTAGGAAGAAAAATATTTAAATCTCCAGAGAAAGAACTGATAGACTCTGAATGTAGATTGAGTTATACTTTTTTCTTTATTTTCTTTTTTTTTGGGTCTGTTTTTTTATAACATGGCAGATGGTAAAATGATTGCATGACTACACATGTATAACATATCAAATTGCTTACCTTCTCTATGGGGGAGGTGAAAGGCAGGGAAGGAGGGAGAAAATTTGGAATTCAGAATTTTGAAAAATACTGTTAAAATGCTTGTACATTTAATTTTGGAAGATAGAATATTAAATCATAAAAAAAAGAAAAAAAACTGACCTGAAAAAAGAGATCAAGAAGGGGCAATTTAAGAATTATTGGCTTAGGTGAAAACCATGATAGAAAAAAAAAGCCGAAACTCATATTTGAAGAAATTGTAAAGGAAAATTCACTAAATATCTTAGAAACAAAGAATAAAATAGAACCTAAAAAAAATTCACCCATCACCTCCTGAAAGTAATCTAAAAATAAAAATCTCAGTATTATTATATCTAAATTCCAAAACTATCAGGTAAGGATGAACTACTACAACCAGCCAGAAAGAAATCATTGATATATCATGGATTCATGGTCAGGATCACACAAGATTTAGTAACAG
>CM053580.1:419354931-419380290 GCA_028627135.1 Pseudochirops cupreus | reverse complement strand
AGCCCTGGCTGAGCCCCAGGGGCGGCTGGACAAAAGGAGCCGAGCCCTGCCTGGAGCCCCAGGTGAGTGGATTGGCGGCAGCTGCGGCAGTGTTCAGAATTAGGTCAGTGGAACTTGTGAGGTCGTGGGAGAAAAGCGGTCTGGCCGAAACGCCTCCAGGGCTGAGAAATGAAAGGCAGAGGTTCTGCACCTGCCTCTGCATTGCAGCTTCAGCACCCTCAGCCTGCAGACTCCAGGGAGACCAGCAATCATTCAGAGGCCAAGTGCTCTCACGTTGAGCGGCCTTGGATCTGGATCGTGGTCTTGGGCTTTGGTCTTGTGGTCCTTTTTCCTTCAGTGAGCCAGAAGCAGGGGAGTGACCCAGCACCTCCCTGAGAGCTACGGCAGCTGGGAGGACCTCAGCAATTTGGGACAGAGCTTTCCCCTCTGAAAGCAGAGCCCCACAGAGATTAAAAAAAAAAAAACCCACGGACTGACCAACCATGAATAAGAATAAGCATAAGAAGCAAAGTAAGAACAGCAACCAAACCCTAGATTCCTTCTTTGGGGAAAAGAAAGGAGACTCACCCAGCCAGAGGCTTCTGCAGCCATCTCACAGCAGAGTGAAGGACCAATGGAACTGGGTAGGAGGGAACGGGGGCACATAGCAGGGTCAGCGGTTTTTCCTGGGGCTAGCAACCCACGGCCTGGATTTTTGAAGCTATGTGCCCAGACTTTCAGAAGTTGAGATGGAGGAATGAAATCTAGGGGCTCTCACCCCTCTCCCTGACACACAAAAAAATCAAGAGGTAAAAAGCCCCACCTAGAGTACATTCTTGCATAAGTGTAAATATCCCCAGGCTTGGAAATCACTGAGGAAGGGACAAGGGAGACTGTATGGAGCCAAGCCCAGGTGGGTGGAGCCAGCAAGCTCTAACAACAAAAGCCCAGGTGTGCTTTAGAACCACCTGGCCAATCAGCAAACTACAGCCCTGGCCTTCTACTACAGTGAGCCTGCCTGAGAAGCAGCCCAGAGAACTGAGAAACTCAGTACTCCTGCACCTAGGAAGCAGATATCCACTCTAAAAATACAGAATATAGGCAACCACAGTGGGGAAGAAGGGAACTGCAAAGACTAGAACCATCAAATCATTCTATAGTGAGCAAGAACAACCAAACTCAGAAGGCAACACAGACTCTACACGCACACTGGAGACCAGAGAAGGAAATGTGAATTGGTCTTCAGCCCAAAAAGCATTCTTTTAGAATTTCTTGGAGAATCTCAAGAGGGACTTTAAAAATGAAATTAGAGAGGTAGAAGATAAATTTAAATCTACAGTGACCAAATTGGAAAAAAACTTTCCAGAAGAAAACAAAGCTTTAAAAACTAAAACTGGAGAACTAGGACAGGAGGTCCAAAATCTAACCAGAGAAAATACCTCCGTAAAAATGGAGCACCAAAAACTAATTGAGGAAAATAATTCACTAAAAATTAGAATCAGTGAAATTGAAGCCAAGGACTCTATGATGCAACAAGAGTCAGTCAAACAAAACACAAAGATTGAAAAATTAGAAGAAAGTGCAAAATATCTCATTGGAAAAACAACTGACCTGGAAAATAGACCCAGGAGAGATAGGACTCATGATGAGAAGTGCTATCCATCTCCAGAGAGAGAACTAAAAAACTCTGAATTGAAATTGAAGTGTCTTTTTCACTTTATTTTTCTTGCTAATTTTTAAGAATTTGCCAATGTGGAAACATGTGTTGCATCACATCACATGTATAATTGTTATTAAATTATGTGCCTTTTAAATATATGCGAAGGATGCTGGAGGGAAGCAAAGAATTTCAAAACTAAAATTAAAAAATAAATAAGCATATTATACCTGATGTATGCCTTGCCTCTCTAGTCATAGCCAAAATAATTTTTTCCTCATGAAGGGGTCTCTTCTAATTATTATCATATAATAGCTTTGTCTTAGGTGGATTCTGATATATATTTTTTTAAATGTACAACTACTGCCAAAGTACACATAGATACATATATGTATTACTTTCTATTCTCATTCAGTAATCACCAAACACCTAGCATATTTAAATTTTCTAAAACTGTATTCAGGTACTTTATCTCTCTGTTGTTGATTTTTCTTTTTGATTAGATTTGCCTGTGTATGAAAGGGATATATTGAGGTTACACCCCCCCCCCCACCAGTATAGTTTTCTGTGTATTACTCTGGAACCAGCTTTTGAGTGACACCAAGAAACATTCTTGCCACAACTTCCTTCAAATTTTTTCTGTGAATCTGAGCAAGAGTAGACTGCCAATAGACACAGAAATTGTTAGCCAGCTGTCAACTTCTGCTTATTCAGCATGAAACACCTACAGGCTCAACTTTGGTCTGAGATTCCTACACTAGTTCTTGCTTTGCATGTTTTACATTGAGTTGTAAGTTGGAACTTCTAAACTCACCCCCATTCCTCTTATCTGAGTCACATTCTTTCTACTTGCTTCTGATCTTCCCTTCTCGTGATACACTACTTATGGAATGTGAATTCTTCTTATAATAGAGCGTCACTCATAGTTACAAACCTTCCCTCATTTTGTTAGTCCACCCTGAAACTGCGACAGAAAACTAGATAGTTGGCAACAGAACCAATGATTGGAACTTGTTCCCTTTGCAGTGCTTCAGTATAGATATAGGATCTCCTTTTGCCTTGTGCATGGCCTCTTCTTTGCTCTGAAGTTCTCTGAGTGGTGTATTCCTTTCCAAATACTGTTTTCAGTGTCTCTAGACCTCTCTATCTATCTCCCTATGCAGACCTGGTATGGAAAAATGATCCAAAATGTATTTTTCTTGGAGTTATTCATCCAGATTTTGGCTGGTATATTTTCTGAATCTTCTCGGAAGAGTTTTTTGGGGAGATAAGTCACTGTACTTCCTGCTACTCCACTTTCTTGACTCCATCAACAAAATGAGAGATTATTAGCAAAATTGAAAGGAAAATGATTGGATCAGTTCCAGTGCCTAAATTACATTATAATTTGATAATTATCAAAACAATTTGAGAATAAACAACAGAAAAATATATTAACAAGGGAGTGACAAGGTCAGAACTACAATTCAAAAAATCCCTTGAGAAGATATGTGAAGGCTGGGTTGATAAAAGAGAAAGATTCAAGCAAGGATACGAATCCAGAAGCTATTGAGCAGTAGTCCAGGCAAAAGGTGATGAGGACCTGAAGTAAGGACCTGAAATATGAGAAGAAAGAAGGGGATAGGTACAAGTGCTATTGTGAAGGGAAGAAATGAAGGGAATCAGCATTTATATAGCATCTACTATTTGCCATTCTAAGTTCTTTAGGGTAGAAACAAATAGATCTGATCACTGATTGTATATGTAGGGCTAATAGCAAAGTTGTGAACTAAGGAAAATTGAATGTTAGGGGTGCTCTGGACACAAATAAGGATGTTTATAATATAAAGGAGTTGGAATGGCACAATAAATTGAATTTTGACACACTGTCAAGTTTTAAATGATGATAGGAATTCTAGTAAGTAGCTGGAGATCAGTAGCTATATCTCATAAGAAAAACTAGGGCTGAGGAGAGGATTCTGGGAAGATGACAGAATAGGGCAGAAAATTCTAAACACTTAAGATTTTCCCCCACAAAAGAGATGAAATAGCACTTTTGGGTGAATATAGAGTACTAAAAATAAATAAGAGTAGAGGAAAAGCTGGGGTCCTCCTGGGACAATTAGAGAAGATCTGAAGAAAGATCCTGGGATAGGTTTGGTCGCTGTAAAGAGTAAGCAACTCTAGATTAGTGACCGTTTAAACAAATTGCAAGCCCTGAAGTTAGTTGGGTTCAAAGGCTGGGGGTTGGGTGCATTAGCCAGGTAAGATTGAGGGAACATCTGCTGACAAGGAAGGCCAGACCCAGCTGTGGAGAGTGGGGAAGGTGAGAATGAACCAGCACATTCCATATGGGTACAGAAGCAGTGAGACAGAAAGCCCCTGGCTGTGGAAACTCACAGGAGGCTGGAGATTTGGCTTTGGTTTCAGACTAGTGACAAGAACTGAAGATCTAGGGCAAGATGCAAGGTTTCCAATAGCCCAGGGCTAGAGATGAGTACAAATAATTAAGCTATTGCCACAAAAAACATGCATAGTCAAAAGAGAAAGAATCTAACCACAGAAACCCATTATGGGAATAGAGATACACAGCATTCATCTTCAGAGAGGATATTGAAGTAAAGATATCCACAAAGAGTAATGTCAAATGGACACTTGACCAAAAAGAATTCATAGAAGATCTTTAAAAAGACTTCAAAAATCAAATGACAGAGATGAAGGAAAAACTGAAAAAGAAAATAAAAATAATCCAAGAAATACAAGAAGGGTATGAAAAGAAAGCCAACCAATTAGAAAAGGAGATCCAGAATCTTAAGGAAGAAAATCACACCTTGAAAGCCAGAATTGGGAAAAGTGAAGCCAGTGAAATTATATAAGATCAAGGAAATGATTAATCAAAATATGAATAATCAAAAAATAAAAGAGAAACTAAAACATCTTATAAGAAAAACAACAGATTTGGAGAAAAGATCAAGAAGAGAAAATATAAAAACAATTGAATTAACTGAAATTTATTATTAAAAAAAGAATCTTGATATAATAATACAAGAAATTATCAAAAAAATTGTCCTGAAGCATTAGAATGGGAGAGGGAGGTTGGTGTTGGTGGGAGTAGAAATAGAAAAAATACATTGATCACCACTTAAAAGAGTTCCTATAAGAAAAATTTATAGATATATCATAGTCAAATTCTGAAATCCTCCGCTCAAGGTAAAAATATTAAAAGTGTCAAGATTAGAACAATTTAAACATGATGGTGCCATGATGAGAATTACACAAAACCTAGCAGCAGAGACATAAAAGGACTGCAGGTTTTGGAACACAACACATTGAAGAGGAAAAGAACTGGGGCGCTGGCCAAAATTATCATTATCTGCAAAGTTAAATATTTTCCTGAAATAAAAAAAATAGATATTTAATGATTTCTCCTACTTTCAAGACTTTGTTTTAAAAAAATCCTAAACTTAATAGAGGATTCTACATAGAAGAACCAAGAGAAATATATTGCACATAAGAAAGATTGATTATAAGGGATTCATAAGGACAGGCTGTTTACTTATTATTTATGTAAACTGTATGTCTAAAATTTTTATCAATAATTGGGTAACTCATAAGAAATATTGGAGTAAACTTGAGTATTATTTGAATTTAAAAAGTAAAACCATTTAGGAACAACTTAAAAGAGTAGTTATCTGAGGTGCAAAAAGAAGAACCAATACAGAGGAATTAGTAACTTATTAATCTGGTTACCTATTTTCATTGGGAATGGGTTTAAAAGGGAACAATACATATATATTTAGAAGAGTGTAAAAGTCTACTAAATTCCTAAGAAATAAAGTGGTAGGGACATAGGGAGGGGAAGAGGACGAGGGAGGGATCTTTAGAGGGGAAGGTGAGGGAGCAGGTAAAATACCAACTCAGAAGGATGTTTAGACTTATGGGAATGAGAGGATAAGGGAGGGATCCTTGGAGGGAGGTAGGCAAGTTATAGGAGGGAAAAGTAACAGGTAGAAGTAAAGTAGAGGAGGCAGGAGGGATAGGAAACAAGTAATAAAATCATATATAAAAAGCAGATTAGGAATATAATAAGTTTGGGAAATTATATGTCTATATATGTATGCATATATGTATATGTTTATGTATATATCAATAGCTATAGAGAAACATATTTAAAGTTTATTGCAGCCTTCTAGGGGGAATTGGAGGGAGGGGAAAAACAGAGTTACAAAAGTGCACAGCAGAGAAGGAAAGAAAACTCACAAAGAAGCAACTTTTTATTTAAGTTCCAACGTTTAAGTTTATGATGCATTTTTGTTTCTTTTCTCTATTCTGTATCTGTATTCTGGTGTTTGACTTGGAAATAAAATTTTGGGGATAAAAAGGTCAGCAGGAAAGGTCTGTTGGATCTGGTGAGAGAAGAGCAAGGTCCACCCCTGGACATAGCCCCAGGGTGGCAGAGGAAGCAGCACTGATGTTTGCAGTGAAGTGGCTGCTTCTGGTACTCCTGGCCCATAGATAGTGGGATGGGGAATCAAGCTGCTGATCAGAGGGTGATTACTGTGATTGCTTTGCTGGCACTGAGGCAAGATTCTCTTGTTTTCCCCATGCTTCAATCTGGGTTATATTTCTGGGGATCAATCCTGGGGTGAGGAAGAGCACTGGACTGGCAGAACTGATAGTGGCAGTGGAAAAGGAATCCTCCTCACAGTTCCAAGGCAGAAAAGACAGTTTGTAGTCACTTGCAGACCAGAGCACAGACCAAGAGAGCAGTAACACCTCTTTTTGATCATACAACCTTGGAAGAACTGAAAATTTACAGGTCCCTAGAAATATCTCTGAAAACAGCTACACAAAACCCCTAAAGTTTGGGACAACACACCCTCCACACTGGAAACAAAGATCTACCTCAGTGAACAGCTAAATAGTCAAGTAATTGGCTAGGAAAATGAAAAAAAAAAGGCAGAGGGAAAATCAGACTATAGAATCTTACTTTGGTGACAAAGAAGATCAATACATCCAACCAGATGAATTATCAAAGTCAAAGAATCTACATCCAAAGTCTCCAAGAAAATATTAATTGGTAACAGGCCATGGAAGAACTCAAAAAGGATTTCGAAAATCAAGTAAGGGGGTGGAGTCAAGATGGCAGTGTAAAAGCAGGAAAATTCTGTGGGGTACCCCCATAACCACCTCAAATACTTATAAAATATGACTCTAAACAAATTTTTGACCTACAGAACCCACAAAGAGACAGAGAGAAACAAATCTCCTGCTGAAGGCAGCCTGGCAGGCTGGCAGGAAGTGTGCATGTCAGTGTGCTGGGATCTGAGCCCAGCCCCAAGTGACCCTGTGGTTTAGACCCGAGGGCAGTCCAAACAGCAGCAGCTGGAGCAGATTTTGGGAGAGTAGATCACCAGCCCGTGTTACTTTCCAGAAATATCAACCCACAAATGTCAAAGATAAAGTAAAAGGTCAGTGTGGAACTCTGTTGGAACTGGGGGGGGGGGGGAGGGCCGAAGGGAATAGAGCACTGTGCAGCCTATGACCCTGGAGTGGCAAGCAGCAGAGGCACCACAGCCATGCAGCCACCTCCATGTGGCTGCTTCAGAGCACTAGCCTGGGTTGGTTATTCTTGGTTTTAATCCTAGCTCCTTTGATCTCTGGAATATCATATTCCAAGCCCTTCAATGCCTTAAAAAAGGAGCTGCTAGATCCTGTGTTATCCTGATTGTGTTTCCACAATATTCATATTGTTTCTTCTTGGATGCTTGTAATATTTTCTCTTTGACCTAGGAATTCTGGAACCTGGCTGTAATATTCCCAAGAGTTTTCTTTTTGGGATCTTTTTAAAGAGGTAATCAGCGAATTTTTTCAATTTCTATTTTGCCCTCTAGTTTAGAAATATCAGGGCAATTTTCTTTGAGAATTTCTTGAACGATGATTTCTAGGTTCTTTTTTTTGATTGTGGCTTTCAGGTAGTTGAATAATTTTTAAACTAACCCAGAAAACTGAGTATAATGATTCAGGGAAAAATTTGGTCATTCAATGAGGTGGAGACCTTTTAAGCATTCTTGATGAAAAAAACAAAGCTGCATAGAAAATTTGACATTCAAATATGAGAAGCAAGAGAAGCATAAGAAACTAAACAGGGAAAAGAAATGAGGAACTTATCAAAGTTGAACTATTTACATGCCAACATGGAAAAATGATAATTGTAACTTATGAAACTTTTCTCAGTATGAGGATAGTTGAAAGGTATATATATATATGAGGGTATATATGTTTATGAATATGTATGTGAGTGTGTGTATATATGTGCACATCTACACATAGACAGAGGGCATAGGATCAAGTGAATAGGAAGGGATGATATTTAAAAGATGAAATTGAGAGGGGCGAGAGGAATATAATGAGAGGAGAAGGGGAGAGACAGAATGAGGAAAGTTATCTCATATGGAAAAGGCAAGGGGTGACTGCTAAAATGGAGGGGAAGGACAGGAACACAAAAGGGAATAGGTCAACCTTACTCTCACTGAATTTGGCTTAGGGAGGGAATGACATACACTCTAAATTGGATATCTTGCCTGACAGGAGAGTAAGAAAGAAAGGGATGAGAAGGGGGATGATGGAGAGGATGGCACTTTGGGGAGGGGGTAATTAGTGCATATATGTTTGTAAATGGAAAGGGAAAAAGTAGAGAATAGACTAAATGGAGAGCAGAATAGCATGGAGGAAAATATAGTTAGTCTTTCACAATATATCCACTATGAGAATGTTTTACATAAATACATATGTACAACCTATATTGAATTGTTTATCTTCCCAGTTAGGGTGTGTGATGAGGGAGGAAGGGAAAGAATCTGGCATTTGAAGTTTTAAAATCAAATGTTTAAAAAGAATTATTATTATTATTATTATTATTATTATTATTATTATTATCATCATCATTATTATTATTATCTACATGCAACTGGGAAATAAGATATACAGCACTCATGTATGGAGATCCATCTTGTCCTACCAGAAAATCAAAGGGGGGATGGGGGGGATATAGGAGAGAGCAGATTGGGGCAGGGGTTATACAGTGGGATTGCTGTTTTGGGGTGGTGGGTAGGGGAAAGATGGGGAAAAAAATTTTAACAAAATCTTGTGGAAATGAATGATGTAAACTAAAAATAAACATAAAAGTCAATTGAAAATTTAAAAAAATAACCAAGAGGTATATTAAAAAAATATACTGCCACAATCCCCAGGAGTATTAAAGTCCTAGAGGTCAAGAAGTATGTTTATTTTGTCTTTGTTGCTTTAGGGATATGCCTAAGTACTAAGAGCTTAATAAATTTGCTGAATTGAATACGAGAAAAAGAAAGAAAATCAAGTAAGATAGATAGAGGAAAAATTAGGAAGAGAAATGAGAGTGAATCAAGAAAGTCATGAAAAAATACCAAGTTTACTAAAGGAGACAGAAAAAATGCTAAAGAAAATAACACCTTAAATACTAGACTAAGCCAAATGGCAAAAGAGATCCAAAAAAAATAATGAGGAGAAGAATGCCTTAAAAAAACATAATTGACCAAATGGAAAAGGAGGTCCAAAAGTTCACTGAAGAAAATAATTCCTTAAAAATTAGGAAGGAGGAAATGGAAGCTAATGACTTTATGAGAAATAAAGAAATTATAAAACAAAAACAAAAGAATGAAAAATAGAAGGCAATGTGAAATGTCTCACTGGAAAAACCACTGACCTAGAAAATAGATCCAGGAGAGATAATTTAAAAATTAGTGTTCTATCTGAAAGCCATGATTAAAAAAAGACCCTAGACATCATCTTTCAAGAAATTATCAAGGAAAACTGCCCAGATAATTCTAGAACAAGAGGGTAAAATAGATATTGGAAGAATACTCTGATCACCTCCTGAAAGAGATCCAAAAAATTAAACTCCTAGGAATATTGTAGCCAAATTCCAGAGTTCTCAGGTTAAGGAGAAAACATTGCAAATGGCCAGAAAGAAATAATTCAAGCATTATGGAAACACAATCAGGATAACTCAAGAATTAGTGGCTTCTGTATTAAGGGACTGAAGGGCTTGGAATGTGATATTCTTCAGATTAAAGGAGCTAGAATTAAAACCAAGAAGCACCTTTCCAACAAAACTGAGTGTAATATTCCAAGGGGAAAATATTTCTATAACATTCTTGATGAAAAGACCAGAGCTGAATGGAAAATTTGACTTTCAAATATGACTCAAGAGAAGCATGAAAAGTAATACATGTACCTAATGATGCTATGAAGTCATAGAATCACAGAATCTCAAGATTTTGAAAGGACCTCAAAGGCCATCTAGACTAATCCAGACACAAATTGGAATCATCTTAGATCATCCCCAATAAGCAGTTATCTGACTTGGATTAGACTTCCAGCAAGGAGAAATACATACTTCTTGAGACACTGCATTCTCATTTGGGATAACTTCCAAGTCTTGGGGAATTTTTCCTTAGAGATTAAATATGCCTTTCTGTAGCCCTCACCTATTTCTCCGAATATTGTCTTTTGGAGGCAGACAGAATGAATTGTATCACCTTTCCAAATAACAGCTCTGCAAATATCCAAGGCACAATATCATGGCCCCCTAAAATTTCATCTTCTATAGAGTAAAGGACCTCATTTTCTTCTATATTATAGTATGACTTCTAAAGCCTTTCACCATCCTATCTACTTTCCTTTGAATGTTCTTCAGCATCTCAATAGCCATTTTATACTGGACTCAGAATTTAATCCACATGTGGTATGACTGGGAAAGAGTTCAGTAGGACTAGCATCTCTCATAATCTGACTACTTCTTTTCAACAGAGTCTAGGAAAGTATTTATTGCAGATAAAGTTGATTGTAATAATAAAGCTTACATTGAGGGTACAATGCACTAAACTCTCAGATCTTTTTCATATGAGCTGTTACATAGCCATGCCTCCCTCCACCTTATACTTGAGGTTTTTTTTGAACCCAAGTGTAAAATTTTACATTTATTCCATTCAATTTTCTTTTTTATTAAATTTAGACCACTGTTTTATTTTGTTGAGATCATTTTGGATTTTCATTCTGTAAACCTACATCTTAACTAGTCTTCTCAGATTTATATTATTCATGAAATTGATAATTATATCATCTATGATTTTATCTTAATCATAGATTTAAATATTTTTAAGTGATTCAAGTCACACAAATTAAAATTAAATTCAAAATAAAGTAAAATTTTAAGAGAGCAGGCAAAAATCAAACTCTATATAAGTTTTTTTTTCTTCCTTGGATGTATATGCTTTGAAAAGTTTATTTATAATTGTTAAATTCACAATAAAAATAATTTTAAAGGCCAAAAGAAAAAAAGAAAAACAACTGATCTGGAGAACAGATACCAAAGAGAAAACATAAGACTAATTGGACTACTAAAAGTTCTGATAAGAAAAAGACTCTTGATACAATAATACAAGAAACAATTGAAGAAAATTGTCCTGAAACTTTAGAGCAAGTGAAGTAGAAAAAGAAAAAAAATTCATTGATCACTACCTGAAAGAGATGATATGACGAAAATCCACAGCAAGATTATAGTCAAATTCCAAAAGGATAAAATATTACAAGCAATAAGAAAAAAAATTAAAAATGGAGATGTGGCAACTAGAATCATTTGAGACCTAGCAGTGGTAACATTGAAAGACTGCAGATTTTGGAACACTATGTATCAAAGAGGAAAAGAACTGGGATCCAGCCAAAAATACCATACCTAGCAAAGTTGAGTATAATCCTGATTGAAAAAAAAATGGTCGTTTAACAAATTGTTAAAATTTCAGAAATTTTTTTTAATGAACTTAATAGAGTATTTAACATACAAGAGTCAAGAGAAATATTAGGTACATTCCAAAGACTAAATACAAAGGACTCAATATGGACAGACTCTTTATCTTTTATTCATGAAAAATGTAAAACATATATGTAAGGTTGTTATTAGCAATTGGTTTTCCATAAGAAAGATTTGGGTAGACCTGAGTCTGATAAGACTTTAAAAAGCAAAACAATTTAAGAACAGCTAAAAAAACAAAAACAAAAACAAAATAATTATCTTATACAAATGCAGTGTGAGAAGAACCAACACAGAGGAATTAGATGGAGGAGCAGGGTTGTTAGTTCTGGAAACCTGCTTTTGTGAGGCATAGGTTCAAGAGAGAGTAATGTGTGTATATATACATATATATGTATATATATATATATATATATATATATATATATATACATGCAAAAACACATATATGTGTGTATACACATATATTCATGCAAATATGCATGCATACATATACATATATGCATATAAAAGTATTCTAAATAGAGAAAAAATACAAAGGAGAGAGGGATGGGGGGGAGGGGGTGAGGGAATAGGTTAAAGGGGGGTATAGAAAGGTGTTTAGATTAATGAGAATGGGAGGGTAAGGAAAAGATTCTTGAGAGTGTAAGGGATGGACCATTAGAGGTTGAAAGAATAGGTCAAAAAGTAGGTTAAGCAAAAGGAGGGCAAGGTTAAAGTGAAGTAGAGAAGTTAGGAAGAATGGGGAATAAGAAATATTCACAAACATATAAACAAATATCAGAAGTAGAATTTGTTACGGAATATATATCTTCATATATGTATGTATATATACATATGTATATATTTGTATGTGTATGTATCTATCTATATATAAATATATCTGCACTCAATTGTAGCATTGAGGTGAGGAAGAAGGGAGAAAAAGAAAACTTACGAGGAAGCAAATATGGACAGCTCTCAACACAATGCATGGTATTTATTATATAGGCATTCTCGAAATGGAAATTTATTGCTATATATTATGAATTCTTCTATTACATTCTGCTGTGACCATAACATCGTTTTTTTTCCCTTTTCTTACTTTGTATTTAAGGTTCAATATTTATTTAAATTTGTTTCTTTTTTTTTTCTTTTCATATATAATTAGAAATCAAAAGAAAACTATGGTTATACAACTAGACTAGGGAGTCATCTGCAGATAAGAGCAAAACCTATTCTCCAACAGATAAATGGTTGAAGAATATTACTGAAAAGGTGCAAATTATAATCATATGAACAATTGTTTGAAATCAGTAATGTGAGAAAATCATATCTAAACAATTCTGATCATTTGCTTCATATTTAAATCAGTTAAACCAGGATAAAAAATATCAATTATTGAAGAGCTACACAAAGGACAACATACTATTAAATTGTTGATAGAGATGAGAACTAGCCCAGCAAAAAAAATGAAATTAGGCTAAAATTTTTTATCAAAAATGTCCATACCTTTCTAACCAAAGACCTAAATATCAGGCGCGTATTCAAATCTTCAAAGCAACATGCAATTGTTACAATGAATAAAAGAAAAAAATAGGAATGCTTGTTGTTGCCAGAGATCATTGGGAAATGGTTAAACAAAATGTGGTATGTTAATATAATAGAATATTACTATGCCTTAATAAAATATGAATATGAAGAATTCTTAGCAACATACTTATATGAAATGATGTATAATGAAATACGTAGAACCACAAAACAATATACACAATGCCTACAGTGATACACATAGACAGAATAGCAATGACAACAAAACAAGAGTGAAAAGAGTTGAAGTGTGACCCTTCCTTTCAAATGTGGGGTAATTATAATCAGCAAATTTTTCATATTCTTTCCACTTTGTTGATGTGCTGGCTAGTTTAACTAAACTCTGTTTTTCTCTTCTCTTTTATTCTTTGTTACAAAGTATAACTCATTAGGAAGAAGCATTAGAGGGAAATATTTAGAAATGAAGATTATATATAAATAAGATAAATCATTTTTAAAAAACAGGTCATATGACCTTGTGGAATATTTAAATAGTAGTAATAAAGTCACTTCTAATTGTCAGTCACCTCAAATTGTTACTCATTTCCAGTCATCTTCTCTATTTCATCTGATACAACTGAATTTTTTTGAATTCACTTTTTGATTCAGTCTTTTGATACATTAATCTGACATGCTGTTTCTGTTTATTTTTTTTTCCATAAGTGCCAGTGTCTTTCTGGAAATTTTCTGAATTGTCCAAACGCTAATATGGGTGCACATCACTGTGTATCAAAGCGTTTTCCACAAATGAGCTTCAGCACTTTTCCTTCAAACTGCAAACACTTTTTATGATTTAGTTCAAAAGGAGTTTGTCCTGGTTGTCACAATTGCTATGTGTTGTGTTCCTTTCATGCTTCGTTAGACCAATTTCAACACAATAAGTCATCTGAACGTTACCAAGAATAGGCCTGCTGCTCAAAGGCATTTCTTAGAACGTTTCTTCTCTGAACTGTCATATAGACAAAGGAAGGCTACAAGAGAATGCTTTTGCTTCTTAGCAGCCACCAAAGGCTGGCTGGATTCTGTGGATATACCCAGCACCTACAGCTACTTTTATATTAGCTAGAGATTAGAAAATAATTGTCATAGAAAGGAAGTCAAGAAAAAAAGAAAGGTATTTATTACCTCTGGGTGAATACCACCATTCCAATTCACACTTCTAAGAATTCCATCTCTTTTTAAGTAAAGAAGCTACCTGTCTTTTCAGAATTGTCATCACTTCTAGGCTCTGTAAAGACTATACTCTTGATTTGAGAGCTTTACTCTAAAGAAGGCTATGGTTTTCAGCATAGCTTTTATCACACCATATATACCACTGTCTACTGCCTGACAATCTGTTCCATATTGATCATTAGGATAGGAGTGTCTTTAGGCATTTTATAGTTACATTCAGTTTCATGGTCAGTCATGAAAATAATAAAAATAGAAGGAGGAAAAATATATCATAGGCCAAAAAAAAATACACAAAAACATTTAAAATATTTTTTTTTCATTGCAGTCATGGGTTAATTCTTAGAGAATAAAGAAGGGGGAATTAATAAAACATACACTCTAGAGAGAATGTTGACATTTTATCTGACAAAGTACAAAGTTTAAAATATTTAAATATCAAATATCCAAAATAGAAGTAGAACATCAATGCCTGATAAATTTTATAATCACGAAATTTAAAGCGGTTTCCCTTCATAATGCTTCAGCAACAAAAATTCTTATTTTGATGTCTGATTATGACACAGAGGTGATTTTTGAAGGCTGTGACAATAGTGGGTAAAGCCCTAGTGGACTTTTTACTATATTAGAAACATATGGGTTATGGTGACAGCCACAGACTTTATCTGGCTCTCAAGGACTGTCCTTGAACACTACATAGAGAGGTTCATCACCTGTGTGGTACCCATTTGCCAATGAATTCTTTGGTCATGGCAATGCATAGCACAAAGAAATATACAAAATGGTTCACAGCAAAAAAAAAAAAGGTCAAAATGCTATTTGGTTTTTAGGTCATCTATAAATACTAAGGAATTTATTAGTATTTTAAATGTGATATCTTTCTTCAATGACAAACAATTGAATGTGTTACTTGAGGAACTCAATTTTTTCAATCTGCACAGTCTCAGTATAAATGAAATGAGAAGACAAAAAAGAAGTTTGGAGAGACTGATAAAGAAGTAGAGAAAGATGGTTTGTGATATATCCAAAGCAAAAAAGACAATTTCATAGGATTTTGGGATATGGCATACATATAAACTAATTAGAAGTATTTACATAAAGGCAATTATGGAATACTTGCATCTTATTGATATCTCTCAAAATGTATGAAGATATAAGGAAATTCTAAGAAGGTCTTAATAAATCTTTAGAGAGTCAATGCATATTTTATAATAGGGGACTTCAATGAAAAGTTGAGCTTTGAGGACAGCAAAAAAAAAAAATTGGAAATGTGGTCCAAGAAGAAAAATTTGAGAGGCCAAACTTGGTCACTGGCCAAGTTTTCATGTTATGAATATTTTCTGAGAAAAGTACTGGGCATGGAGAGCAAGAAAAACATCTCAAAAACAAAACTGACTGTTTTTGACAAGGGGAAACTTGTTAATAATGTGGGAGTAACTTCTGAATCAGCTGTCTGTGTACAGTCAGACCACCTACTTGTCAGAACAAAGATCAAAATTAATGCAAACCAGTAAAAAGAATAAAAATTTGAAAAATGTGGTGTGCTATTAAAATAACTCTAAACTGGCCTAACTAAAGAAGTTATAGGTGCAAAAAAAAAGGAAACAAAGAAAAAGGGATATGAGCATTGATTATAAAATTTTCATAGAGAACTTTAAGAGATGCATATCACTTGTAATAAAACAGAAACTATAAAAGCTTAATAATTACTTTAGCCAGCAATAATAGTAACAAATATACTTCTCTATATGATGTCCTCCTTCCACAATCCAGTGACTTTGGTCTACTTACTGTTTCTCAAATTTATTACTTTGGATTGTATGCATTTCACCTGATCATCCTCCATGACTTGAATGCTGTACTACCTTCTCTTAATCTTCAGGCTCCCCTGTTTTCCTTCACATCAGCAAAAATCCTATATTCTACAAGAAGCCTTTCCTTATGTGCCCCATCCTAACTCCATCCAACCATTAACACTTTCTCTGATAGGACTTCCAATTTATCCTGCATATTTAGTGAATAAGTATATGCAGATTTGTTGTCTTACCATGAGAGGTGAGCTTCTTGATGGAACGACAAAGACTGTTTTTGTCTTTCTTTGTATCATCAGAGTTCAAGATAGCACCTGGCATATAATAAAAGTTTAATAAATACATGTTGATTTGACATGACTAATAAGCAAACACTTAACTAGCTTGCCAAAAAAGGTGATATGGCAGCCAAAAGCAACAGAGCTTTCAACTATGAACTCATTTGTCAAATCTTATGGAGAAGGATGGTAGATGATTACCCCAGTATGGTTTCTCAGAGAGCAAGAAGTATATGTATAGGGGAGGGGTACAACAGTATAAAACGGTTTCTTTGTATAGTTTTTTTTTTTATTTTGCTAAGAGAGTAAAACTAAGTTAACCAACAGACATTCAGAGATGAAACTGAAAGCATAGTAAATCAATTTGACATGGAAAAGATTGTCATGGACTTTTAAAAAAAAACTCTTCATATGTAATATCTTTCATAATAATCTTTTTTTCAGATGTTATATAATTTTAGTTTTCAATATTCATTTCCACAAGATTTTGAGTTCCAAATTTTCTCCCCATCTCTCTCCTATCTTCCACCCCAAGATGGAAATCTTACTGATTACTCCTTCCCACAGTCTGTCCTCTCATATATTCCCTCCATCCCTGCCCTTGCCCTCTTCCTTCTTGCTTTCTTGTAGGGCAAGATTTCTATACCCCATTGCCTATATAATCTTATTTCCCAGTTGCATGTAACAACTATTTTTTAACACTTGTTTTTAAAACTTTGAATTCCAGATTCTTGCCCTTCTTTTCTCCTCACTCACCCCCACTGGGAGGATAAGCAATTCAATATAGGTTATATATGTGTAGCTTTGCAAAACATTTCCATAGTAGTCATGTTGTGAAAGACTAACTATATTTCCCTCCATTCTATGTCACCTCTTACTTATTCTATTTTCTCCTTTGACCATGACCCTTTCCAAAGTGTTTGCTTCTGACTATCCCTTCACCCAATCTGCCTACCCTTCTATCATCCCTCCCTTTTATCCCCTCCCCCCTACTTTCCTGTAGGGTAAGATACTCAATTTAGTGTGTATGTTATTCCCTCCTTAAGTCAAATACAATGAGAGCAAATTTGATTCATTCCCTTTTACCTCCCTGCTCTTCCCCTCCATTGTAACAGCTTTCTTTTGCATCTTCTTTTATGTGATAATTTACTCTATTCTATCTCTCCCTTTCTCTTCCTCCCAATATATTCTTCTCACACCTCTTAATTTTATTTTTTAGATATCATGCCTTCATATTCAACTCACCCTGTGCCGTCTGTGTATACATGTACATACATACACAGATATACACTCACATACACTCACCTATATATACATACATGCATTATAAATGCACACAAATATGTATATATGTACATACATACATACATACATACATATGCCTTTCAACTGCCCTCATATTGAGAAAAATCTCCTGAGTTGCAAATATTGTCTTTTCATATAGGCATTTAAACAATTCAACTTTAATAAGTTTCTTATGATTTCTCTTTCTTGTTTACTTTTTCATGCTTCTCTTGATTCTGGTCTTTTCATCAAGAATGCTTCAAAGTCCTCTATTTCATTGAATTTCCATATATTCTCCTCAAGTACTTTACTCAGTTTTGCTGGGAAGGTGATTCTTGGTTTTAGTCCTACCTCCTTTGACCTCCAGAACATCATATTCCAAGACCTTTCATCCTATAGTGTAGAAGTTGCTAGATCTTGTGTTATCCTGATTGTGTTTACACAATAACTCAAACTGTTTCTTCCTGACTGTGTGTAATATTTTCTTCTTGACCTGGGAACTCTAGAATTTGTCTATAATATTCCTAAGAGTTTTCTTTGGGGGATCTTTTTCAAGAGGATTCTTTCAACTTCCATTTTCCCCTCTACTTCTAAAATATCAGGGCAGTTTTCATTTTAATTTCTTCAAAGATGATGTCTAGGTACATTTTTACCTTAGCTTTCAGGTAGTTCAATAATTTTTAAATTATCTTTCCTGGATCTATTTTGCAGATTAGTAGATTTTCCATTGAGATATTTCACATTGCATTCTATTTTTTTATTTTTTTGGATCTGTTTTATAATATCTTCATTTCTCATAAAGTCATTAGTTTCTATTTACTCAAATCTAATTTTGAAAGAATTATTTTCTTTAGTGAGCTTTTGAAGTTCCTTTTCCATCTGGCCAATTCTGCTTTTTAAGGCATTTTTCTCCCCATTGCCTCTTCGGACCTCTTTTGCCTTTTGAGTTAGTCTGTTTTTAAGGTGTTATTTTCTTCAGTGTTTTTTTGGTCTCTCTCTTTCAGCAAGCTGTTGAATCATTTTTCATGATTTTCTTTCAACACTCTCATTTCTCTTCTCAATATTTTCCTGTACTTCTCTTCCTTGATTTTTCAAAATCCTTCTTGCACTCCTTGATGACCTGCAACCAATTCATATTTTTTTTTTATGGCTTTTGATGTAGGAGTTTTGACTTTGTTGTCTTCTTCTGGTTCTATGTTTTGATCATCTTTGTCATCAAAAAAATATTCTATAGTCTGATTTCTCTTCCTCTGTTTGCTCATCTTGCCAGCCAAACATTTGACTTTTGATCTTTTTGCTACAGTAGAACTCTGCTTCCAGAATGGAGGGTTCTGTGTCCCAAATTTCTGGAGTTTTGCACACTTGTTGTCAGAGCTTCTTCTAGGCATACCTCAGAACTGTGAGGAGGATGCCCCCTCCACAGCCTCACCAAGCTCTGCCTTACCAGTGTTCCTCACTCCAGAACCTCCATCCAAGACTGAGATCCAGATGCAAGGTGGGCAAAACAAGAGAATCCTGCCTTAGTACCAGGAGAAAGATTTCTGAAATTGCCCTCTGGTCAGTGAACTTGCGTCCCCCACTATCTATGCACCTGGAACTCCAGAAGCAGCTGCTGGCACAGTGGCTGCTGCCACTGTCATGCCCTCTGCCTGCCCAGGAGCAGGGCCGGACCATGCTCTCCTCTCACCCAGTTCCAACAGTTTCCCTACTGCTCTTTTACTTTCTTTTTTCATGTTTATGGGTTGAGAAGTCTGGAAACCACCATAGCTGCCAGTGATTCAGCCCCCTGAGGTCTGTTCCAGCCAGGCTGTGCTGTTGATCTGTGCTCGTGCGGCCCATGCAGCACTGTACTCTGATCTCTGCCTGGTGCTACAGACCCTTCCTTTTGCTTTTCCAGGCTCTCCTTAGCTGGAAACATATTTCATTCTGTCATTTTGTGGATTCAGTATCTCTAAAATATGTTTAGAGTTATTTTTTACAGTTATTTCAGGTAACTAAGGACAAGCTCAAGTAAGTTCCTGCTTTGACTCCACCATCTTGGCTCTGTCCCCTTAAATTACATTCTTGAAAGTAATATGTGGAAAGCAGAAGAGGTGGTAAAGAAAGTAAATATGGGAAAAGCAAATGTCCTGGATTTAGTATATACAAAAAGTGTTCCAAGCTGAAGGTGAGCTCCAGCTTCATGAAGGAGAGAAATGTATCAAATATGTACCAAATATGTACCAAATTCCAGCGTTACTGTTATCTAAAAGGCTGAGCGAGAGAAAATTAAATAACAACAATGTAAATGCCTACTTTAAAACCTATATAAAATAATTATCTAACCAATATATGCATATAAGATATTCTTGATAAAGGTATTTGAAGTGAATAAGCAGACATTTTTCTAGAATTATTGCACACTAGAACACAAATTTAGATTCAGAGCTGAATAAAAGTTGTAGAGAATAATAATAGATTCTGTTATATTTGTTAATTTAAAAACATCCCCTTTTTTATATATAATTAAACAAAATCTTACCCTAAAGCCACTTTTCCCGAAACAGATGTCCTATGAATGTATTTAAATTATGTGAGATACAAAACAGAGTATCATAGTTTCATATACTTCAACCTGGAAAGGATGGTAAATGTCACCTAAGTCAAAATCTCTCATTTACAAATGAAAAAAATATCTCAGACAGAGGCAATGTACTTTTGATTGATGTGACAAGATAGGAAAGCAAGGGGATAAAGTTATGATATAAGCATGGAAAAGATCCATCGAAGGATTGAACTCCCTGAAAATCAGAACTTTCTAAAGTCTAAGAGGAAATCAAGCCAATCTATTGGAAGACAAGACTAGATTTCCCCTTCAAGGGGAAGGGGCTGGATTTTCTTCTCTGCATTATTAAGTTATTTTTCAAAATTCCCAGAATTCACCAAGAAAATGTTCATTTTTTTGAAAAGACAGAAACAAGTCCAAACAAACACCACTAGGGAAAAGAAAGCAAAACCAAAGAAACTGATAAAAAAAAAAACCCACAAAAGGACAAGGAAACCTATAAATAAGACTTATTGTCTTTCTTTATAAAGAGCCAGAAAGCTACCTTTCCCTCCCCCCCCCCACACACACACATTCACACTTAGATTCTGATCCAGGTTGCTTGGTCCTGTGTGGGACAGAGACCACTACCAAAAACTCAGTACAAGGACTTAGATACCTTGAAAGCAGAAATGAGTTTATTACTTCCTCATGAGAAAGGGTACTACCCCTTGTAGCTATAATGGAGCTGGCCAGGGAAGTACCAAATGATTCTGGAAACCAATGTCCTTTTATACCCTAATGCAAATCCCCCCCATCCTCCCCCCCACCCTGCAATCCCCTTCCCTTAATCCCATTGGCTGGTCTTTAGGGGGCACAATCTATTGGCTTGAATCTTCCCTAGAAAAAAAAGAACAAAGGTAGTTACACAAGTTTGCCCAGAGACAAGAGGGAAGTTTTACAAGAGTGTACAGTTTAGGTGGTGTTGCAAAGCATGGTTTTACAAGGTAGTAAACTGTGTTTCAATAATACAAAGACTATCAACCCTTTTGAGGAGGTTTCACTTCTAAGAAATCATCCTTCACAGTCATGAGAGGCAAGCTTTTGCTTGTACTTTTCTTGAACTAGGCCTCTACAATATTTCTCAGCCATCTCCACACCATAATTATGCAACCCTTCTCCCCTCTCCCCACTTTCAGCTTTCTTGGATTTGTTTTCTTCTTTTACAATGAGAATTATTTGGTAGCCTGGATTGTATTGCTTTTTTATATTTATATCTCCAGCATTTATCTCATTACCTTGCTCATAGTAAGTGCTTAATAAGGTCTCCATCTCTCCTCTCTTTCAGTCTCTTTCTTCTCTCCCCCCTTTCTCATCTAGTCCTGTGGATGTCAAGTATACTTAAAGATCTGGGAAAGGAAAAGAAGCAATGCCTAGATAGGAGGCACCTAACATGATGGTATTCACAACTGCTAAGACATTAGCAAATATTCCAAAATCAATCCCATCCCCTGTTTGGGACCTGAAACTCTCTAAACTCTTCTTTTATATTGTGATTTCACTCCTCCATGTGTATTTGGGGAAGAGAATAGACTTTGGCAAGAAAACTCAATCATAAGCTGCCTTGCTCATGTAGGATAGACCCAACTGGGTGAAGGACAAAAAAACCCCATTCATCTTGATGAACCTGAAATTCTTATCAAAGAAATGCCCTAGGTTCACCCCTTTGCAACAGAAAGCCATCATCTGAGACATGATTCTGTGAAAGACATTACAGAGATGAACATAATTCATGGCGCTGATCAATAATATCCACAAAACAGGAAATGTGCATACCAAAGTTGTTTGCCACTATTGTGAAGATCTAATGTGGAGTTTGTTAAGGAAGGATACCTATAGCAGGCAAGTGACTCCAGGAATATCTATTTATAGAAAAAGAATGTTGATTGCATCAAGTCTTGGAAATTTAGAGCCTCCTAAATTTTGGTGACAAAGCAAGGGAGTTCCATATTTTCCCTTCCTTGACATTAGTAATGCCATTTTAGAATAACCCTCCATTTCACTGTACATAAGCAATCATCTCTAACCCCTCTGTGTTGTGTTGCATTATCCAGGTCTTAAGTAAGGTCTATTAAAAGACAAACAGAGCCAACAGACTAGCAGATTATGAAGCATATGTTCCCTCGCCTAGAAGACAACCAATTGTCCCTAAGGCCAATGACTAACTAGTTTTGACCCCAGCATGACTATATGTTTTTGTTATGCTATAACATCTGTGAGAAATGGTTCATGTTCAGAAAGGCTCTTACTCTATAGACTACCTTTTTTGATGGACCAATTGATGCTTCTCCTTGCCTTGGCTCATAAATATGGATGGGATAAAAAAAAAAGATTTTATTGACTTGTAACCTAAGTTTTAAGTTAGGTATGTTTATTTCTCCAACAGTATTGGTAGTGATATGGACCAATACACAGAACAATGAAGGGAAATAGAGATTATATACAACACTATAATAGGGGATAGAAAAGGTTACTGCCTGTAGACTTTATACATTTTTTAGTCTTAGCAACAGTATATTTTTCAGATAAGTAGAAATCTTTATTGCTGCCAATATTTCCATTCTGAATCAGGCTGACTCAAGTTTTGTTCTTTTTTTGTTGTGTGCCAACAAGAGTTTGGGGTAAGAAGGAATAGGTTTTATTAACCATTAGAAAAGGGTTGATATGCTTAAATATCTCTTGGGTTTGCATATGTACTCTAGGTTTGAAAATGTTACAGGTTTTTTGGTAAAAATAAGTTTCACCCCACTACCCTTATTAAAAGTTTCTGTGTCTTCATCCTGTGCCTAAGAAAGGAATATATCAACTTAAGTATGCTCCAGTAGGGAAATTCAAATATTCCTCTGTTTTATTATTTTTCAAAGATTAACCTGGTATAAGCTAAAAGTGTTTAAACATCTTGTATGAGTTCAATAACTACACCATATGTTTTCAATATTACACACACACACACACACACACACACACACACACACACACACATACACTTGTGGGTGTAAATAGGGGGAGAGAGTTGCTGCTGCAAATAATGCCAAAAATATTGTATAATCTCAACCTCACATACCCTGGTTTTGTTTTGTTTTTTTCTTCTTCTCTTAAATAGAGGTGAGGAAGTGGAGAAAACAAATGCTTGTCATAAAAAAATCAAATCAAATAAAAAAGCATATTAGATTAACAACTAAATAATGATCTAAATTAGAAGAAATGATTTTTTGTGTAGAATTTAATAGGCATTAATATACCATAATATAACATCCTGCATGGGTTCAAAATATCTATTGTATAACACAAGGTGACTTGACAACAGTTTCCGCCAGAAATATTGGTGGTAGGAGGGGAGTGTGATTAATGGCCTGAATATTCACCATATATTAACAGCATGAAATGCAAGTCAACAAGTCTATTACTATCTTGTAGAGAGGTATAGTATCCAGACAGTCCTGCTATGTTCTGCCTTGATCATAATATGTCTGCAGTATTATATCAATTTTAAGATATTACCTTTTAGGAAGAAAAATGAAAAGTTATGGTGAGAGGTATAATGACTATTTTATATGAGGAGAAATTGAAAGAATTAGAGTTGTTTATATTTTAGATGAGAATACTTACTGAGAATGCTGATATTTTATTCAAGTATATGAAAGATTTGTATTTGGAAGAGAGATTCAAAGATCTGCTTTGCCTCTGTTAGCAGAAGTAGGATCAATGGGTATATATTGGTGATGCAAATTTTGCCTCAATGTAAGTATAGTTTCTCTTTAAGGCTCATTTCCCTAAAAGAGCATTCAAACTCACAGATGGGGTCTCTCAGAGTCCTAATGATAACCTGAGAGGGTAGCTTCTCTAGCAATATTGTTTATTTGCCATTTTATGTCCCTAACCACTAGAACTGCATTAGCTTTTTTTAAAGGGGGATTTAATGAAAAGGTACAGCTAGGAGACCAGTTACCAAAAGAAAAATAGAATAAAATCTCTCCCACCCCAAGGTAAACTCTATCCTTGTAATATAACTCACAAGGGGGAGAATGGACTAATTTTATAATACAAAGCTAATGAGTCTCATACATAGAAAAGGAGTTAAGCATTACTCTAAGACTTTCCACCCTTTCAGTGTGTTTTATCTCTTAATGGAATTTTCATGAAGTTCTCCTTAGAAATTTTCTGTTGGGCTCTGAGTGGCAATGATTTTCTAGAGTCCATAACCATCTCTCCCTAAAGCCAATGCCATCCTCACGTGACTACATTTCCTCATTAGTGGACCTGATTTGTTTGTTTTGTTGATTGTCTAGGCTTAGGAAAAGGGAGAAAAATTAGTAATGCAAATTAAACTTAAAAGTGTGTTGTGCATACATTTGTTATTTTTCCTGAAGGCCCGGTTGTTAAACATTTACCAGCAGAGCCTTGTGTCTTTCTACAAATATTGCTTGAACTCAGCAGGAAACTGTTAAAAGGCTCATGGAATGAAGTCATCACCATACTGGAGGCCTGGGGTTGGTAGGCTAATAAATAATCATAATAAAATAGTAATAATAATAATAATTAGCATTAATATAGAGCTTTAAGGTTTGCAAAGCACTTCGCATTAATAATTTGATTAAATATATGTTTATGTGTGTGTATATATGTGTATATACATGTGTGTATACATATATACAGATAAACATACACACACATCTATATCTATATCTATATCTATATCTATATCTATCTATATATATGTATATCTGTAATATTAAGCTTCATGAAACACCTGTACCATACCCAGTGGTCCTAGAAGTTCTCTCTAATTTGTCACCAGGAAGAAACATGGAGTAAGAGATTGTTGTCCTTTTGTATGCAAATTCAGTTCTGAAGCAACATCTTTGAAGTCAAAATTTCATGGGGGTCTACAATTAGGTTCAAGATTTTTCATCATCACATTGTGTTAATCCTTCTGTTGCAGCTGAATTGGTTGAAATGACTGATGGGGAAAAGGTTAGAGCTTCTGGCATATCAGTTAATAAAGCTGAGCATAACAATTGCACAACAAATCAGAATCAAGCCTCCTCAGCTTGGAACTGGTTCCCAAATATAGGGGAAAGCAGATTTTTATACATTATAATCCATTTTCTAGTTGGAGGAAAGATTTGGAACTTTCTTAATTAGAAGAGGCAGGCAAACAGGTGCAATCAATTCTCTGAAACCAGAAAAGGTGCCCC
>CM053580.1:419343149-419354431 GCA_028627135.1 Pseudochirops cupreus | reverse complement strand
TGTCTCTCTGTCTCTCTCTCTCTCTCTCTCTCTCTTCCTCTCTCTCTGTCTCTCCCTGTCTCTCTCTCTCTCTCTTCCTCTCTCTTCCCCCCCCCCCCCACACGCAAAACAACAAACCATATGTTAATGGAAGTAGAAGATCATTCCCACCCATTAATAGGCCTCAAGTGAAGCTCATTAAGGGAAGCTTGATTAGGGGAGGTTTGTTTTGTTTTTCAGGAAGGCCCACACCTTTTGTTACTTTGTAATTAGGCAGTGGGTCACTGAAAGCTGTGATGTCCTCTGATCCTGAGGAAGGGTACATAGGCACTGAGGTTAGCATTTTGCTTTGAGCCTTACTCGTGGGAATGGTGTTCCAGTGATGTAGCCAGATGAGAATCTGGGTAGCCATTAAGGAGCCCCCTGGCTTTGAAAATCCAGATGTTGGTGTTTCTCTCTCTAGTAATGTATTTATGTATGTATGTAATGGTCAGATAGTTGGATTTGTCTGTTGATCTGTGATGTATGGATTATTTGGTCAGACAGTTAGAAACCTTGTCTCTTGGTCTTTATGTAGTTATTACTGCTTGCAATTTGGTCTTACACCTCCATAGCAGCTGCAAGTAGCATTGCTGTTCCACTGGACCCAGTTGTTCTCCAAATTTTGGAGAGAAAATATTACTGTGAGCTCAATTATTATCCAGGGATTAATTTCTCCTTGTGAGAGGCAGGGTGCCATAGCAGATAAAATTCTGGTTGGTAAATCATAAATTGTAATTCTACCACTTACTACCTGTACTATGCTGGGTACCATTCTGTATTTCTGTCAGCTCATTGGTAAAAATGAGGAGGGTGGACTCACCTCTTCAGGCTCTAAAGTATGTACTCCTGTGATCCTTTCCTGCCTCCTAGGTTTCATAGGTCTTCCTGTTCTTTCCTGCTGTGGGACTCTTTAGGTCTTACCAGACATAATATTCTCATCTTTCACGAGGTTGAACAGAGACATCTTTGAACAGTATCATTTCATGCTTCTCTCAACAAATTTCTCTTCAGCAACTTATACACTGATCAACAGTAACATTTTCATCCCCTTTACTCTTCTTAACCCACTGATTCTGGAATCCTATTCTCCATCCTCAATCACTTGCCTACACCTTCCCACTTCAACCTTATACCCTTGTTCCATTTGCCCCAAGGAATATGTGTTCCAAAATGAATGATCTTCTTTTCATCTTAAAGCCCTTTCTTTCTTAATCTTTTTATCTTCTGATTCTCACTGAGGAATGACTCCCCACTGACAACAGTACTTCCCTTCCTTGTGTCTGGTTTTCTTTCTTCCCATCTCTTGCCATTCACGTTAGGTAAAGTGGCCCCAGTTTCATCCCCATTCATTCAATTATTGTTCTCCCTATCAGTTGGCTCCTTCCCTGCAGCATCCAAATGGGACAATGTCTTCTCTACCCTAAAAAATAAGCAAACGCAACTCCCTCAGCAAAACTCAGTTGATCCTACTATCAGCTCTGCTGGCTATCATCCCTTCTCCCTCCTCAGATTAACTCCTTAAAGCCATCTACAATAAATTTGCTGCTTCTTCTCACTCTCTTCTAAATCTTCTGCAATTTGTTTTCCAACTTCATATTTTAATAAGCTCCCCTTTCTAAAGTTATTAGTCAACAAATTTAATGGCGTTTTCTTATTTGTGATCCTCTTTGACCTCTCAGTAGGATTTGCCAGTACTGATCACCCTGTCCTTCTGACTGTTCTCTAGTTTTTCATGACACTACTATGCCCTCATTCTCCAGCTATTTTTTTATCACTGCTTCTATTTAACTTTTGCTGGTTCTCAGTTCATGTCATGCCCATAAGTAGAAACCAAGCATCTGTCTATCCTATATCACTTGAGTATTTCATTAGTCCATAAGGGTTTAGTTATCATCTATTTCTATGCAGTTGGTTCCTCCAACATCCACAAACAGAGGCCTTGCTCCTGAGCTGCAGTCATGCATCTCCAGTTACCCTTTGGACATCTCAAATTGGATAGCCCATATTTATTACAAACTTAACATGGCTAAGCTAACTCATTGCCTTTCTCTAAATGCCTTCTCCCAAATTTGTTCATCCCCTGAACTTATCTTTTATTGTCAAAGATATTACCATTCTTCTGGCCACTCAAGCTTTTAACCTTAATATCACACAAACTAATCAATACCACTCACTTCACATATCTACTACATCGCCAAAATTTTGTAATTTCTACCTTCATGATGTATCTTATATAGTCTCTTTCTCCATATTTATACTGTGATAATTTTAATTTATCATCACCTCATGAACCTGGACTATTACAGGTATTTGCTAATTCATCTCCTTGCCTCTAAACTCTGTCCACTGTAATTCATTCTTCACTCAGCTTCCAAAATTATCTTCCTAAACTGTAAGTCTGACCATGTTCCGATATCTACCTCTCTGCCCTCTACCCCATTTTAAAAATCCAGTGGTTCCTTATTACCTCCAAGAACAAATATAAAATTCTTTGTTTGGCATTTAAAACCACTTTCTAGTATTCCTAATGTTTTCTTTGTTCCCCAACCCCTTTTAACAACCAAAATATGTGTCATAAACTCCCAAGGAAATTAATATACTACAAATAATATTCTGCAATTAGTTACTACTTAAGGAGGAATTAAGGAATTTTTAACAGAAATACCTTGGGCCACTATTCTGAACCCACAAAAGATTCATGAAGCACTGATTGGGAATTCCTTCCCTAGATAGATCTGACCCTTTCCGGTCTCCATTCTTTTTACATGTTATTTCCTTTTATATGCTTTCAGTCTCATAAGCTTACTTGTAGTTCTTCAATTTTGAAATAGCATCTTCTATCTCATTGAATTTAAACAGACTGTCTCCCATTTTGCAAATACTTGGCCCCCTAACTTCTATCTCATAATTTCTCTGACTTCAATACTCTACACAAAACTTTCTTTTTTTTTCAAGTTTCCTTTTCTGATTGCCCCTATCTTCTAATATCTTCTGTTCAGATTGTTGTCCAGTTGTTCCAGTTGTGTTTGACTCTCTGTGCCTTTATTTGGAGTTTGGCAAAGATGCTGGAATGGCTTGCCATTTCCTCCTCCAGCTCATTTTATGGGTGAGAAAGTATAAGCAAACAGGGTTAAGTGACTTGCCCATGGTCACACATCTAGCAAGTGTATAAGGGCAGATTTGAACTCAGGTCTTTCTGACTCCAGGTTCCATGCACTATACTCTTCACCACCTAGCTGCCTGTAATGGCAAGCACAGAAGTACTTCACACTTTGTTTCAGCTATTAAGTTAACACCTTGTTTCAGTTCAAGTTTCTTTTGAGCCTTGTATCAAGTCTGCTAAGAAGCAAAATGTGTGAACCCCACAACTTGTGAACCCTAGAACTCCTGGGGAGGAGCTAATGACCATATATAAGGAGAACCCCAGGCTACAGAAAGTAGAACTGAGAAGAAGACTCTTGTGGGGCAGAGTCAAGAGGGAGAAAGGTTGTGGTATCCCAGCACTCTGTTTGTCTGCTCTGTCTGTGTTGATGTTTGTTTCTGATACTTTGTGCATAAGCCCTGGGACCTTACTGGAAGCCCTGAAAGAGGATTTTCTGTTTGTGTGTTTACAGAAGTCCTGGAGGAAGGTTTTGGAGGTCCTGGGACTTTACTGATGATTTGTGCTGATCTCTTGGACCTTGTTTGTGGGTCTGTGTTGATTTCTATGTTGATGATATGTGTTGAGTTCTCAGACATTGTTGGTGGGTCTGAGTTGATTTCATAGGCAGATAGTGAATTGATGATGGTGCCAGCAATGTGGATGAATATTATTGTGGCTCTGTCAAGCTCTGTCTTCCTAGAAACAGGAACTGTGAAGGAGTTGAGGTGGACTGGACACTGTGAACTTCAATATGGAATGGGAACTGGACAAGGAGCTGGACAAGGAATTGGGAGCTGCCTGCCTTTGAACCCAGGTGACAATTGGATCTGGGACCATGGAAGAGGAACCATGGAAGCTGAGAACCATCCTCAACTCAAGCTGAAAGAAGACTTTACTTGGATACTGTGTACTGACAGAGAAGGTTATGATTTACTGTGACCTAAGGGTGGTGAATTTTGACTTTTGTACTTTGTGATTGAATTAAGGATTTTGTCATTGACTAAATGAATGTACTTTGTTCAAAGCTGTGTAACCACTGTGGTAATAACTATGTGGCCATTTTAGTGATAAGTCATTGTGAATGTTGTATTTTGATTATCTGTGATAAGTTGTAACATTGTGAATACAGTACCTTGATTCAGTGAATGTTTTGCTCTGATTTGTTATTGTATAAATAGAGTGTTCAATATACTGTGTAATCGGAACCTTGAATGTTGTTCACAGTAGCATTCTTCTGGAAAGCTGCTCATGCTTGGCTTTATACTGCCCTAGATTACCCTCAATCTACTCTGAATCTATAATATATAAACCTAGTTATTTTTATGTCCCCACTGTACATTCCTTGAGGATAGGGAATATTATTTTGGCCTTTCTTTGTATCTTCAATGTTTAGCATAGTGCTTAGAACATAGTAAGCATGTCAACTTGATTTCTATCTCCAACTTTATGATCCTTCAAATGCAACCAACATATTTGATGTGTAGAAGGAGTTGTGGCATTTCTGTGTGTCTCTATGGAGACATAGACTGAGCATATGTGGATCTGACACATTCACATCCCAGCCTGGAAATTTTTTTGCTATCCAACCTGCCTAATCAAATTAATTCTACTGCTGGGACTGGAAAAGGGCTTGTAAATCAACTCTTTTATGTCTTCCCTTGCTGTTCTTATTACTTCTCAATGAAAACAGTCCTTCCTGGTACTCACTTCCAAATAAATTGACTCCTTCTATTAAAATGCATTTTTCTGGAGATCAGAGGTCTGTCTTAATTTTGAACTTGCTTCCTATAAGAACAGTGCTGGTGGTACAATGGAGAGAGCATTGATTGGGTCTGGAGTCAGGAAGCCTTGAGTTCAAATTCAGCTTCAGACACCTACTAGCTTGTGTCTCTGGGCAAGACACTTTTGTTTGCTTCAGTTTCCTCAATTATATAATTGTTATAATAATAACACTTACCTCTCAAGATTGTTGTCAGCATTAAGTAAGATATTTATAAAATTTGCTTAGTGCTTTGCACAAAATAGTATGATATAAATGGTTTTTTACTTCCTTTCACATCACTACATAGCAAAAACTTATGAAATGATTATTCATTGAGAATCAGAAGATTTAAAAGTAGAAGGGACTGTAATGACCATTGAGTTCATCTTCCTCATTTTGCCTAAGAGGAAGCTGAGGTAGGGTAAATTAAGTATCTTGTCCAATTCCACTTAGTTAAATATGTGAGGTAGGATTTGAACTCAAGTCTTCTTCAAATCCCAGCACTGTTCACTTGGTCCCACTTAAAACTAACCATATAACTATAAGTAAGTCAATTCCCCTCTCTGGGCCTGTTTCCTCAAATTTAAAATGAGTGCCTAGTACTAGATGATTTTCAAGGTTCCTTCCAGTTTCAATACTTCATGAACAAAATTCTTTCCCCAGCCATGTATCTACTGAAAATCTTTTCACCTCTTTAAAACCTCCATATTTATTTTCTATACAAGCTGTACTTCCAAACACAGCTATTTTTCAGAAAAGTAATTGAGGGTCCCCAAATACTATGGGCTCTATAGAGTTTGATAGAATTCACACTCTATCCATTAGGATTCCAAAGCTGAGCAAATGACTTCTGAATATCATGGGAAGGATAATTTTTTATGGAGGGGGACCTCGTAGAAAGAACTCTGGATTTAGGGTTCAAGGCCTTCAGTTCAAGTTATAAATAGCTCTTCCATTTGTTAGCTATTCCATTGTGGGAGAGTCATTAAATACACACACACACACACACACACACACACACACATTCATGCACACAACCATATGTACATATATATCTACATAGAAAATATTCTCCAAATTCTCTTTCTGCTATAGCACCTTAGTACAGTGGGATATTTAGACATTTTCCAATATTTTGGTACACTGTTGATTTACTTTAAAGAAATGAATAATCTGCCTAATCCCTAAATTGTAAAATTGGAATGATAATATCTATTCTTCTTACCTTACAAGGTTATTTTAAGTAAAATAGTTTATAATTTGGCATATACATGAGAATTATTATCTTTAAAGAATTAACTTTTAGGTGGCACCACCATTCAACCAAAACTATGGTAATTTCTTCCAGTTAGGATGCTGATCCAGTTCTGCTGGATATACATATGTGGCATGTAAGCGGTATTCATTGAACATAACAAAAATATGAATTCTGTAGAGCATGTGAATGCATATATACGAAAAGTGGAGCTGCTTATTATTCTAAATCATTAATAAGTTTTTCTTTCCCAAAAGGGATCATTACTCAGAATGCACGCAGCATGAAAGCCATGTGTGTATGCCTTTGGCAAGCGCAGACATCTTGGGACTCAATTTCCATAATGCAGTGCAAAGTCATTTTTAAAATTTCTTCATGCTGTTTCTACTCTATTCTGTCACTCCCTCCCCTCTGCAGTGACTCATTTTATGGATGAAAAAATTGAGGTTTAGAGATGTGAAGATGCTTGGGATAAGTCATGCAGACAGGCAATTGTCAGAAAAAGGGTTTAGTTCAATTTAACAAGAGTTGCCTAAGCATCTACTATGAGCCAGGCATTGTACTTAGGCACTGGGAATAAAGAGACAAAACTCGAACACTTCCTGATCACAAGAAGTCACTTGAATTCATGCCCTCTTTTGTGGGTTATTGTAATAACCTTCTGATTCGGTCTCCTTGACTCAAGCCTATCTTTACTCAAATCCATCCTCCACACAGTCATCAAAATGATTTTTTCTATAGCACAGATTTGATCATTTTATCCCCATACTCTATAAATTCTAGTGGATTCTTATTGCCTCTAGGATTAAATGCAACGTCATCTCTGTTTTTAATTTTATTTTTTTCAAACTCCTCTCTTTAACATCTAAATAACTTCTCAAGTTGGTCCCTCTGTAAATTTCTATTCTTACAAATTATTTTCTTCTATACTCTGTATGCCCCAGTAAAACCATACTGACCTATTAGTTTTCCCCATGTAACAGTGACTAATTTGGCCCCCACTAGCTTAGAATCATGTGTGTTACATTTTAACCCTCCTGCACTATTATCCCGTAGCCCTTAAGCGGTTAGAGACATCTAATGTCCACCACTGGGCCAAGTCTCCACAGACTGAATTCCTTCAGTTTTACAGGATCTCCAGCACCACGATTCCATTTAACCATGAGATAGTTATATTAAATTTTACAAAGGAACAATGACTTCATGGGAAAAGCAAGAGAAAGTCTAGCATTTTTCAATTTATTTTATATACAAAAGTAGATGGCAGGAAAACAGTTTGATATTTCCATCCTGAAAAATCTGATGACTTGTAGGAAGATGACTGGAGTTGAAGGAGTAAGGAAAAGAGTAAAGAGAAGCAAAGATAGGTAACTTAGCTACATAAAACCATCTGGCAATTGGAGAAACAGGTAAGAGAATCCGCAGTATTCTGTGGATTCCTTCTGGACTTAATGTCTTGATAGTTCCTTTGCATATTGGTACATACAGTCTTCAATTGAATGAGATATCATGTCAATCACTTTGCAAACCTTAAAACACTATATAAATGCTGGCTATTGTTATGTTTGTTGTTACCATTGAGATCAATCTATCATGGCTTATGTTTGTGTGTTGTGTGTTGTATACATGTCATCTCCCCAAAACATTATCAAGTTCAGTTTTAGACCCACCATAGGTGCCCACTTTTTGTGTTTTTGGAATTTTCTTCTATGCTTATTTGATATTTCCTGATAATTTTTTCTACTTCACTTTTCTAAGGCTTCATTTGTTCATTTGATTTTTTCCCCCTAATGTCAGAGCAGCAGATGCTTAGTCAGGCTGTAATAGATGGCCAGTCAGCATATAAAATACTGGCAGTTAGAATGATAATAGCTGACATTTCTAGGTTTAAATGTTCACACAGTACTCTGTATACCTTCTCTCATGTGTTCTTCACAACGACTCTGTGAGATATTAACTAAAAAGTGTTACTCCCATTTAATTATGAGGAAACAGAGAAGTAAAAATCCTGCTCATTGTCAGGCAAGCTAGCTAGAAAGTGTCAAAGACAGTAACTGAAATGAGTTGTCCTTAATTCCAACTCCAGAATTCTATCCCTTATTTGGTTGTTCCTCTAATTTATTAATCCATGGATATCTATGGTCTAAGACATAGATTATCAGGATTTCACCTTACAATGAGGGCTTTAAACTACAATCTTTCAGAACCTCAAGGTTTTAAAGGATCCCAGATATGATTAAATCCAGTGACTTCCATAACTAAACAAGAACCTACAACATTAACAACAAATGCTCATTTAGGCTTTGCTTGAAGACATCTAGTGAAACCCAGTTTCTCCAAGGAAGATTGCAGCAAAAGTCAGTGACTACCTGTGCTTTGTCTCACCCATGAATGTCTGACATATTCCCTTGAAGATAGTAGCTGATCAATGAATATCTATTGGTTCACTGATTGATTATAAGGGTAAAAACAGAAAGCAACTAAATCCTGAAAATAGAATTTTCACTTTTTTTATTCAATGCTCATTTCATTTGTTCACTCTGTTCCTCTGATTAAAGGCAAAAATAGCACTAAGCAGAATGACATTATTGAAAGGAACAAGTAAAGCAGAGAAATAAGGTTAAAAGGAGGCAAAGAAAGACTATAGGAGCAAGCCCATTTGCACAGAGGAAAGGAAAGCTGATTTTCAACAGGCAAAGAGGAAGCTTAAGCAGCATGCAATTCAGATGCACTTGTAATGAAGAAAAACAGACCTAGAAAAAAAGCCCTGAAAACAATAGCACTGGGAAGAAAAATGATCATGTCAAAAACGAAGTGAGCCCAAATGAACAGTTAATGAAAGAATAGCAAACAGAAGGACTGGGGCATTGCAAAAGGAAAGATAAATAGACATCTAGGATAGGCTCTGTACATGGTTGATCAGACTCAGACATCTGGACCTGCCTGTCTGGATTTAGAGATTGAAGTATTGGCTGGGGGCTGGTTAACACCTATGGATTTAGGTCCTGCCAAAAGTGTCAGTGTCAGCTGGAGAAAGGTACTCTTATCCAGGACAGTTACATTAGACCTAGCTCATATTTTCTATGTCCTTATAAGCCTTCAGCCCACAGCCTCTTATACACTCGATGGGAGAAATCTTTTTTTTTTCCTCCTTAATGGAGGGCAATTGACTCCCAGGAGAAAAAATAATCAAGGACCACAAATTAAAATACCAAATTATAATTGAATTCTCCTTCAAAAATGCAGAATAGTTCCCTCACCTCCATTTAAATGCTAACAATGAAAGAATAAAATGTTATTTAGCAAATATTTCTATGAATATATACCATACATATATAATTACTTCAAATTATTTGTAATATGAAAACAGCACAGATTCTATTTCCATTTATACATATATGAATAAGTTTTTATGTGGGAGATATGAGTAGGAAAGGAAAGCAAAGAAGAAAAAGAGACAGGCTTATGTGAATAGAAAAAAAGATTGTGACATATAGATTTGGAATAGGTTTTCATGGTGTAACATTTGTCACCAATTTAGTCTTTTGGAATATTAAGGCAATGTTAGAAATTTACAACTCCATCCATAAATAGATAGTACTCTTGGCATATACCACTGAAAAAGAAAATAAACTGAGAACCACAGGTTATCTCTTTGTACACAGGGTCTTTAATAGGATGAGGTGACTAGGCCTTTTGTGCCCAGAACTTTGAACATAGAAGGTGCTGATGAGAAATTCAGCAGAATGGAAAGAACTTAGCACCTATTAAATAGCTATAATTCATACAAATAAGAAGATACCAAGAGGCACATATAAAGGGATCCCCTCCTCTACCTTATCCTCTTCTTCCCCTACTTTTTTTGCTTCTCCCTTCTCCATGCTCAGCAATCTCTCTAGCACCATTTTCATACTTGTGTCCTGGATCCACCTGAAAGTCCACCTGAAAGTCTGCTTTTTTCCATTTGGTTGAAGAATACTTTGTGATAATTGCTGTAGGTGCAAAATTCCTTTGTAGTATAATAGAGTTGAGAAATTTAACACTTCTCAAAGAAGGAAGTAGTGTTTCACTTCTTGGTCTGAGTTTCAGTGAATTGAGAGGCTGCAATTTTTTTTTTCTGTATCTACAATTATATCATTTTGTGAAATTTATAAAGCAAAGGAATGCCGGCCAAAGTTATTGTGTAGTACTTTGAGGGTATTCAAGTTTACATTCTCAGAGCTTGAAATGTTGGAAGTAGGTAATTGGTCAGAGCTATGAGGAAAGATAGAATTGGAATCAGAAAGTATATGTATTCCTTATCTCTGAAGTATCATTTCTACTAGCACACATTGGTGATTCTGGACTGCAGAGGAAAGCTTTTCCTTGCCAATTCTCCAAACAACTCTTCTAATGAATTCTGTCCTGCCATACCTGGCATCTTTGACCTGAACATTTGGATCAGGATGTAATCTTCCTGATCTCTGCTTTTTCCTTGCTTCTCTGTCTCTTCCCCCAGCTAAGTGGCAGCCTGATGGAAGTATTGGTCTTGGAGTTAAGAAAATTTGAATTCCAATTCTGCCTCAGTTACTTCTTAGTTGTGTAGATACGAGCACATCACATAAACTTTCAGCCTTAGTTTCTTCACATGTGAAATGTGATAATGATAGAACTACCTTATGTTGTAAGGATTAAATGAGATAATATTTATATGGCACTTTGAAGACCTTGAAATACTATATAAATATTAAGAATTATTATTGTATCTATAACTATAGGTATATCTGTCTCAATGAGAGGCAGATTGTCATAAATAAAGATTGATAAAGAGTGGCTTTGGATTCTGGAAGTCTAACTTCTGACAGGTACTGACTGTGTCAAGCATAGGCAAATCATTCAGTGGCCCCTGACAGCTCCCTAAAGTGGAACACTTGGAGATCAGTATGGATGGATAGAGTTTCCCATAGGAAGTTCCACATATCTCTGAATCAATTACAATCAATTACCCCCCAGATCTAGACAAAAAGGAAAATGGTATTTGCTTCTTATCTATAGCAATAAGGAATAATGTGGTCTATAAATCTCTTCAACCTAGATTTATCAGGCATCTGGGTTTGAATGTC
>CM053580.1:419330467-419343049 GCA_028627135.1 Pseudochirops cupreus | reverse complement strand
TAGTGCATTCATTTAAATACCAGAAAACTGAGTCCCAAAACCAGAAAGTCAAAGCCAACCCAGTAGTGATGAAGTTGGCACATGTGGTCAAAGTAGTAAACACCCACATCCTCAAACCTTCAAACAGGACAGGCTACCTCAGGCAAAGATCCTCCTCTCCTCACGCACGCAACTGCTCAGCGTCCAGGCAGCTTGGTCCCAGCAGCTCCGGCCCCTGGCAGTTCCTGCCCCAGGCAGTCCTCAGCAGGAGTCCTTAGCAGAGATTCTGCCCTGCTCAAAGCAAAAGGAGTTCGCAACTGCAGCCACTGCCTCTGACGCCGCTTCCAGTCCACACTGCACAGAGACTAGCTTGGTTCCGGCGTTCTCTTGCTCCACCCCTTCCTGCTACATCAGCAAGCTCAAGGGGCATGGAAGATCTTCAAATCCCAGTATCATTACAGTGAATCAGACAAAAAATCATAGAAACAATTGTTAACTTCATTCAAGAGAATGTCAATAATGAGACAATATAGCAAAACTTGTGGGAAGCAGCAAAAGCAGTTCTTAGGGAAAGGTATATATCTCTGAATGCATACATGAATAAAAGAGAGAAAAGGGAGATCAATAAATTGGGCATGCAGTTGAAAGAGCTAGAAACACAGTAAATCATAAATCCCCAATTAAATACTAAATTAGACATGCTGAAAACCAAAGGAGAGATTAATAAAGTTGAAATTTAGAAGACAATTGCACTAATAAATAAAACTAAGAACTGGTTTTATAAAAAAAAACAGTAAAACTGATTGACCTTTAGTCAATTTGATAAAAAAAAAAAAGAAAGAAAGAAAGAAGAAAACCAAATTACCAGTATCAAAAATGAAAAGCATGAATTTACCACCAATGAAGAGGAAATTAAAATAATAATTAGGAATTATTTTGCCCAATTGTATGCCCATAAATTTAACAATCTTATTGAAATGGATGAATATTTACAAAAATATAAGTTGACCAGCTTAACTAAAGAGGAAATAAAATACTTAAGTAAGCCTGTCTCAGAAAAAGAAATTGAACTTCCAAGGGAAAAAAATCTCCAGGTCCAGTGGATTTACAAGCAAATTCTATCAAATATTTAAAGAACAATTGATTCCAATACTTTACAAACTATTTGGGAAAATTAGAGAAGTAGGAAGCCTACCAAACTCTTTTTATGACACAAATATGGTAGTGATAATTAAATCAGGAAGAAACAAAATAGAGAAAGAAAATTATAGACCAATTTCCCTCATGAATATAGATGCAAAAATTTTAAACAAAATATTAGCAAAAAGACTACAGCAAAATATCACAAGAATAATACAGTTTGATCAGGTAGGACTTATTCCAGTAATGCAAGGATGGCTCAATATTAGGAAAAGTATCAGTATAATCAATAGTATCAATGCCCAAACTAGTAGAAACCATATGATTATCTCAATAGATACAGAAAAAGCTTTGAGAAAATACAACACCCATTCCTATTCAAAACACTAGAAAGTATAGGAATAAATGTAGTCTTCCTTAAAATAGTAAGTAGTATCTGTCTGAAACCATCAGCAAGTATTATATGTAATGGGCATAAGCTAGAAGCATTTCCAATAAGATAGGGGGTAAAAGATGGATGACCACTATCATCCCTCTTATTCAATTTGGTATCAGAAATGTTAACTGTAACAGAAAGAGAAGAAAAAGAAATTGAAACAATTAAACTAGCCAAAGAAGAGACTAAGCTATCACTCCTTGCAGATGATTATAAAGCCAAGCACAAGCAGTTTTCCAGAGGACTGCTGCTGTGAACAGCTTTAAGGTTCTGATCACATAGTATAGTGAACTTTCCATTTATTCAGCAACAAACCAAAACAAAACGTTTACTGAAACCAAAGTACAACATTCATAGCGATATAACATAACAACTCTTTAGTAAAGTAGACAAGTAGTTTTAAACAAAAGATATCATTCAATAAGTACTTAATTCAGTCATCATTTAGGAACAAATCATCTTTAAGGGATACAAAATACAAAGTTCCCCTACCCCAGGTCACATTGTCTTAATCACATCAGTTATAAAGTCTTCTTTCTTCTTTACTAGAGATTAGTTTTCAATTATCCTTAACTCAATCATCCTTAAGGGGTACAAAGTACAAAGTGCAAAATTCTTCTACCCCTAGGTCACAGGGATCAGTCAGCATTAAGTACCCAAAGAAAGGTCTTTTCATCTTGGCTTGAAGCTGGCTCCCAAATTCCATGGTTCCTCTTCCACGCTCCCAGATCTTGCCTGAATTCACTTGTCACCTGGATTCAAAAGTAGGTCCAGCTCTTTGTCCAGTTCCCTGTCCAGTTCCAGTTCCATATTGAAACTCACAGTGACCAGTTCACCACAAGACCTTCACAATTTCTGTTTCTGGGAAGACAACACCTAATAGAGCCACAACAACATTCATTCACATTGTCAGCACTATAATCTCAATTCACTTTCTGCCTATGATATCAACACATGTCAACAGACAGGGTGCATCTATCTGTAATGCCATGCATGAGTAGCTTCCCAAAAGAATGCTATTGTTAACAGCTTTTAAAGTCCTTATTACACAGTATAGTGAACACTCTGTTTATTCAAGAACAAATCAAAGGAAAACATTCACACCAAATCAAGATATAGTACTCACAACATTGCATCTTATCACAGAAAATCACAATATAGTGTTCACAACAGCTTATCATTAAAATGACCACATAGTTTTCACCAAAGTGGTCAGAATATTTAGAACAAAGAACAAAAGAACAATCATCTGGTATCTGAAAGGAGGTTTGCCTCCTTACTTAGTCATTCAATCAACTCAGAAAACAAGTCAGTCTTCCAATCATGGGGCAACTAGGTTGACTTAATCAGTCACTTATTTAACAATCAGTTACTAAGTATTGCTAGTCACTAAATACAATCATTAGAAAATACACAGACCCTCCCCCCCTAGATCTCTATTAAACTTCAATTTCATCACAGCACTCAATATCCAAGGAGAGATTTCTTCATCTTGACTCAGGATGGTCTCTCAGATTCCCTGGATCCCCTTTCAGGGTCCTAGCTCCTATCTAAATCCACCAAACAATCACTGAAATTCATAGGCAGACAGTTCCCAGGTCCTTGTGCAGTCCTCCAGGCAGTTCCTGCTAGACACTGAAGTTCACAGGGTCCAGTACATCTCAAAACCTTCACAATTTCTGTTGCCCAGAATTCAAGGATCAACTAAGCCACACACAAAAAAAAGTCTTAGCATCCCAGTAATGCCTCCCCACTCCTCTGGCAGTTTGGCTCCATAGGAGCCAGAAGAAATCTCAGCCTTCCAGGCAGCAGCAACAACTTCAACCTTCCAGGCAGCTCATGAAAACTCCAACTCAGTTCTCAGTCCAGCAGTAGTAGCCCAGCTTCCAGATGCTGCTGAGAGAAACTGGGCAGAGACAAATATCTTATACCATATACTAAAATAAATCTAAATGGGTGCACAATCTAGATATAAAGGCTGATACTGTAAGTAATCTGGGAGAGCAAGGAATAGTTTACCCATCAAATTTATGGAGTAGGGAAGAATTTATGCCCAAACAAGACATAGAGAACATTTTGAAATGCAAAATGGGTAACTTTGATTAAAATAAATTGAAAAGTTTGTGTACAAATAAAGTCAATGTAACCATGATTATGAGGGAATTAGAAAATTGGGAATTTTTACAACCCATGTCATTGATAAAGGACTCATTTCTAAAACATACAGAGAACTGAGTCAAATTTATAAGGATACAACTCATTCCTCAATTGATAAATAATCAAAGGATACAAACAGGCAGTTTTCAGAGGAAGAAATTAAAGATGTCTATAGTCATATAACAAAAAATGCTCTAAATTACTGTTGATTAGAGAAATGCAGATCAAAACAACTCTGAAGTACCATATCTCACCAGTCAGATTGGCTAAGATGACAAAACAGCACAATGATAAATGCTGGAGAATATGTAAAAAGATTGGAACACTAATGTATTGTTGGAGAAGTTGTGAACTGATCCAACAATTCTGGAGAGCAATTTGGAACTATGCCCAAAGTGTTATAAAAATGTGCATACCCTTTGTCCCAGCAATACCACTTCTAGGGCTGTATCCCAAAGAGATCACACAAGTAGGGGGAGGACCTGTATGTAAAAAATATTTATAGCAGTCATTTTTGTCGTGACAAAGAATTGGAAATCTAGGAGATGTCCATCAATTGGGGAATGGCTAAACAAGTTGTGTATATGAATGTAATGTAATACTATTGTGTTATAAGAAATAAGGAGAAGACAGACTTCATAATAATCTGGAGAGACATATCAGCTGATGCTGATTGAGGAGAGCAGAACCAGGAGAACTTTGAACACAACTACAGATACATGGTATCTGTGATTGACTAACTGTGATGACTAACTTTGATAGACTGGAATCCAAGGTTATCAAAGAACTCCAAAAGTCTCCTGATGGAATGGGATATCCACATCCAGAGAAAAGAACTACAGAGTCTGAATGCAAATTGAAACAAACTACTTGTTCTCTCTCTCTTTTGTGTTTTGTTTTGTTTCTTTCCTTCTTTTTCTCCATTGGTTATGTCTTCTTCACACCTTGACTAATGTTCAAAGCAAAAGAATTTGGAGAACCTATATTGGATATCATCCCAGGGGAAGAAAGGGAGGGGGATAAAATTTGGAACTCGAGTAATTATGGAACTGAATGTTCTAAACTCAAAGTACATAAATATATATATTTTTAGACAGAATGTGTATCATCTTGGGGTGAGGGAGAAGAGAAATCTGATACTCAAAATCTTCTAGAAATGAATGTTGAAAACTAAAAACAAATTAATTAATTTTTAAAAATGTCAAAAAATGTTTTACATGCAACTAGGTAATAAGATATACAGTCAATGGGGTATAGAAATCTATTTTGCCCTACAAGAAAGTAAGGGGAAGATGGTAAGAAGGAGGGGGTTGATAAAAATTATTTTCTTCAGTGAGCTTTTGGACTTCCTTTTCCATTTAGTCAATTGTACTTTTTAAAGAATTCTTCTCTTCATTGGCTTTTTGGATCTCTTTGCCATTTGGGTTAGTCTATTTTTTAAGGTATTAGATAAAAGGAAGGGCAGACTGGGGGGAGTGATAATCAGAATTCATGTCATCTTGGATGGGGGGCTAGGGCAGAGATGGGGAGAAAATTCGGAACTCAAAATCTTGTGGAAATGAATGTTGAAAACTAAAAATAAATAAATTATTATTAAGAAAAAAATATTTCCTCCACTGATTGGAAGTGTAAAAGAAGTCTCTGATAGAAATTTTACTCAATTAAGAAAGAAGAAAGGGTTAGATCCTGGAACTAGAATGAAGATGACACCTCTTGGCAGAGCTGTGCCTGGGAAGCACTTTGTTAATTTTTCAGGTTCCTGGGGCAGAAGCTAAAGAGCAGGACCCCAGGATAGACAGGAACTATTTCTGCTTTTCCAATGTAACTGGTTATGTTAATGCTAACAGTGGTAGCTCAGATTTATAACCTCAGTTATAAGGTTATAATCTTATAATTCATCTCATCTGAGAAGAGAAGGTAATCCAGTGACCAGAAACAGGCTGAGAATGTCTTTCCTCCACTACCCAAAACTGGTCTGCAATGTTGGATAAAGAAATTCTGATCTCTGAAAGGGGAAAATTAATTTCATGCCTCTCTATAGCATCTGTGTTCTGCATTTTGTATTTTAAAAAGGTGTTTCCCTCCCTCCCCCCCCCCATCTGTGTGCTGGCTTTTGATTGAGTCATATTTGTACAGAAAGAAGAGATCTGAATTTGGAGTCAGAAGCTTTAGATCTGAATCTCAAATCTGTCATTTACTATCTTTGTGACCTAGGGAAAGTCATTTAATTTATTTTAGCCCCAGTTCCCTAATCTATAACAGAAAGAAGTTGGACTAAATGACCTTTAAGCACTTTTTGTTCTAAATCCATGAGATAATGATTCTGAGACAGTGGTAAACAAAGCTGGTGCATCAGGTCTTTTAAAAATCCTTGCTAAGAAGTTGATCTATGGCTATTTTATAATCATGCTCCTCCTTTCACAGTTTTCTTATGACAATCTATCTTCTTTCTCAGACTCACATTCAGTAGAAGCCCTAATATAATGGTTCCTTCCTCAGAACAGTAACAACTGTCCGCAATAATATTTTCCACCATCTTCTTCTGTCTTTTTAAGAGGAAGAAGAATCCTTCTTTTCTGTATGTTGTCCATTCAACCAATATCTATTTAGAGATCCATATGTATCAAGACATTAAATTCAAAATACATACAAAGAAGATACAAAGTAATTTCTGAAGTGAGAATGCCAATGTCAAAGAGAAATCAAGACTGCCTTCTGGTGGAGAGTAGTAAATGTACTGTGGCGTGGAGTAAGCTACAGATTCTGTTTGGTGAAGATGAGGGCAACGTCCACTCCATGAACGATGGGCAGTCTGTGGAAAAGCAGAGAGATAGCATATAATAGTGTTATGTACAGGAAACATCAGGTATTCCAATGAGACTAAAACTGAGAGTCTACGAAACAGAGGAATATGTGATAAGCCCGAAAGGTAATATTCTAAATCCTATCATGAAGGGAAGTTTTAATTCCAAACAGAGAAATCTACATCCTAGAGGCAAAAGGGAAACACTGAACCTCCTGAAGCAGTGGAGTGACATGGTCAGACCTAAGCTTTGAGAGGATCAAAACAGACAGATTAAGATTTCCAATTTAAAGACATACTTTTTTCTTCCATGAACCCCTGAAAAAGGTCATTGTCATGATGTTGCCCCAACGGCCTTCTAACTCTGTCCTTATCTGTAAGGACATACTTTTTCTTCTATGAAGTCCTAAAAAAGGTGATTTTTATAAAGTTCCCAACAGCGTTCTGACTTTGTTCTTGTCAAGGTGTTAGAGAGGTATGTGGGAAGTTGAATCAGAGTGAAGGGATATTGCATGAAAAGAGACCAATTATAAGGCTATTGCAATAGTAGAGGTAAAAGATAGAAAAGTTCTGACCTAAGGTAGTGACTGTGTGATTAGAGAAGAGATTTGTGAGATATTTTTCAGTTTGAAACCACATTTATACAATGCACTCATGCAGCTGTTTGAAAATCCCATTCACCTAATATCAACAATTAAAATCAGGAGCTATAGAAACAGTAAAATGGAGAAATGAAATAAACAAATGTGTGTCAGTATATGTTAGAATAGCCAAACTGCTGATCATCTTATATTCAATGTACAGGAAAAGTTATAACTGAGAGATTAAGTTGATCTCTTCAGGTTAAAAAGATTAATTAGGTTCTTAGAGAATTTCTGAGGATTTTTATTTTGAATAGCCCACTGATGACACAAGAATGGGAATGGATGGGGAAAGGGAAAATCCCTGAGATGATAAGGGATTAAGAGAGTCTTTGGACCACTGTCAAGTCAATCAATGGAAAAGTATTCCTGTCCAGTAAGAGTATGTTAGGGAGAAATCATGGGATTTTCTAGTTTGGAAGTAGGAGGGATTGTGTGAAAATGGGGGCATCTGTTTACATGGTTAGTGAAGTAATAGTGCCAATGTTACTTTTCAGGGTAGCCTACTTATTCCAAAAATAATAATAATAAAGCACTAGAGCTCCCTCCCTTTATTGGGTTAGTTGTCATCTGAATTACATATTTTTAGGTAAACTCTGCCTAAACTCACAGTAGATGCTTAACATTGTAGAACCAAATCATCATGTATATTTGGGGGGAGGAGGAGAAAAAGCAAGAAAAGAAGAGAAAAAAATGTCAAGGAAAGACAAGGCAGGGCAAGGAAAGCCAGGAGAGAGCAAGACAGGGTAGGGCAAGGCAGGACAGAGCAGGACAAGGCGAAGAAAGGTGGGACAAGGCAGAGTAAATCAAGGTAGGGCAAAGAAAGGCAGGGCAGAGCAAGAGATGGCAAGGCAAGGTAAGGAATAGAAAACACCTGTCATTGCTTTGTTTCTGAAGTGAACAGTGAATAGAGTTGCTAAAATATGTCCTTCAGATGATATTAAAAATCAACAAAGAACTTTCTGAATGATTGCTACTTGTGTGCAGTAAGTCATTTTCCCTCCAAACCAAATAAGTTATTAACTTTAGAATGAACAGGGGAATTGGTCCTCATTATGAAGCAATAGATTGCAACATTTATTATTTAAAAATAAAACCACTTTCCATTCTATTGGGCATTTGTATTTCAAGGTTTAATGTTTAAAAAAAACAAAGTTTAGAGATTGAATAGGCAATGTATGGTACTTTTACTTTGTTTAGTCACCAGAAAACACAATAAACCTGAGGGGAATGTGTGTATGCATATGTGTATGCATGTATGTATAGATATATAGATACAGATAGATTAAGATTTCCAATTTAAAGGCATACTTTTTTTTTTCCATGAACCCCTGAAAAAGGTGATTCTCATGATGTTGCTCCCAACAGCCTTCTAACTTTGTCCTTATATGTAAGGACATACTTTTTTCTCTATGAATTCCTTGGAATGCCAAGCAAAGGCAACTTCCAAGGTTTGAAATACCAGCATAGTAACTCTATTTTATTCAGTGACAAATTAAGGCAAAACATTCACAGACAGAACAGAGAAAATCAAAATACAGTGTAACTCATTCATTTAGCAAGTAAGTTCTCAATTCAATCCAGGTACTACTACATCCCTGGACAGTTCATTCATTTAGTCAGTCAAAGTCTCTCTTCTCAAATGGAGATTGGTTTCCAATCATAAACAAAGTACATTCATTTGTTCAGTCAAAGAGCCCAAGAAGTCAAAAGTTTCCCATCCTTGGATCAAAATTGAATTACAATACCATCCATTAACATCAACACTTTCTCAAAAGGGGCAGGAGAGAACAAGAGGCCATCTACCTTTAAGCTACAGCAAGGTTAAGATATCATCAGTGTTGAAAACCCAAGGAAAGGACCTCCCTTCACCTTGAGGCAAGTTCTCAGCAATCTCTGTTCCAGGGGAAATAAAGCTTAACAAAACAACAATATACATTGCCAGTGTCCTCATTAATTCACTCTCTGCCTGCAGAACAGTCCCAGAACCCCTTAAAACATCAGCAAGAACCTCTTACAGGATTTCTGTAAACATACAGCAAGAAAATCCTCCTTCAGGGCTTCTGAACCAAAAGCAAGGTTCAGGACCTCAACAACAGCAGCACTGTCCTTCACCAGCAGACAAATCTGTCAAAACAACATCAAAAGAGACAGATAAAATGCCGGCATCACAGCCATGCCTCCTCAGTTCTCAGCAGCTCCGGGTGGCAGTTCTCAAAAGTGATAGGCAGCTCCAACTGGCCCTCAGCAGTCTTTCTCTCAGCAACTCTGGCCATTCTCCTCTCTGCCTGCACAATACTGTTCTCTTCAGGCCTTCTCTGCTTAGGCCTTCTCTCTGCTTGGGCCTTCTCTCTGCTTGGGCTTCTTTCTAAATCCAAAGCCCACACTCCTCCCAGTTCAGCCCTCTGTCTTCACGTCAACAAGTCCATTCCACAAGTGGGATTCACAAGCTTTGGGTTTCAACACTCAATTCAAAAATCAAGCCAACACAGGGAGTTCTTTAAATTCCATTACCATTACAGTCCTAAAAAATGTGACTTTTATTATGTTGTTCCCAACAGCCTTCTGACTTTGTTCTTATCAAATATCACTGCTTATGTGCCAAATGATAGTACTAATATGGAAACCAATGGTAATAGTTATTTTTTTAAACAACACGCACATTCCTTCAAAAAGCAAAACATCAACCATTAAGATCTGCATCATAGTTATATACATTTCATTCATTCATTCATTCATTCATTCATTCATTCATTCATTCATCCTTTCTGTCTCCTAGGATTGTTCCTGTAATGAAGATTAGTTAGTTTGACGAAAACTCTAGGGAATATCAGAAACAATATCAAAACTCCTGTCAGAAACACCAACAAAAACAATTTGCCTAGAGTAGGTGGCTTGTTTAGACAGCACAATTCTGATAATAGTAGCAAGTCAAATCCATTCATTTGGAAGTGGAAATAGTGGGGAGAAAATTAAGAAGAGATAATTTTTTTTGAGATAAGTATAATGTAGGTTTGTGTAAAGTACTGTAATTGAAAGTTACAGATAACATTATAGCATGACAATGCTTGATGCTTTCAAGAATGGTGGTAACAAAAAGCATAATATAGCTCAAAACAATCTGATATAGGAAATCTTGAATTTATTGTATAAATAACATACTATGTTACGTTCTATTATTATATTAACATGACACTAATCCAGGAAGTCAATACTTTTGTAAATAAAGCCTGGCAATTGTTTCTCCAGCGGATACAGCCCTACCTCTTCAGGAGCTACAACTATGGAAAATCAGAAGGGAAAGGAATGAATATGGTTTAAACTATGAAAATCTTTTTTGAAAGATGCATTATCATGTGCTTTGCCACTGCGTCAAGACTACTTAACCTTTCCATTTGATTTGCAGTTGAAATTTCAAATATATGTTGTATCTACTAGTAAAAATGTCAGCTCTCTGAGAACAGGGTCTGTCTGCCTTTTCTATTTGTATCTGTAGCACTTAGTATAATTCTTTGCATATTAATAAGTACCTAATAATTTTTTATTCATCCATCCATTCATTCATTGAATTTAATTGTATTTTTTCCCCTCTTTAAGGGAGGTTTTTGGCTTTTTTTTTTTGTTTTTTATTTTGTTTTTTTCCATAGGATACTTCTATCTTCCTAATTCGGTATTTAGTTATAAAGCACTTGTTACATTGTAATGCATGTGGCTTCTCTGAATCCTTCTGTGAATCACATTAGGCTGTGTCCACACAGGACACATTTTCAAGCCATGCTGTGCTGGATTGTCTTTATATGGTTAGCATTCAAATAAAGAGAAATAAAACATTTAATATGGACATATGAGAATTGGTGATCCAAATACCCAGCATAAGTTTGGAGATTCATACTCTATTCTATTTTACTTCTTGCCTTAAAACTAGTTTAACAATACAGTTTCATGATTTCCTGGTTCAAGTTTGTTTACACTCTGCCATCTGTCTACACACACACACACACACACACACACACACACACACACACACACACCACATATGTATGTGTGTGGGAGAGGGATGTATATGAATATGTAAGTATATATGATATGTCTTCCAAACAGTCTCTAATGTGTGGTTTTAGCTAATAGTAACCGTTCAATATAACAAGAAAATAATTTATTAACACTGAAAGATTATTTATTTTCTTTTCTTTATTCTAATTAGTTATGCCCTAGATTCAAGGGTTAACTCTAGGGGCTAGAGGGTGTTGGGCATACCTATTCATCCCTCACCATTTAACAGCAAACACTCTCCAAATAGAATTTAGAAGGCAGAGAGGATGTGTACTCTGTCAACCTAGGGAGTGGTATATTAACTTGTGTTGCAAAGTTGGCACAATCAAATAAACTTAGATCTAGATGTATATGATGGGCTGTTGTTGTTTTTTTTCCTGAAGTTAGAGTAATTTCAGAATCACAGTATAATGAAAATTGCTAAAATTAATCTGGTACATCTCAGATGCTTATGATAATGGTTTGGGATTGGTAAAATGCAATTTTGGCTAACAAAACATTCTAGCTACAACTCATGTCTATGTGTTCCTTTTAAATCATAAATATGTTAAGGGACTATTTCCCCAAATGAGCTTGGTAATTCATTGGCTGACCCATGCTTTATTTAGCACAAATGGCTGTTGTTGTTACTGTTGTTCCTCGGTGGGAAAATAGGCATGGTAATAAATCCACAAGTGCCACAGAAACACAAGCTCTCTAGAGCTATTCTGTCAGAAGTCATTTGTACTAGAAAATTCTACATTCAAAAGTAATGAAAAAAATAATATGGTACCATTTCCTAAAATATATAATTAGAAATGATCCTTTCAGAGTTTTGATCAATCATGACGCTTAAAAGATTATTTCCTTTTCTCTTACAAAGTTATTACTTTTTTGAAATTGGGAGAATTCACATATATACATGTGTGTGTATACACACATATATGAATATATATGTATATGTGGGTGAATAATTTGTTGACTGAAAAGTGATAGAGAACTTAATCAGTGGTTTTCTTTCTTAAAATTGAACTTATGTCTTTTTCATTTACTTTCTCTCTCAAATTAAATTTGAGGACAGTTTGATAAGGGCAATATCATCTTGGGGAATAATACTCATTAGCAATTATACTGTTTTCAAGGCTTAAAGAATGCTTATAATTTAATACCTGAGCTCATATTGGAGTCCTTAGGGGAACAAGAAGTGTTATATACTTTAATACTAAAATGCAAATTTTTCAATCTTGTTTTCTTATCATGCACTCTCCTAATCATGTGATTATTTTTTTTAATTTAAGAGAACCACATATAAGCTGATAGCCAAAAATAATTAACTTTCTTCCTCTCCCTCCCTCCCCCCCTCTCTCTTTCCTTGCCCCATTCCTCCTCCTTCC
>CM053580.1:419314760-419329967 GCA_028627135.1 Pseudochirops cupreus | reverse complement strand
ACTTTAGTGGGAAGTATCTTTGTGTGCGTTTTGGAGTTCCAGGATTGGTTTAGAGTCCTATTTTATGGGTATTTTGGGGTGGCTATGTGAGAGCTGCGATATGTTGCTGCTTCTACGCCCGCCATCTTGGCTCCGCCCCCCCGAATTATCATATTCTTTACAAGAATCTTGTGGAATAGTTATCATTTTTCCTCTTTTATAAATACAGAAACTGAGCCTCAGAGATGATAAATGATTTGCCAACCTATAATGAAAGGCAGGATTTGAATTGAGGTTTTCCTGGTTGATGAAAAGACTACAACAACACCAAAAATGACACAGAGAGAAAATAAAGGACTGCAGAGAGAAGGATGCTAAAAAAATGAATATGTTTTTTGACATTTTTGATAGATCATATTTTGACTTATTGCCATTATTTTAAGAACTTCATGGCAAATAATTCTTCCCTACAACTAACTCCTACTCCTAAATTTCTTATGTTTTTTTTAAAAATAATACTACTATTCTTATTATTTACTGAAGTTCAAACCTCTGGAGTCATATCTCAGAATCACATAAATCTCTTATCCAGAAGGGATGTCAGAAATCAATTCATTACTGTGTAGTAAATCTATCTATAACATACTAGATAAGTGATCATCCAAGCCCTAACCAGTATCCACTATTGATAGTACTATCACGCTACCCTTTTCTGGAACCAGTCCTACTTTATGACAGAGTAAAGTCAACAATAATTTATTAAGTGCCCTCCGTGTTTCAGGAACTATATTAAACTCTGGGTTAATGGATTTGATGTCAGAAGACCAAAGAGAACTGAAATCCCACTTTTACCACTTACTGCTAGTAGAACCTTGGACAAATCCCTTCTCTGGGTTTCAGTTTCCTCACCTTAAAATTGAAAGGGTTGATCTGGAGTAGAAATGTCGAACACATAGTCTGAGTTCTATTTGTGGACCACAATACTCCTGAGTTTAGCCCAGAATAAAATATAATTGGGGAAATATTTAACAAAATAAATAAAAACACAATAACATTTACATATGGTTACATTTTAAAACCAAGTCAATATGAGGCCACCAAGGATTCCCAGATGTACTGTTTAGTGGTCCCCATTTCAATCTGGGTTTGACAGCACTGCCTTCCTAAACTTTCTAAGTTCCCTTAGGAGAAAAAAATAGACATTCAATGAAACAGCGTATTATCAAACATTCCTGATAAAAAGAGAGCTGGATAGAAAATTTAACTTTCAAATACAGGACTCAAGAGAAGCAAAAAAGGTAAATAGAAAAGAGAAACCATAAGGGATTCAATAAGGTTAAACTTTTTATATTCCTACATGGCAAAATTCTAGTTGTAACTCTTAAAAACTTTCTCATTATTAAGACAGTTTGAAGGACTATACATAGACAGGCCATGAGTGTAAGCTGACTATGATGGAATCTAAAACAGGACTTCTTAGACATTTTTCCACTAGTGACCACATTTCATGTTTTGGCAGCCATGTTTCTTGGCTTTGGGTGTCCTGAGGGCATGTGTAGTGCAAAATGCATGTACCTTGTGTTTAGAACCAAGGCTGAAGTGAAGTTTCCTGATGCAACATGGGCAAATGATGCAGAAATACTTGAGATTCATTAGATGTTTGATATTGAATTAAATTTTGTTCATTGCACATTCAGACCCTTTTACTGTTGCCAAATTTCTCATGACCCCATATGGTTCTCTCTAAAATTGCTATTCTAAAAAAATAAAAGTAGGGGTGAGAAAGAAAAATGGACTGGGAGAAGGGGAAAGAGGGGGAGTAGAATGGAGTAAATAATTTGAAATAAAATAGGTGGAGGGAAAGATATAGAGTGGGGAGGGGAGCACTCCAATCTTACTCTCATCAGAATTGGCTCAAAGATGGAATTACATACTAATTTAGCTTGGTATAGAAATCCCATACCTTATAAGAAAGTAAGAGAGAAAGGAAATAAGAGGAGGAAGGAACTGAGGAAAGGGAGGGTATATTGGGGGAGCTAAAAGTCAAAAGCAAAACATTTTTGAGAATGGACAAGGTGAAAGGAGAGAGAAGGAGAGTAATACATAAAGGGGGGTAATGGGATAGAGGGAAATTATTGTAATAATGACTGTGAAAAAAAATTACAGTATTTTTCTTTGCTAAATATTTTTTTCTCAAATATGTAGGAAACAAAGTCAAATTTCTAGAAATAATAAACATTATTCAATTGATAAATGCTTGAAGAATATGCACAGGCAGTTTTCAGAGGAAGTTATCAAAGCTCTCAGTCATCACATCAAAATACTCTAAATCACTATTGTTTAGAGAAATACAAATTAAAACATCTCTTAGCTACCCCCCTCATACCTATCAGATGAGCTAATATAACAGAGAAAGAAAAATGATAAATGTTGGAGGGGATGTGTGACAACTGAAAAACTGATGCACTGTTGGTGAAGTTGTATACTGATTCCCTAGACAAGTCACTTAAGCTCTTAGTGTCCCAGGCACCTCTCCAAAACTAGAATTACAATTTTTCCTGATTTATGTTAATGAATATAATGTAATGAAAGGAAGTTTCCATCCTAAGTGTTCTGCACTGATGAAATCCTAAGTCCATTCTCCTTTTCCACCCCAAACAAAAAAACCAAACCAAGTAAACTAAATTGTAAAATGTAAAGACCTCAAGGATTTTACATACATATTACTCCTCTTAAGGAAATCCTTCAAGGTTGCACCTATATCTTGCTTCTCTGATCCTATAAAACAGCACAGTTCCTTGTACATAGAATATTTTTTCATTTAATTGATATAGCATTTGTAGAAAGTCATTACTATGAGGAAGCACATTAATTAGTGCACTATACTACATTCCCTTGCAAAAAGCAATGAATGAATAGAATGAATATTATCAACTTCAATGGGAAAGTATTTATTAAGCCCATGCCATATGCCAAGCATGTGGATACAAATGGGAAAATTGAGACAAGCCCTGCTCACACTCTAATTTGTGTTAGACAAAACATGATAGAAAGTCCAGCTACAGGACAGATAAAAATACCCAGAAATCCTAAGGGCACATCATTGAAGGGTAAAACTTAAGGCCAGGTCCAGAAGTTTTATCTTTAGTTTGTTTGCTTGAATATTATGTAGGTATCAGGGCTGAAAATAAAGCATGATGGTCCTTGATCTCACCATAATGTTTAAAGCTGTTGGCCTGCATCAAATTCTAGCCCTTTGAGTATTCAAGCAGTCTATGTGAAAGGAAAGTAAAATGTTAGGGTGCCCCTATTTACTAGTCAAATCATGTTAGTTTCTAGGATGGTCAAAAGTTTGAGGAAAGGGTGAGAGAGAATGCAAGTAGATAGAAAACTTCTAGTGGTAGCAACTCTTCCCATTATGGTAAGAAGTTTTGTTGTTGTTGTTGTTGTTGTTTTAAGTAGGATAAGGGAGAAAAAAATGGTGCCAGAGGAGTGCTAACAAAAGTTATTTTGATTCCAGGACCACACAAATTTACAAGTTCATTTATCCAAACATGTAATGAATAACTAATTTCAATACTACACAAATTATTGGGGGAAAAAAGCAAAAAAGGAGTATTGACAAATTTTTTTTCTATGACACAAACATGATTTTGATACTTAAACTTCAAAGAGCAAAAACAAAGAAAGAAAAGTATAGATCAATTACCCTAATGAATTGTGATGCCAAAAAAATTTAATAAATTCAATAAAAGCAAGATTACAACAATATATCACAAAGATCCTACAACAGGACCTGGTGGGATTTATACCAGAAATTCGAGGCTAGTTAAATATTAGGAAAACTGTAAGCATAATTCAACCTATAAACAACAACAATAACATGACTATTTCAATTGATATAGAAAAAGCCTTTAACCGAATTGTTCACCTATTACTATTAGAAACACTAGAGAGTGTAGGCATCAATAGAGTTTTTCTTAAAAGAGACAGTATCTATCTGAAAACAAAAGCAAGCATTTTCTGTAATGGGGATAAACGAGAAGGATTTCAAAAAGATCAAGGTTGAAGTAAGGATGTCCATTATCATCATTATTGTTCAATATTGTACTAAAAATGTTAGCTTATTGCAATTAAATAAGATAAAGAAATTGAGTGAATAAGCATAGGCAGTAAGGAAATGAAACTATCATGTTTTGCAGAAGATACTATGGTTTACTTTGAGAACCCTAGAGTCAACTTTAAAAAAAAAAACAGTCAAAAGGATTAACAACTTCAGTAGCTGCAAGATATAAAATTAACTCATAGAATCATTAGTACTTCTTCATACTACAAACAAAATCCAACAAGAAGAGACAAAAGGGGAAATTTTACTTAAAACAATTACAGATAGTATAAAATACTTGGGAGTTTACCTGACAAAACAAAAATGAATTATATGCACACAATTATAAAACACTCTTTACCCAAAGACAGATTTAAACAATTGGTGAAGCATTAATTACTTATGGGTTGACCAAGTTAAAATAATAGAAATGACAATTTTATCTAAATTAATTTACTTAATTAATGCCATGCCAATCAATCTAGCAAAGAAGCACTTTACTGATCTAGAAAATATAGTAACAAAATTCATTTGTAAGAGCAAAAGACTGGCACTATTAAAGCAATCAATGGGGGGAAAATACATGAAGGAAGGATACCTTGCAGTACCAGACCTAAAACTATACTACATTACAAAGCTGTAATCATCAAAACAATCTGGCATTGGAAAAAGAGATACAGTGGTTCGTCAATGGGTCAGATTACATACAAAATACACAGAAGCAAATGGACACAGTATCCTAGTGTTTGATAAATCCAAAGATTCCCATTTATTGGGGCAGGAATTCAAACTTTGACACAAATTACTGAGAAAACTTAAAAATATTCTAGGAGTAACCAGGCATACACCAACATTTCACAATCGAGCTCGAAATGGATACATAATTAGATATAAAGGATGCTATCTTAATGCAAACTATTGGATCATGTGACAAATGACCTGTCAGATATACAGATAGGAGAAGAGTTTATGACCAAACAAGAGAGAAAAAAGTTCTCAGAACACAAAATGGTTAATTTTGATTCTATAAAATTAAAAACGTTTTGCACAGACTAAATCAATGCTGCTAAAATTATTAGAAAATCAGGAAATTGGGAGAGGGTCTTTGTAGCAAGTTTCTCTGACAAAGGTAACATTTCTCAAACATATTGGTAACTGGGCTAAATTGATAAGAATAAGAGTCATTCACCACTTAACAAATGGTTAAGGGATATTAATGGATAATTATCAAGGAAGAAATCAATAGTCATATGACATAATATAATTAACATTAACCCATCTCTGACATACCACCACACATCCATCAGATAAACTAAGATGACAGAAGATGAAAATGACAAATGATGAAACGGATATAGAAAAATAAATACACTAATGCACTATCAAAGGAGCCAAGAACTAATTTAACCCTTCTAGGGAGCAATTACGAACTATGCCCCCAATGCAGTAAAGCTGTTCGTACCCTTTGACACAGCAATGCCACTACTATGTCTATATCCCAAGGGAAACAGAAAGAAAATAGTGTGTGTGTGTGTGTGTGTGTGTGTGTGTGTGCACACACGCTCTTTTTCTAGTGGCAAACTATTGTGAACTGAAGGGATTTTCATCAATAAGGGGGTAGCTGAACAAGTTGTAGCATATGAATGCAATGGAATACTATTGTGGTAAAAAATTATGATGAAAGGGATGACATTAGAAAACTCTGGGAAGACTTATGTGAACTGATACAAAATTAGGTGAACAGAACCAGAAGGACAATTTACATATTAACATTAATATTGTAAAGAAAATTAACAGAAAAATTTCATCAATACAATCATCCACCACAAATCCAAAGGATTCATGATTAAAATATAAATGCTATTCACCTTCAAAAAGTGATCTGATAGATGCAGAGTACAGATTGAAGAACAATTTTTATTTTTCCTTTTTCTTTCTTTTTTTTAGAACATGACATATGGAAATGTGTTTTGCATGACTTCAGGTGCATAATGTGCATTGCACTTCTTGCATTCTCTGTGAGTAGGGAGAGAATATGGGACTGAAAATTAAATTAAATTAAAATAAAATAAAGAAATAAACAAAAATATTTTGAAGTGCTTTCTCTCCCTTGACCATATCAAGGAAACTTGCTTCCTATCATCCTTTCCATTTCCAATAGAATTAATTTGCCACAACCACCAAATACATTAACCTTGAACATTATAAAATGAACACAATAGCTTCTAATGTCAGAATAACTTTGAGTTATGTTATCTGAATCCTGGCATATGGTAAATAAATACCTTTATTTTCTTCTCCCAGTATAGGCAAGTATACAGTCTGTTTAGCTTGCAGTGTTCATTAAGCTCACAATTGTATTGTATTTTGAAATTTCATCTAAATATTTAGAATTGTAGAGTAACTGTCAGTGAGGAAAGCAAATATTTGTGCCCTGGAAGAGGTCATTGCTATTGCCGAGAATATATCATTTGACAGATTTGATATGTGAGGTATAAATTCCAGTCCAAAACAATTGGCTAGGAGGTCAGGTACATTTCCCTAAGCCAGAATCCCAAGATACCACACTGTCACATAAGAATCCATAGAATTTTTCATGTAAATATGTAGAGGACAGACATGTAAATTTTAGTCTAAATAAGATTTTTCTCGTGAAAATTCTCTTTTTTTCCTTTTTTTAAAATTTTGCTTGGCAGGGTTGATGACTATTTTAAAAGAGAGATAAAACAGGAAAGGCAGTTGGACAGAACTGAGACACATGGAAAGTGTATAGTAATTAAGTTGAGCACCTAAGGAAATAAGCAAATCTTGACTTCAAAATAAGAGATAAACCAGGTGAATAGTATCAGTAGTGAAGAGGGTAAAAATAGGAAAGAAGGTACTGCACATCATGCTAAAAGTCATATGATACAATGATTCATTATATAACTTCCCAATTGGAAACAGAAGGAGGCGCAAAGAAAGGGAAGGGCCCAAAAGGAAGGGACAGTAAATAAATTGAGAAAAGGCAGTATCTCTTGCTGAAGTTGGAAATAAGAGGATGGGAAAGAAAGGAAACTTTTCTCATTCATACACACATACACACATACACACTCACACACACACATATACACATAAATACATATACATATATATATGAAAATATTTTCCCATAATAACCAATTATGGTATTTTAAAGGGTATTCCTTTTCTAAGACTGTAACTTCTAGTAGTAATTAATGAATCTCCAAAAATCAGTGTGGTGTACTCTACCATTCCTTCATTTAACAATATCATTTATGTGGACTTTTTTTGCAGTGTTAATCAAATCAACACCATTTCTAAGACTGCAGTGACTACTCAGAGAGTGTACTCTCATAATGTTTAAGTCAGTGGCATTTAATTCTAACGAGGGCATTATTTGTTCATAATTTCTATTCATTGTGTTTTTATTTAAATTGCTTATTAAAAACAACCACAACAACAATAACTATTTGCCTTAGACTGGTTAGAGCAGTAAAAATGCTGCTTAATAACTTAATTGAGAATGGGGTGGAAAATATCTGTGGTTTTTTGCCAATAAAAAACCTTTACAGAGCTTTCTTCAACACAAAAAAACCTAATATATGCAGATCAAGTTTTTAAATTATCTGTCAAAGTTAGAAATTATATTTTTCCTGGTGAGTATGAGTATTTGTGTGTGAATTTGCACAATATATAATATTGACTTCTTGGTTTCTCTTGTTTTCTTCATAACTCAGATCAGGTTCCATCTTTTACAAAAAGCCTTCCTCAGTTCCTTCAACTGTGAGTGCTTTAATCTATCAGATTGCCTCCTAGCTTACTCTATATATATCTTTTAAGTATTCAGTAATTTACAAATCATCTTGTCCACTAAAATGTACTCTCCTATAAGATAATATAGGGACTGTTTTCTTCCGCCCGGCTCTTCTCTCGTATTTCTAGCACTTAATAAGCACAATGTATTAGGCTCTTAGAAAGTGATTAGTAATTATTGACTTATGAGAGACAGAGGCAGAGAGGGAGAGAAAGAGAAAGAAAGAGAGAGAGACAGAGACAGAGAGAGAGAGAGACAGAGACAGAGACAGAAACAGAGAGAGACAGAGAGACAGAGAGACAGAGAGAAACAGAGAAACAGAGTCAGAGAGTAACAGGCAATGAGAGAGTGACCAGAATTGCCTGACGCATGCTTGCTTGTTCGCGTGGGCATGCATGTGCACACACACACACCATACACATATTACATACTTATGCCTATACAAATGTAATATGAAAAATAATGCAAATTTGTAGCATTTTAGCTCTCACATTAGTTGTGTGACATTGGGGAAATGACATAAAGTATCTAAAACTTTTTTACTCATATGCAAAATGGAGGGGCTATTAGTGCTATGGGTCCAAAAAGATTGTTGTAATGGAAGTATTTTTCAAATTATATAGTTCTCCAAATATTAAATATATACAATGAGTTATGGTGGAAAGGCCACATAATGAGGAAATAAAAGATATCAATATAAATTTGATTTCCAGTACTCACTCTTACCCTTACTAGTTTTGTGAAACTAGGTGACTTTAGTTCTCATTTTAGTGCTCAGTTTCACTTTCTTCTATTAAATTAGGATAGTACTAAGAGAAATGATTATTTTTCTCATATTAATAACTAATTATTTAGTATTAAGGTTTTCCCTTCCTTTTTCCTTATTCCATAACCAGCCCTTGTAGGATATTCAACCAGTCTCTGAAGAACATTGCTGATAGATAAAATTACCCAAACCCTCTGTGCTTCTCGATCTCAGGTAGATCCCCACCCAACTAGAAGACCTTAAAAACAGAATCCAGTCTATGCAAGTTCTTGCCCTTAGGAAATAAGTTCTAGTCCTTAGAATTTTTCATTAGAATTTGGGGGGGACAAAGCTTATGAGGGGGAAAACCAGCCAGAGTAGTCTGGGTAGAGAAGGATTCATTTGTTCGAATTGCTGGCAGCATCTATGTCTCATGAAGAGATCATATCATTAGCAGGAGGAGCTGAAGACTTTTTGCCCACCTCCTCATTAATATGTCTACCCCTTCATCAATTGTTGACCAATCAGCATTGATTTCCACCCTCAGGGATCCTCCCTTTTCCAAAGGATTTTTAAGCATTCAGTGTTCTCCAAGGGCAACCTTTGGCTGGTTTTCCCCCTCCTAAGCTTTGTCCCTGTAAATTCTAATGAAAGGTTCTAAGGACTGGAGCTTATTTCCTAAGGGCAAGAACTTGCATAGACTGGATTCTGTTTTTAAGGTCTTCTAGTTGGGTGGGGATCTACCTGAGATCAAGAAGCACAGAGGATTTGGGTAATTTTATCTATCAGCAATGTTCTTCAGAGACTGGTTGAATAACCTCCAATGACTGGTTATGGAATGAGAGAAAACATTGACTTTTATATATTGGTTATTTGCTAGCCATAATTAATAAATCGATTATTAATAACCCAGAAACTAAGTCTCTTGGGCTTTTTTATTCTTTATACTACCTACTATCATGACCTCATATGGTTGTGCTGAAGAAATTGCTTTGTTAACCTTAAAGTATATAATCATAATCTCAGAGGATTACATATGTAATTAGATAGAAACATATACATACATATGTATATATACACCCATACATATATGTGTGTTTATGCATATGTACATATGTATATATATATATATATATATATATATATACATATACATACATACATATTATTTGTGTATACACCTTACACTCCTGCACCAATTTGTAATCTACTTTGTGACCCTGACCTCCTTGCTGTTCCTTGAAAGAGACACTTCATCTCCTAGGTGCTCATTTCACTGACAATCCCTCATATCTGGAATTCTTTGCCTCCTCAATTCTGTCTCCTGTTTTCCCTGGTTTCCTTAAAATCCTAGCAAAAATCCTACCTTCAACAGGAAGTCTTTGTTGAACATTCTTAATTCTAGCGCTGCCCTTCTGTTTATTGTCTTTAATTTATCCTGAATGTAGCCTATTTGTTGTTTGCCTGATGTCTATCCCAACACATTTTAAGCTGCATGAGTTCAGGAACCATCTTTTGCCTTTCCTTGTATCTCCATGGCTTATCATTGTGTCTTCTTAGTAAATAGTAGGTAGTAAATAAATATTTGACTGATTAAGTGAGATATTAACTGAGATACAAATAAGGAAACATAGGCACAAAAATATGAAGGTACTTGCTCAAGGTAACATAGGAAATAAGTGCCAGGTATAGGATTTGAATTCCTGATTTCGTGATTCCATATCACCACTCTTTCCATTATCACCTTAACACTCCAAAGAAACAGGAAATATTATTAAATATAAACACATATTTCCAATGCCTTCTTAATAAAATTTAGCCTCATGAATATTCCCTTCAATATTCTCCATAGATTTGACCCCAACCTTCCTGGTTTTATCTCATGCTACCCTCCTATAAGAACCTATACTTTTCTCTTCTTGAAATCCTATATTTTTTTTAATATAATTTTTAGCTCTTACTCGTGGTTTCATGATGACCATTTCCTGCTACCTATGGTGAGCACTCATTTGAAACAAAGAAAATCTAATATATTGGTAAAAAAAAAAAGCCAGTTCAAATTTTTTGTATTTTGCTAAGACTTTGTCTCAAGTTCAAGTGATTTTTAATTCCTTTAATGTCTCATAACACTAGTCAGTAATATTCACTTAGTTATTTCTAAACATTTCCCTGCCTTTCTTTCTCTTCACACGTATATCTTAAATTTCCAGAGGATAAGGGCCTTGTCCTGTACTGGTTTGTATCCTTTATACCACCTTGTGAAGAGTTTTAATCATAGTAGATGCTTAATAAATCTACCTTCTAGAATTGGTGTCTAATTTCTAATGTTGTACTTCTTCTAGCAAATATATGATATGCCTATTGTGATACAAAAACGAGAAAGCCAATCCTGGCAGAAAAACACAAACCACAAAAGCAAAAGACTTGCACAAATATATCAATTGATCAGCATCTTGTCAAAATAGAATCTTGGGCCAGTATTTTTTTTTAATTAGGAAACTGAAATCAAAGCCAGAATCAAATATTTTCTTCTTTTTTTGATTGTTTTTGTCTTTTTTGAGGGGGAAAGGCAAGGCAATTAAGGTCACACAGCTAGTAAGTGCTAAGTGTCTGAGGGCAGATTTGAACTCAAGTCTTCCTGCCTCTAGGGCTGGTGCTTTATTCACTGAGCCACCTAGCTGCCACCTAGCCACACCCTGGAATCAAATCTTTTCAAAGCTATTACTTTTAAGTTGCAGAGTAAAGACAATATATACTTGAGATTATGGACCAATTTGCTACTGAATTCATCAAACCATATTATCAAAGAATTTGAAGCATGCCTTTGCTTGGCTATTTTAAGTATGCAATGAATAACATCAGAGTGTATCTACCTCTTGATTACTCAGGGATGACTTCACATTACCTATAGGACCATAAGCAAGTCACTTAACCACCTAGTGCCCCCAGGTCACTCTCAAAGAAAAAATGTTGGATGTAGAGCTTGGGAGATCTGCATTCAAACCCATCTTCCAAACCCACTAACTGCGGGATACTAAATTAAATCACTTAGCATGTCTGAGTATCTGTTACCCATGTTTCCTAACTGTAAAATGGAGATTGTAATAGTAGCTTCATTGTGAAGCTCAAATGAGGAAATATATGCAAAGGATTGTGCATAGCATAAAGCATTACATAAAATGTAAGCTATTATTGTTTCTGCTAACTGTATGTTATTACTTTTGCGTTCATTTAACCCTCTACTTATAGCAGGTCGGAGGTATAATGAATAGAATAATGCATTTGCAATCAGGAAGACCAGAATGCAAAGCTCCTTTACTACTTCCTAACTGTATGACCCTAGGAAAGTCACTTAACTTCTCTTTGCCTCATTTTCTCCATCTACAAAATGGCAATAATAAAGGCATATATCTCCGGGAGTTGTAAGGATGAAATGAGATACATTTATATGTTTTATAAAGTGCTGCTATATAAACACTATCTCTCATCATCATGAATTATTATTATTATCATCATAAAAAGGGCATAGGGCATTAAAGTAGTGGAAGAGCTTGATATGGGGAAAAGGCAACTAGAAAACTTTATGATTACCTTAAGTCCTCATACTTTCCATCCACCTCCAGCTTCATATCCTCTTTGTGATCAGAGCCTCTTTACTCATCTGTGGATTGGAATGATAATGATATTTACACAATGTTCTTCACAGCATTGTGAGGAAATTGTTTTGTAAACTGTACCAGGCTATAAAAATAGAAATGAAAGATATTCAGGCAAGTTAGTATAAAGAAAACACTGAATTTATAGACAGAAGAAATTTGAGTATTTTTCTCAGATCCTACATTTAAAAACTATGCTGCTTTCACATTATGAAAGGAAATACAAAGAGTGAAAATTGAAAAATGGAATGTGGAAAAAGATAAGAATACAGCAAAAAGAGGGAAAGGAAAGAGAAGAGATCCAGAGAAGTTTACCCCTTTCCAGAATCACAGTGCCTCTGAAATTAAAGCTTTGGGAGAGGAAAAAAAAACTAAAACAACTTTCCCCTTCTCTCTTTTCTAGATTCCCCCCGCCCCCCAGATTAGTTCCTTTAACACTCATGTGTTGTGGGGCATGAATGAGAAGACTTTGTTAATATGCTCTGAAGCAGAATCTATAAAACCACGGCAAATCTGAAACAGAACTTGAAAGTGTGACCAGGGTAAACTGAGATTGAAATTGGGTCATTGGATTTCAGAATGTTCATAGCATTTAGAGATGGAAGTCATCTAGTACAACTCATTTTTCAGATGTTGAAACTAAAATGTTAGATATTAAGAAACACTGTCAAACAAGAAATAAGTACATCCAATTCTTGATTTATGGAAATTCACATTATGCAAATTCAACTTTAAGTAAAGAATTCTGAAAGAAATCAACATTCCCCCCCCAAAAAAAACCTGTTAACTTTATTCTACAGTACTGTGCTGTGTCTCCACTTCTGCCCCTCAGCTAGGTGTTCCAAGGCTTCTCATCCCCATGCCTCTCCCTTGAAAAAAAAACAAACTTTAAAAATCCCTGCAAGTGAAAACAGAAGAACTGACCCTTGGATAGCCTGCTGCTAGGCTGAGGGCTTTATTTGAGACCTCTGATGAGAGAAAAGATCTTTGCCTGGTTCTGCCCACTGGCCCACGTGTCCAGTATCTGTGTGTCTGTCCCTAGGCCCTCATATGTTTTCCCCTTCCCTATTCTTCCTTTAGTTTGGCTAGGCCCCCATGTGCCATACCACCAGAACTGGGGAGAAAAAAAAAGTAGATCTGCTACTCAGCTCCCCTGATTCCAAATGCAATGCTCTTTTCTTGTTGCTTCCATCTGATAAGGAAAAATGGTCATTTATTTCACATAGTAATAAAATTAAACAGTGGCAAAATACATTGAATGATTTAATTACTTATTTTAAATACAATTTAGATAAGATAAAACCTTCAAATATTAGCTTCATAAGAACAAAACCTGATCACTTTCACTCATGTCCTATGGACCAACATCTAAGCCTTCCACTTGACTTTCTGTGTACATTGACACAACCTAAGTCTTTACTCCTATAAAACAAATAATGTCAGCCTTCCAAAGTTCTCTAATACTCTTGTGAAATTTCAGAAGGCTTAATACCTTCTGTAATCATATTTTGCCTGAGTTAAAAGTAAAGAAATAACTCTATTACAGAATAACTTACCAAAAAAAGGACTTTATTAAATAATGCATTCCAAACCCCTCATTTTACTGATAAGAAAACCAAGAACTAGACTCCAGGGAAATATGTGACTTAACTCAAGATAAAATATCCCATTAGTGGTGGAATGAGAACAAGACCCAAATCTATTTCTCGGTCCATCTTTCTTTGCTCTACAGTGGGATATCTAACATGAGTGAATTTCTTACCTTATTAGGTTGTAATATATTGAATGATCATGGCCTCTGGATGTAGACTTTGATTACTGTGAGGAAATCTTATAGTGGAAGTTTGTTCCATACACATTTATAGAGAGTTGACTAGAGCATGAAGAGGTTCAATTATTTGCCTATGTTCACAAAGACTCCCAACCAACCAGTCAATCAATAAATCAATACATACTTATTGGGGGCGGAGCCAAGATGGCAGCGTAGCAGCAGCAACATATCGCAGCTCTCACATAGCCACCCCAAAATACCCATAAAATATGACTCTAAACTAACCCTAGAACTCCAAAATGCACACAAATATACCTTCCACTAAAGTCAGCTCGGTTACGAGGAGCCATATCAGCACTGTGAACCGAAACCAGCCTGGCCTGAAGCCCCAGCTGTGCCCTGGGGGTGGCTGGCCAGGAGGAGCAGCAGAGGAGCCTCTCTGGTGAGCAGATTAGCGGCAGCTGCAAGCAGCGTTCTGAACTAGGTCAGCGAAGATTGTGAAATTGGGAGAGAAAAGTGTCCGGCCAAAACAACTCCAAGGTAGGAAAGTGAAAGGCAGAAGTTTTGCACCCGCCTCTGCATTGCAGCTTCCATGCCTGTGGCCTGCAGACAGCACAGGGACTAAGTGATTGTTGAGAGGCCGAGTGCTCTCGCGTTGAGCAGCCTGGATCTGGAATGTGGTCTTGGGCTTTCGGTTCTGGCGTCTTCATTATCCAGTGAGCCAGAAGTAAGTAGGAAGGGATGCAGCACCTTCCTAAGAGCTATGGCAGCTGGGAGGACCCCTGCAATTTGGGACAGAGCTTTCCCTTCTGGAAGCAGAGTCCCATGGAGATTAAAAAGAAAAAAATCACGGACTGACCAACCACGAGTAAGAATAAGCATAAGAAGCAAAGTAAGAACAGCACCCAAACCCCAGATTCCTTCTTTGGGGAAAAGAAGGATCATGGCAAAGAGAGAGAGGAGGAGAGTGCAGCCAGAGCACCCCCATCAGGGGCCTCCAATAAACATGAAGAATGCCTTAAAGCTAGAAATGAGCTGAAGAAGGATTTTGAAAACCAAATAAGAGAAGTGGAGGAAAAGTTGGGAAGAGAAATAAGAATGTTGTAAGAAAATCATGAAAAGAGAGTCAGCAGT
>CM053580.1:419293042-419314260 GCA_028627135.1 Pseudochirops cupreus | reverse complement strand
CAGAAAGAAAGGAGAAGCAAAAAAGAAACATCTCAAGTCTATTCAAAATATCCAAAGAACCATAGAAGTCTATTTCACCCATATGCATCACACTCTTTTATTTTTCCATCCATGCTTCTTTCTTGCTGAAATGAGACTTTGAATATTATCACCCTCACAAAACCATCTCTTTCACAATGCTATTTACTTGCAAATGCATTTGGAAACACATTCTCTTCCAGATATTTCTAGTGCATACAGAAAAAAGGAGTATTCCCCACCTGTCCCCTTTCTGCATAAATCAGGAGACACAAACTCATTTCTAATTACAAAGTGTAAAGTGTAGTGAGGTGTTATTTTTTTTTTTAATGAGGCATGAAGATACGTCAGCACTCTGAAAATTTTAGTTTATAAAAACAACCTTTCCTTAAACAAATAGCACTATATTTGAAAGAATGAATTGGTCTTCATGTTATTACTTACAACGTAATATATTCCTTCTGTGCTTTTATGGAAAGCTCATTTTTTTCAATATCAATACCCCAATTATGCAGCTCTTGATACTGGATTCTAAGAATGTTGACTAATAAATAATGAATGGAAAATATCTGCGCACAACTGACCAATGAATTTGCTTTCTTTGAAACTGCATTGCATCTGTGATGAACTAGAATATTGTTGGCTCTGGTCGATGAGAAAGGTTTTTACAGACAATGTGCCAGTCATCCAAGAGCATGATTGAAAATAACTGTTGGATTGGCATATTCATGATCACAGGAGACTGATGTAAATGTCATGAACTATTGGGAAAGAATAAACTGAGCATTAATACTACTCCTCATCTGTTCCCAGTGTGCACAGATAAAAATTTTATCACAACAAACAGCATGGTAGTTTGCATGAATTATTAAATCATATGCATACAAGACGGTTAGTAATTAAACAGGAAGACTTACTGAGGATTATCACAACTGACAATGACTAGAGCCTGCAAAGTCCAGCCATAAGTCAAGAGACTAATGTGGATGATTGCTTTTAATTTGTATGACAATTTGCGAGTTATTAATTTATAACACTTTCAGATGTTGCCAGTGGGGAGTAAAATGTAAGATTAGTCTTTCAATATGTATATATCAGCAATGCACAATAAATGGTGAACATATAGCATTATTTATAGGCAATAATTTTATCTGCCATTTGAAATGACTTTATTTTAATCAACTATTAATTCAAGAATTTGAATATTCTTTAAATTATCCCTTATGTTCTATATTTCACAAAGTCATCTGACAATCCTCCTGTTTAGATTGAAATGCTTGCTCTTGTGGTGTTTTGGGGTTCTTTTGCTAATAATTAATTCATCCACAAGGTTCAAAATTTAAGTTTTAAGGACTGTGATATTTAGAATAATACATAATGAATTATTTCCAACATATATTGACCACACATGGTAAAGTATAATAAATTATTACCTGTCTCAACTGGCTTTAAAATTAAAAAGAAAAACCCAGATGAGATATGTGAACATTACTACAAATGTATTATTTAAGTATCCATTATCAGCATGAAATTCTTACAAAAAGCGTTTATACAAAATCTTTCACCAGTAGCAACACTTGTTCCTAGACTGTGTCTATACTTATTATTAGTAAATAAGGCAAATTATGATTATATGAACACAACTTACTTGGAAATGTACATCGTGTATACATATTATGTGTGTGTATATAATATATATGTATATATAGTGTGTGTGTGTGTGTGTGTGTGTGTGTGTGTGTGCGTGTGTACATAGAGACAGAGAAAGGGAAAGAGAGAGACAAGCAGTTCACAAAGGTCATTTTGATTTAGTAAGCAAAGAACCAGTGACAAAGCTAAGAAGACCAAGGTTTAAATCTCACCTCTCCCACATTCTATCTATGGGACTCTGGGTGGGTCACTTACGGTAACTATTATTATTATAAAGTTACCAAGAAGGTCCACCATACGTTATCAAAGAAAATATCTTCAATCAGGAGCAGAGTGTACTAATAAAATTACAAGTCTAGTTCCTAACCCTATATGTAGAAAATATTGTTCATATCGACCTTAAAGCAGTTGTATTATTTTACCACCATAAGCAATGTCATATGGAATAGTTAGCATTCACCTTGCTTATAGATTTACATTATTTTACAAAGTACTATAACTCATATTCAGAATACTTTTTCATCATTTTTATGAAAAATTAGTACTAAGTATCTAATTGTTCATAGTGTATTTCCAATGCTAGTATAAATAACACATGCAGACCTTGTCTCTATCTCTAGCAAAATATAATCTAAAACAAACACCATAACCTAGTCAGACATGTAATAGGACATAGCAATGATAAAGTGTGGAGGGGAGTCAATTTTTGGAGTAGCAAGGTGTTTTTATCTAAGTGCCTTCATTGTATGGATTAAGAATAAAAATCCATTATTAAGGAAGGATGTAGAATCTCATTAGTAACCATATTTTTAAAAATAAACAAAATAGAACTCTATTTTTCCAGAATGGTTAGCTATAGTCATATGTCTCAAACTGGATCCATAGAAACTGTATTGTAGTGGAGTGAAAAGAAATCCTGTTAAATCTGACATCAGAATCAGGAAGACCTGGGTTCAGTTCTCATCTCCAAACATAATGATTGTGTTATCCAGAAAAAGTCATATCATTCTCCCTACCAGTGAAAAAAGTCTGATCTTACATAGATACACACACACACATACACAAACACACACACACACACAAACACACACACACACACACAGTATATGTATGTATGTTATATAAAGTAGTAAAGAAGAGTGATAATCTGGCACACTGATGGCCAGTAAGGAAATTTCTGTTTCTGAACTAATCTAGGACTGACTTGCTAGCTGGAAATGGAGAGGATGTATTTTGGATGCTCTTCTCAGTATAATTAAGTGAAAGTTCTGAAACTCAATGACTTTGATGAGACATATACATTAACTAATTCAAACAGTTGTGGTATAATTTTCTCAACAGAAGAATCATTCTATTATATCATTCACATTCTCATGATAAATTAATATCATGCCTACTTGTACTGATCAGTAAATTTTCCAGTGTTGTAATTGCCCAGTAGATGTAGCCTAAGGGTCACAAAGCCAATTTAATTTATGAAAATACTGGGTAGCAATCTGTAATTTTAAATTAATGTTTAAAGACTTAAATGCTGACTTAAAAAAGATCCATTTCCATGGCAAAGACTCCCAAAATAAGTGTTGCTACAGAGGCATACAAGTGCTATTTTATCATCTACATGCTATCCAGAATTCATCGTATTGGATGCATAATTAAATTATCATTCTTCTGAATGAAGGTAAATGCCTCCAAAGATAAAAATTCTGAAACACGTGCAAGCTTACAGCTTGATTTTGCTTGTTTCTTTTACAAAGCACTACAAAACTCAAGTAAGAAAAATGAAACAATATTGATGAGAAATAAATTGACAGTGTGTTCTTATTCATCATGTAGAAGGAATGGCTTTCAGTGGCAGTTTGTATTCATAGACACAGTCTATGACATTATATACAGATACTTAGCTATTATGATGAAGTAGCAAGATTCCTTAGTTTTCTTCAAATTTACATTTTAAGATGTAAACCTTAGTGCTTTCATTTTATGTGCATCTACTTTGTCTGCAAACCTCACCTGTAATACATCAAAAAACTCCAGATAAGTGTCCTTGAACTCCTCTAAATGGGGCCCAATGGGATCCAAAATGGTACCTTCCACATTAAAATGTAAATGAGCATCCTTGAACTGTAAACCAAGATCATTTTATACAGGTGTTTAAATATAACAAGGCCTTAAAAATCAATCCTTCAGGGAGAGCTCATGTACCGTACTTGCTGAGTTGCATCTCAGGCATAATGCTTTCCATATACGTTGCTTTATAGGTCCTGTGTAATAGTCACTCAACTATCTAGAAACCATTCTGCTAAATCATATAAGAGGGACTGTTATAAGTGACCTAAATGAGCATCCATTGCAGGGCAAAAAAAATGCGCTGAGAGGAGTCCATTTAAGTCATTTCTATTTGTTCAATACATAATATCCGTAAGTTATCCAATGTCTCTCATGCATCAATGTTTACTGAGTTCTCTTAGGGGCAGCAAAGGACAGCACACAGCAGGGCAGAAGGGACGTTTCCTGTACCTAAGAAGTTTACATTCACTGTGAGACAAATAATATAACTGCATGTGGTGTTAAAGATTTTTTTTTTATTTATCACTCTTGTTTTGTTATTTTTAACCAATTTTGCAAACAGTTTACCCCTGGTTCATCTGAAATGTGGTTATTCTTTGTAAACTATCACATCATTTATCACTACAAGGTTAAATAACCCAACAGCTTACAATGTAATACATGACAAAGGATACATTCATACATATATTATCAAGAAAAATGATGATGATGGATGATGATGATTATAGCTAGTTTTATATAGTACTTTAACTTTTGCAAAGTGTTTAACACATTTCATCATCCTCAAAATAACCCAGTGAGGCTAGCTGTTCTTCTATTCCTACTTTACAGTAGATGAAACCAAAGCACAGAGAGTTTAAGCTACTTTCCCAGGGTTACACAGATATTAAGTGTGTGAAATAGGATTCCATCTGGAATCTCCCTCACTCTAGGTACATTTTTATATACATTGTGACACCCAGTTACCATAAGCCTTCAGGATTAATAAATGATAACAAATGATTAATGAATGGGGAGCTTGGAAAAATAAAGTTTCCTGAATTGTTGATCTTATCACCAAAAGCATGTGTTTAGTCATATTTGTCAACCACATGAGGGAGGTCTCCAAATTATCAGTGGTTTGATGAGCAAATGATGCTTTGAAGGCCATCTTAAAAAAAAAAAATATATATATATATATATATATATATACATATATATCAGAACATATTTTCCTAAAGGAATACTTTTTTTAAATGATGTTTTTAGGGTATCCCTAAAGAATTTTTCAAGGGTAATTTAAAGACACACAAATACACACACTATAGATAGTACATACATATATATGTGTATGTCAAACCTTCATTGAGCTTCATGAAACTAAAAGAGCTTTGGAAGGTATATGATCTTAGTCTACATACAAACACACACACACACACACACACACACACACATGCAAACACACACGCAAATTGGTACCAAGAAAGGTTAAATGATATGACGAAGGTCTCATAGCTATTTAGTGGCAAAACATTTGAACAGGATTAGTGGTGATGTTATGAATAGGGCTGACCTCTGAAAGAAAAGCAGGATAAGGGATAAAGATAAGAAAAACAGTTATTTTTGATTATGATGATGACGAAGATGTCCACAAATTGAGATTTCCATGACACCCACACCCAAACACATACACACATACACAGACACAGACACACAGACACACACACACACACACACACACACACACACACACACACACACATACACACATACTGTTGAACATTCACTTGGAGATGTCCTGTAAGCATTTGGAAATTTAGGTCTCAAGCAAGAAAGAGGATTCAGGGTTAGAGTTAAAACTCTAGAAGTGTATCAGCAATGCAGCATTCACAATGCCTATAGTAACTATAAGTATGCTGATATGGTTATTAATCACAAAATGTAACAGGCTCTCTACATAAGAAATATAGCTAGAGCATTCATTTAAATAACAGAAAACAGAGTCCCAGAACTGGAAAGTCAAAGCCAACACAGAAGTTATGAAGTTGGTACATGTAGTTAAAGTAGTAAACACTCACGTTTTCAAGCCTTCAAAACAGGACAGCCTACCATAGGCAAAGATCCTCCTCTCCTCACTCATGACAACAGCTCAGCGTCCAGGCAGCTTGCTCCCAGCAGCTCTGGCCCCCCAGCAGTTCCTGTCCCTGGCAGTCCTCAGCAGGAGTCCTTAGCACAGATTCTGGCTGGCTCAAAGAAAAAGGAGTTTGTGCCACAATCACAGCCGCTGCCACTACTTCCACTCAGCACCACACAGAGACTAGCTTGGTTGCACCGTTCTCTTGCTCTACCCTTCCTGCTATGTCAACAAGTTCAAGGGGCATGGAAGATTTTCAAATCCCAGTATCATTACAAGAAGTCACCTGAATAAGGGTAGTAATTGAACCTACAAAAGTATTTGATATTTACAAGGGACAAAGTGAAGAGAGAGATGAGAGTCAAGAGTAGATCCTTGGCAACCATTAACATTAAGGAGTTAAGAAGAGAATAATGAGTTAGAGAGTAGAGCAAATATAGAGGTAGATGAATCAAGAAAGTGTGTGATATGTAAAGATTAGTGAGAATATAGCAACCCCTTTCTCTCCAATTAAAATTTCACAGGATACAAAAATTCCAGTGAAGCAAGAGGCACAAGGATCTATTCCCTACCACCATCATCCCCAGTCTTCCAATGATCAAATACCACTAAGGCCTCAGCAGAGATTCAGCAGTCACTCTGGGGAGCCCTTTCCTTAACACCTGTCCTTTGTTCAGTTTGCAACAGGATCTTTCCTTCCTTACAGTCTTTCTTCCTCCTAGATATACATAAATCCTCTCCTTGACCCAGAAGCTCAATTCTACTCCAAACTTTGGTGCCATTTCTCCCCTTCCTAAGAGTGATAGACTCAATATTTCCATCACTTCTCCCTTTCCCACCTCTATCTTTTCAGAAAACATAACATTTTTTGTGCTCTGTGATGAGCAAAAAATCATCAACTACTATCCTTTTGATAATTTGGATAGTTTACAGGGAAATGAAATCTATGTCATCTGACTCACTGGGCTTGAGTTTTTGCCCTACCTTTAGGCCTACAGACCCTTAACATTGATATCCAACCTACTATTGAATCCTAAGGATCCTTAGGCCTTTCCATATACCATGTAGCTGTACCCTATAGCAAGATCTCTCTTGCTTCTCTATTTCTATCCCCAGCACTTAGCGTAGTGTTTTGTAACCATTCAGCACCTAATAATGTTTTTAGTTGAATCATTCTTTAATTCATTCATGATTTTGTAATGGGCAAACTCAGCCCTTCCTTCCTTCCAAACTTCCTCCCTCCCTTCCTTCTTTCCTTCCTTCTTAAATTCTTTAGTTTAACTTTATCGTAATAGAGCAGGATTACTGCTGATGATTACTATTTATAATGCAAGAATAACAAATAGGTGGACAAGAGAATTTATGATAGCAGCTAATGAAATCTCAAGTTTCAAAGCCACTGGTATAATCCTATCATGGATCTGTATTTATACTGATATAGGCATTCCCTCCAGTGGTACCAAAGGTATTAACTACATTTAAAAATGACCAATTGTTCCCATTACAATAATTACATAGGTCCTAAAGGTATTCGCTAAACTCAAAAAATGCTGAGTTATACCCATTACAATAACTTCAGCTTATGATTGTGTTAAGATTATTTGCCAAGATTAAATGTTACATGAATATTTATGGAATTTTATATTTTGTTGTGATTATACTCCCAAACAGCATAAAGCACAGTAATTACATTTATAGGCTCATCCCATATGCCATGCTCACATCCAAAGACTTTAGTTGATACTTTACTGAGAAGATTTTTCACCATCCATTCGGGACCCTCTTGACTTTTTGCCTCTACATCTCAGTAGAAACTTCACCCATTTCCCCTTCTGTAGCTCTTATTTGAATAACATTAAAATTCCTTTGTCATTCAACACCTTCAGCCATCTGGCACCCTCCTCCCTTTCTAGTCTTATTGCATGTTACTTCTCTATGATCTAACCAAACTTCTGCTCCTTATATATTCCATGTGTTCTCCCACTCTATAGTTTTGATCGTATCTGGGATATTCTCCCTCCTCTGAATCTGTTCAGTTCCCACTCATCCTTTAAAACACAACTTAAATGTCACCCTCACCATAAACCATCCCAAATTTCTTATAGTAGTAGAAACTTTTCCCCATTGTGATAGAGTAGAAAGAGTACTGGGTTTGTAACTAGAAGATCTGAATTCAAATACCAGCTCTTCTACTTAATACCTGCCTGGCCTGAAGTAAGTCGCTTAACTTCTGTAGGCATCAGATTACTTATCTGTAAAATAAGCTGAGATTGAACTAAATTCAGGGATAGGGAACCTGTCGCCTTGAGGTCACATATGGCCTTCTAGATCCTTGGGTGTGGCCTTTTGACTGAGTCCAAATTTTACAGAATAAATTCTTTCATTAAGAGAATTTGTTCAGTGAAGTTTGGATTCAGTCAAAGGGTCACATTTGAGGACCAAGAGGGCCACAGGTGGCCTCAAGGCAAAAGGATCCCCACCTCTAGTAGAGAAATATAAGGATAAATGAAAAAGAATCTATTGAGTGCTTACCTTGAGCAAAGGATTGTACTATGTTCTAGTGATGCAAAAAACAAGATACCCCCTGTTCTCAAAATTAATATTCAAAACACATGGAAGAGCTCTGAGCTACAAGTAGGATGCAGTGGTCCTATGGTACTTAGGGTACAAGAGCAACACAGATAGTGATGCCTCTTCTTTAATTTCATTTCCACTGCTAAAGTTTTATTTATTTCTGATGTTGAACAACTTGACCGTATCAAAGTCTTTGGTAGTAAGAATTTTTATTTTCCAGGTATTTAGTAGCTTTGACTGCTAAGGAGGCAGGGTTACAGTGCCCACAGAAGAACCACTCGGTCCCACCTCCACAGGAGCTCATCTCAGAGATGATGACTTTAGGAACGGGGCTGGCAGCAGGGTTGGTGGTCTGGGTGGAGGGACCAGGGAGATATAGGCTCCTCTCACGGCTCTTAGGCTACATTGCTTCATGTTGGTAGCAGATGGTGGTGGTGGTGGTAAGAAAAGTGAGCTCCTTCTTCATGATGATTGCTCACTTCAGTGATGGCTATGGGAATTGACTGGAAACAGGGATGGTAGTCTTAGCGGGGTTGTTGTTGCTTAGTCATTCAGTCTTGTCTGACCAACTGTCCATGGAGTTTTCTTGGCAAAGACACTGGAGTGGTTTGCCATTTTCTTCTCCATTTTAGGCAGGGATTATGTGATTTGCTCAGGGTCACATAGCTAGTGAATATCTGAGGTCAAATTTGAACTCTGGTCTTTCTGATTCTAGGTGAAGTGCTCTATCCACTTTACCACCTAGCTTTCCCCTTATTGGATTTAGAGAGGATTTCCAAGCTTCCAGAATCCTACACAATCTCCTTTGGGCACTGAGGAAAGGTAGTGGTTGAGATGAGGGTAATGTGATTTAAATGCCACATGCTCTCTCTCTCTCTTTCTCTCTGTCCCTCTCTCCCTCCCTCCCTCCCTCCCTCCATGCTGTTGCAGCTAGATGGGCTTGCTTGCACTTCATGTGCCCTCTTCAAGGGGCCTTTAAGGTCCATTCCAGTTCTAAATCTATAATCCTATGAAATTTCAGATCTTACATTATATTTCATCTAAAAGGGATGAGAAGAAGCAAAGATAAGACCCACTGGGAACATTTTTTTTTAATTTATTTATTTTAGTTTACAACATTCAATTCTACAAGTTTTTGAGTTCCAAATTTTCTCCCTCTCCCTGTACTCCACTTCCCCCCATAACAGTATGAAATCTGATATAGATCCTACATATACCTTCACTTTAAAAATTACTCAAGTTGTAAAGAAGAATTATAACCAATGGAATGAACAGCAACAAAGAAGGAACAAAACAAAAAAAGAGAAAGAGTAAGTGGTTTGCTTCAATCTGCATTCAGAATCCATAATTATTTCTCTGGATGTGGATAGTCTTTTCCATTATGAGTCCTTTGGAGTTGTCTTATAATGTTGTATTGCTGGGAAAAGCCCAGTCTATCAAAGTTAATTACCACATATACACTGTGTCTGTAATTGTGCACAATCTTCTCCTGGTTCTGCTCCTCTTACTCAACATTACTTTATACAAGACCCTCCAGGTTATTATGAAATCTGTCTGCTCCTCATTTCTTATAGCATAATAGTATTCCATTACATTCATATACCACAGCTTGTTTAGCCATTCAAAAAGGCTCATTGTCCATATTTATATTTGGGGGAGGAAAAACTACTACAGATTTTTTTTTTCCTGTAATGAGGCTGTGCCAAAACATGTGCAATGAACATGTAATTAGACATTTTATGATTTTAATTTAATATGATTTATATTATTTAATTTAATTATGGTTTGACACGGTTACCATGAAAAAAAATATGAAAGCCCTTTTTTTCATTTAATCCAGAAGTCATGGGTCCCAGTTTGCATTCTTTTTTATTGTTCTGTGATGGAGTCTACACCTAGTGGATATTCTATCAATAACCAACCAGTTCCATGGCAATGAGAGCACTTTCTCTAATTGTGCAATCACAGCCTTTCCATGCCTTTTCAACTTCTGAACTATTTGTCCACATCTTCCCATAAATCTTCCATAAACAATCTAGGCTTAAAGACCTTTTATTTTTTAGTTCTTTCAACATTCCATGAACCATGGTTACTATTGGGTCATCCATCTGTTATTGCTCTTACTTTTCTTTCCAGCCCATTTCTATATCTGATTATAAATTCCCAAGATAAATGGGGGGAGGTTGAGAAGGAAGGAGGAGCAGGAGAGGGGGTGCAAAATGGGAAGAGTCGGGTGAGGAACTGGGACAGGACAGGGAGCGGAGAGGGACTAATAAAAATCATTCATCACTGGAAGTTCTGTACTCTAGTATAATCACAGAACTTTACTAAAAAGAAAAATGTATAAAGCACTCTATTACTTGTCAAGACAGAAACTTTGCTGGATCCAGAGGACTGATTATGCCCTCTCCCACTAAAGGGCCCCATCTCTGGTTTCATACATAGAAACGTATGTTCACTTCTGGTAAAATCTGGCTTCCAGAAAGGACTAAGTTTCTTTATGATTATCTCTTGTTCTTTACATCTCTGTCAGAATTTAGACATGGCCCAGGTTAGGGTCTTTCTAAAAACTGAGTAGAAATATTCTCAATGTACAATGTACATCAGATATAGGAAGGACAACTATTTGTTTTTCCCAGAGAAAAGCAATTAGTATAACATAAAAGCTTCATCAGCTTGCATTAACAAAGACTTAAAGCAAGATACCATAACTCATAACTTTTATTGCAGATTTCCAGGAGATTGATATCTAAAATACGGAAACGTGGGACAGCTGTATAGGCATTTCACCTCAGCTCTTCACTATCCTAAAAATTCCTTCAAAGTACATGGCTTCTAACCAGTCAGACCAAGACTTACAATCATCTGTTTGTGGTTGTGTTCTATTAGGAAGGCATATTTGCACACTCCTCCACCTCCTTCTTACGCTAACTTAGAAATGTCAGACCTCTCAAACCTGGTGATTTCCTGCATCTATATTGTGTTCATTGTTTAGTCAATCAGGGAAACGAACAATCAGAAAAGGCAACCTGGGCCCAATTTTAGGCTTGCACATGTATACGGTATCATGTATGAATATCTGTCAGTTGCTGGGGACACTGGAGAGAAGCACTACCCCCTTCCTCACAGGAAGCCTCAGAAATATAGTCCTACTCCACACATTCTGGAGAGTAAGAGACAATGAGAGCATAAGGTACTTCATCCTTTACAATCTATGCAAGGAGTGGTTCTTCATAACTCAGCAGCCAGTCTTTTTTTAAAAACCTCACCTGCTGCCATTGTGGCACTATTACACTGCCACATCATCCCAAATGTTGAAATCCTTCATCATTTAATCCCACCATATGTGCCCCACACACATATGTGGCTTAGGGTCTTGCAAATTCAGATACAATAGGTTGATTTCCACCATTACCTAGGTGTAGGGAATAGAAAGATTAACATTATTCAAGTACAACTCTTAAGGATCTTCAAACATAAGTGAATAGGGGAAGAGGCAAGAAGAACAAAAAAAAAAATAACTATCACCAGGTAGAGTAAAATCAATGCAAAGCAAAGTTTCAGGCAAAGTGCTCTAAGAAACTTGAGGAAAGAGCAATCACTCTTACCTTACAGAGAGGGAGGCCAGGTAGAGGTGCTACTTTTTGAGCTGGTCACTGAAAGAAGGAAGTGATTTGAATTGATGGAGACAAGATGAAAGGTAATAGGCCCTAGGACTGAAATGAAATTGAGACAAGAGGGTAAAGGATGATAAAATGGTTGGAAGGTGGTTAAGTTTGGCTGGAATGTAAATAATATTAAAAGGAGTAGCAAAATTAAAAGATAGGTAGGCTGGAGCATACCACTGAAAGGCTTTAAGCATCAGATTCAAGGAGTTATATTTTATAATTGAGACAACTAAGAGTCATTGAAGGTTTTGCAGTAGAAATGGATCAATTTAATTATTGTAGGTGTTGCAAGAATTAATCTATAAGAAACAAACACAAGCTGGAGAGACAGAATACAAAATATATTTCATTCAATCATAATGTATCTGTGGCATATTTGTGGTGTCCTCCTTCCCTTGTAACCCCTAGCTAGGGGCAAAGGCTATCCATTCTCTCTAAGATGATTCACCCATTCCAATATGCCCTCATATAGTGAGGGAAGAATCCCTTATCACATTGTTATACCGAAATTATTTCAAGATCTTAGGAGAAATCCTCTTGTAGAAAATGCATTCCTCCTATTCACCATTCTAGTGGGTCTTGACTTACAAAACAAAGACAATGATATTGCCATCAGAACTTACTATAACATTTTCTAGAGTGTGAAAAAGGCAATAAAAACTATATAATATCCACTCCATATAAGCAAATGCTGGAATTACTAATATGTCACAGTCTGCATATGAACCTGGATCATACTCTCTCACCAATGAACTCAGTATCTGGAGGTAATAGTGGGCACACGTTTTCATAAATTTGGCATGGGGATAAATAAATGCAGAAAAGCCATGTGTTCAAGATACCTCACAACTATGGACGTCAGCTTTTGATGTTGTTAGTACATTTAGGAAAACTTCCCCACATAATGGCACTTCTTCGTTAAATTCTTCCTCTTTTGCTCCTGATCAGTCTCCTCCTGGACAAATCCTTGTCTCTCTAACACTTATGGAAAATTAACAAGTTCTTTTAATTCACGAATATGCACTGCAAAAATAATATACCAACTGTATACTATTTATGCAATTCCATACTAATTGCACATCGTATAACATTTGTATATATTGTTCAACACTTTATTTTTTTTTTTTACCCAGAGAACTGTAAATCTCAGTTAGCTGTCTCTTTCAGGGCAATAGAGGAAAACCCAGAAATGCTGTTCACTCACCTTAGTCTCATTCTTACTCATTCTGCACCATTTAATTACCTGTCAGCCAGCCAATCCAACAGCAAATCAGCTACAAAGCCTCTATTCCCTTTTCTCCATTTTTCCTCTCTAACCACAAGGGTCACAGAAAACAAAAAGCTATTCTGAGAAGCTTCACCTTTCTCAGACTATAGATGGTGCTAAAGGGAAATTCAACTGTCTTCTAATGAGCTCGGCCTTTTTCCAGCCAATTAGGAAAGAACCATTCTTGGCAGATGGCTGACTCTCCTGTTGTTGGTTTCTTCACAGGACTCCCTCAGTACTGAATTTTCCACCTCCTACTGAGTTCCCTCCTACCACTCCTTGATCATTCCAGTCCAGTTCTACACCCTTTTGACTGGTGCAAATTGGTATCACCTGGTGCTCTGTGACTTACCTTTCCCTTATAAGGCCAAAAAAAAACCTCATGAACTTCCTTTTTCTGACAGTTTTAAAACCCAGAGTCCTTATTTAATCATAAGATATTATTAAAACTTTTTGAGTTTTGACCTCTTTAACTTGAAAAGCAGTTACATACAAATGAACTGATGGACCACAATGCTCTGTGGTTTATTCCATCCTCAAACTGGTCCTCTTTATATAGTTCATCTCTGACAACTGTTTATCCATAATGCAACGTATGTTTTAGCTTTTAGTACATAAAATTTCATTTGCTGCTTAAACTATTCATATAGGAGAACATAACTTTACATCTTTTAGAAAGTGATTTAATCCTTTTTACTGATGCAAAAGTTTCTTTTCTGTCCCTTTCAGCAATCAAATTGCTTACCTTCTATCTGAAAATGGTTTCTTAACATATGGATTCTAGTAATTTTTGTGAAGCAAAAGTTATTATTTCTGTCCCTTTGGGGTACCAAAAATGTTTGCCCATGAAAATGGCATTAATTTACCTTTTTCCAAGTTGATTTATTTTTTTTCTTCTTTATGCAAAAAGTGGGGGGGTTTCCTACTCTTCTTTCTACAATCTAACTCATTTTTCAAGGGGTAGCCCCTTATATATATATGTACTATTAATTTTCAAATATACATAGAAGATTATTGTGAAGAATAAGACAAATTCACTTAAAAGCATTCCAGATTCATAAGTGGTTTTCATCATTATACTCTTATCATTCAAAAATACTTACTAAGCCCCAACTATGTACTAGATACTAAAGATACAGAAAGAAAAACAAGATGGTCCCAGCCCTCAAGGTATTTACGTTCTTCTGTTATGTACATGTACATAGAAGAGAACATCTAACATATATAAATATGATAGTAAGGGCAGTTAGGTAGACAGTAGATGAAGCCCCAAACTGGAGTTAGAAAGAACTGAGTTCAAGTGTGACCTCAGACACATAATAGCAGTTTGGCCCTGAGCAAGTCACTTAACCTCTGTTTGCCTCACTTTCTTCATCTATAAAATGGGGATAATAATAGCATAGGGCCTGGCACATAGTGCTATGGAACAGTTAGATACTGTTTTTATTATCACCAATAATGAAAGATATAGATATTAAATAGTAATAAAAATATTTCTAAGAAGAAAGATAGCAATATCAACTGTTGGATTATGAATATTTCCATGGAGGACTTGACATCTGTAATGTTAATGGGTTAAGATCTCGCCCCGCCCCTCCCCCCCAATTAATAGACCTATATGACCTGCTTTGAGCCCTGGCCCAGCTCACAGCTGTGATACATCCTGAGTCATAGAGCCTATTGGGAGAGGAAAGCTGCCTTGGTGGGAGCTTCCTTGTAGGAAGGCTTTCACACCTTTTGCTAATTTCCAATTAGGCACTGAGTCATGAGGGTTGTGATGCCTTCTGGCTCTGAGAAGCTTGCATATATACTCTGAGTTGGTGTTTTGCTTTGGAGGCTCGCTTAGGAGAAAGACCCTATGATTCCCTGGTCAAGATTCTGAGTGACTGTATGTTCACAGCTCCCAAATTGCTAAGACATAAAGGCTCTCTTCATCCAGGGATGTATGTTAAGTGTATAGCAATATTGCTTTGATTCAGGTAGAGTCCTATCTGTTGATCTTTATTTCTCTGCTGGTATTTTCTCTGAAGTTCAGGATGCTGACTTTTGCCCTGAACTAGTGAATGTAATTTAGAAAGATTGTTGACCCCTTAAACAGCTATCTTTCCTGGTAAAGCAGATCTATGAACCTGTGATAGCAGCCATACTAGGTATGCCAGTATCGTTGCCACTGCAACATCTGAGTCAAGCCTAGAAGGAAGAAAAACATCCTGAAAGAAAGAAAAATAGGACCAATTTCTCAAATCTAATCATACCTAATCAGGCTGATTATAGAAGGACATCAGTGATCCATTGTAGAGAATATTCAGGAAAAGCAAGTAAGCCAAATTTATTTACCCTGCCTTCTCATCTTGCCTTTTCTCTCCTCTTTTCATGTGACCATGCTAATATATTTATTTTAATGTTCAGCATAGTTTATTTGTTTATTTTTTGACTTGTTACTATAACCTTAGTTATGTATATATAAAATAGTTATCCCCCACTCACCCTACAGCCTCGCCTATTTCTAATACTTCTTTCTACTTGTAGAGTTGAGTACTTCTCTCAGTCATAAATTGTTTGGAACTTTAACCAAGTCCTTACCATACCACTCTTTGCTATCACGCTAAGGGGACAAATGAATTCAAAAGCAAAGTAATATTTGATCAAAACAAAATATCAAGGCAAACCGCAAACAATTAAATCATCTCTCCAAGGGGTGGGGAATCTGTAGCCTCAAGGTCACGTGTGACCCTCTAGGTCCTCAAGAGGAGCCCTTTGACTGAATGCAAACTTCACAGAACAAATCCCCCTTAAGAAAAGGATTTATTCTGCAAAGTTTAGATTCAAAGGCTGTGCTTGAGGACCTAGAAGGCCACAGCTTCCCCATCCCCGGGATAGGTTCCATCTTCTATATCTACAGGGAATAAGTAATATCTTTTATTCTGCCTACTTTTCCTTTCCATAGTAGACTTAAGAATTCAATCACTTCAAACTCATGGCAACAATGAGATTACCTCCCATGCATTCTGTGTATGCTTTGCATGTAGCTAGTAATTTTCATTTGGGAAAATAACTTTCACGTTTTCTGTCTTTCCCATTAGGTTGTGAATGCCTTGAGGGCAGGGGATGTTTTGAATTCTTTTTTGATCTTCTTTGCATGCCCACCCCATAGCACAATGCCTAAAACATAACAAGCACTTTAAAAAAATCCTTGTTAAATTCCATAATGACTGAAGAAATTTACCAGTCTGCAAGTTTTCTCCCATGTTAATGTCACACTAGGGTGAGCTGGCATTTCATGGCCAGCTGACACTTGCTGAAGCCCCTCTCCTCTCTGCCTGATATTTATCCTTCTGAGTTAACAGGTCAGTGTTCTGTTTTCATTGAGCTGCTGCCTTCTCATCTCATACCACCTGTATGTACCTCCATCTCATGAGGAAGCTATTATGACTTTTAAGTGTATGGCCGCCTGTTTTTCCTTTGTATGCTGTGGCTTTTCTCCTCTTTTGAACTCTCTACCTGTTCTCTGTCCATGACTGCTGTTTTCTTCCAATTGTACTGCTGCTTTCAGGTGCAAGCCACCCTAGAAGTTCTAGAGCTTTTTTATAGTAAAAAGTGGCTATGTCCAGCACTTGCCTCAGTGCCTAGCACGTAGTAGGAACTCAACAAATATTTATAGATTGATCATTGAAGAATAAATGAAGTTGAAATGGAGGGCATCCATAAAAACAAACCAGGGATTATATCTCCCATATTACATTAGTTTGTGTGTTATTTGAAGGAAATAATAATTTGTAAACTTTTATACCTACACCCTACAAAGTAATATTTTTGTAGAAGGCACTTAATAATAATCCTTTCTAATTGACTTTAGTTGAAGTAAATGGAATTCTGATATATTAGCATCATCATTTGTACTAAGGCCAAATTCCCTACTTTGTATCTATTGTCTCTGCCTCAAGGATCTCAACCTCATACCAAGCTATGCCCCTTCAATGCCTGCGGTGCAAATAGGCAGACCTGTGCAATCAGTTATTGCCTTAATGTGCCAAAAGAAAAGCAATCCTCAACTCTAAAAGCAGGGGGTTGACACAAAGCATATGAGTGATTTATTTCAGCCCACTTCCTGCTTTGCAAGAATTAGAGAATGGCTCAAAAATGCTGATTGAATTCAGCTGAGGTACATTGGTCTTGTTCTAACATTGTTCTTTTAGGGAATAAAGCTATAGATACTAGTGCAAAAAGTTCTACGCAAATATCCAAAACCCAAATCTTTTGCAGCATCTTAAAAATAACAGTTATGAAGTTTATGATGCATTGCCTTTACCTTGCGTTTTGCATTAAATATCTTAGCTAGGGACAGCAGTTGAAGATGAAAATGCATCTGCATTATGAAACTTTAACCTTCTGTGACATTTTCAAATTGTATTTTTGGCTGTCTGTGTGACATGTTGTAGCTTTTATTTCAAAGGGCATTTCCTTTCTGTTTGTGAAAAGTATTATTCCTATGTGAGCTAAGACTAGCAGCAGAGAACTACTATATATAAGGTACAACTCTAAAGCAATAAAAGATTTTTTTTTACAAAAAAAAAAACAAAACAGAACCAATATGTCTAAATGAATGTGGTTTCCTTTGAAGTAGTGCCCTTGGGAGACATATCCCAATGTTTCTGTTCAAAATATCTGTGGTAGTACTGTTCAGGAATTGTCTTCAAAACTTTTTTACAAAACACACTAAAAAATATTTTCTCTCCACACATCTTTTTTTTAATCAAAAGTTATGATACCTAACTTAGCCTCATATTGTACTTTCAAGTTTACCTTAAAGGAATTTTAATTATTTGAAAAAGTTAAAGAGACTTGTAAAAGCTAAAGGTACGACACTATTGAATATTCATGGGAATATCAACAAAATCTACCTGGTAGACACGATCCACAGATGCCTCCTTAACTGAAGGACTCTCCTAGCCATCACTGAGATGGAATGTCTTGCTCATGGCACAGCAAGAAAGTCAGTGTCAGTGAGTAAAAGGATATGTGGTGGGGTATAAGGTCAAAGAAGCCTAGAAAGTAAAGAGGTGAGAGAGGCTAGGTTATGAAAGCTTTGAGTGCCAAACAGAGAATTTTGTTTTCAAACCTGAAATGATAGACCAGTGGGGTCACATGGTCAGACCTGTACTTTAGGAAAATCACTTTAGCAAATGAAGAGATAAATGAATTGGAGTGAAGAGAAACTTGAGACAGGCAGACCCATCAGCAGGTTACAGAAATAGTTCAAGCATGAGGTAAGGGAGCCTGCATTGATTGGTGGTAGCATCGGAGGAGAAAAGTGGGAAAACAGAGACATATTGCAAAGGTAAAATTGATGAGCCTTGGCAACAGATTGAATATGGAGAGTGAAAGATAGTGAAGAGTCAATGACAACACCAAGGTTGTAAGCCTGAGGGGGTGGGAGGATGCTTTGTCCTTGACAATAATAGGGAAGTTGGGGAATAGAGGGAAGTTGGGGAATAGAGGGAAGTTGGGGAATAGAGGGAAGGGTTCAAGGGAAAAAATTATGAGTTCAGTTTTGAACATGTTGACTTTAAGATGTCTACTAGACATACAATTCTAGATGTCTCAAAGGTAATTGGAGATGAGAAAATGGAGGTCAGCAGAGATGATTCCATAGATGATTGAAAAAACAACCTACTTACTGTTTTCTGAACTAAGCCTCCTATCTCCCGCTTCTATGCCTTTGAAGAGACTGATCTCCCTTTGTTCTTTGAATAGACCTTCTCTTCACTCTTAGAATCATAGGCTTCTTTTCAATCTCAAGTTAGATGTTAACCTCCTACTGGAAACTGTTGTTAGTATTTTCTCCCTTCCTAAATGATCTCATATCAAATATTCTCATAATTACTGATCTGTTTGCCTGTTGTATTCCCTAGTACAATGTAGGCACCTTGATAAATTGAGAAAATGAAGTATTCAAAGAGTTATTGATGTATGAGAGTCGAGAATTTAAGCCAAGTTTGAGGTGGAAAGACAGTGGAAAGGATTGCATTCATTTTTTTTTGAATGTTAATACTGTTTATTTAGTTTGGAAAACATTTTAGCATTCTAAATATACAAAAAAAATCAACAAAATGTTCCAAGTATTAGTTACAGAATGTCAACTTCCATTGCTCTATTGTCCCTTTAGATTTTTTTTAAAAAGTTTCCATTTTTAAATGACAGCATTTTAACAACCACCATCAAAAACGATTTTTCATGCCAGCTGAAACCCTACCCCCTCGCCATATCTAAGAGTGGTAGCAGACTGCTATTTCACTATATACAAAAAGACAAATTTAAGCTGGGTGGACAATCATGGTATAAAGCTACTCTAACAGTGCATGCTTTAAGCAATGGAACCTAATGAAAGATCCACATTAATTTCCCCTTTCTAAGGTGTCATAATCCAAATATTTATGAGAATTTTTTCTAGTACATATAAACACACACAGTATATGTATTTGTGTGTGTGTACTTACATGTGGGTATATGTTTATATGGATGTGTGGAGATATTTACATACTCCCTCCCCTCCAGATATACAGTGTAAGTTTACAACCTGGAATTTCTAACCAATAACCAAAATTATCACACAAAAGTTTGTAACTTTTTCAAATGTTTTGTTATAGCAATAGCAAAGTGCACAGAGAGGGGAAAACACTAAATTTCCTTTTCATTTTAAAAATGTTTGGAAATATATACAACTTTGAGACAGTTTCAAGGTGCTCATAACACCTATATCTATGCCACATAAACCGGGTGAAATGTCTAGAGCACCTATTTCCAATTTTAAAAGTTAAATGCTACAAATGCAGTAGACACTGTATCAATAAAGGTGCTTTAGAGTTTCCCTAACTCTATATTTAAGACAAATAATATAGTTTTATTCTTCCTCTTCTTCCCCCTCTTCTTCCCCCTCTTCTACCTTTTTCCAGGAAACTCTTGCTGTTCCCTTTGCACTATCAAATTTTCCTTTGGACTAATAATGAGCAACATCCTTTTTCATACTTTTCCTTCAGTTTTGCAGCCTTATTGTTGTATGCCTGTTTTTCATTAACACTTGGATTATTCCACATCTCACTAAGGTTTCTTTTTTGTTTTTTTTTTTTGTTTTGTTTTTGTTTTTGTTTTTTTTTTTTTTGCTACATCCCCAATAGTTATCCCAGGGTTCGTACATTTTATCTTGGGGCAAAATTCTGAACAGAACAAGAAGCCAGACCAGGGATGTTTAGGAGCATTAGGATCCTTTTTTTTTTTTCCCCTCCTTTGGCTGATCCATAATCCTTCATCTCCCTGTCATACCGCAACTTATCAGCCTTTGCCATTTCATCAAACTTTGATTTTTCCTTTCCAGACATATTCTTCCATCTTTCTGAACACTTCTTTGAAAATTCTGCAAGATTGACAGGAACTTCAGGATTTTTTTCCTTATGTTCCTTATGTCATGTTTTTACAAAGAAGGCATAAGCAGACATTTTGCCTTTTGGTTTCTTTGGGTCACCTTTAACCATCTCTAGTGTGTAACTGTATTGTTTGCTGGTTTGTATCAAGGATTGCATTCATTTTCTGTCTGTGTGACTGCTAGACTTTTCACATCGCTGGCATATAATAACTTTTTGTTGACTTTGATTGAATCTTCTGGTGCTCAAATTATGTTTTCTTCAGAAGACTTGGAAAGTACTTCAGTATTTTTGGCTTTTACCATTCTAGCCACTTCTTCCATAAATATAAAACTAGGCCTGGAGGAAGAGTTGGGATATTCTTTACTCAGACAATGCCATTTCCAGATCTTCTATCTGTTATTATCTCTTCCTTTGAATTTCACACAGTTTGACTGTCACTC
>CM053580.1:419276534-419292542 GCA_028627135.1 Pseudochirops cupreus | reverse complement strand
CTGAACTAGGTAAATGATATTTGATTGATTAAAGTAAGATTGTTAACCCATTTTGAGTTGCTTTCCTTTAGAAAAGCAGATCTAAGAACCTGTGCTAGTAGCCGCCCTGGGTGTGCTGGGGTGCTTGCTGTTACACAGGCTCAGAGAGAGAGAGAGAGAGAGAGAGAGAGAGAGAGAGAGAGAGCAAAGTACTATATAGTGAAGTTAACATAGGTTTTTTGGTTTTTTTTTGCTTTTTGGAGGGGGAAGGCAGGACAGTTGGGGGTTAAGTGACTTGCTCAAGGTCACACAGCCAGTAAGCATTAAGTGTCTGAGGTCAAATTTGAACTCAGGTCCTCCTGACTCAAGGCCAGTGCTCTATTCACTGTACCACCTAGCCACCTTGAACATAGATAAAGGCAGATTTCTTTCATAATTCTTTACATAAAGTCTAACATGCTTAATGAGAATTTATTCAAAGAGAGGACTGTCTGTATTTGCTTATGAATTCAGAACTGATGAAGGAAGTAGGAGACACCCCAAGATGACATGGTAGTTGGTAAGGGGATGGGGTAGGAGTGAAGTAAAGCATGACTGGATCCAGACTTAGAGATAGTTGGTATCTGAAGCAACCACTCAGGACAGCAGGACCTCAAGGACGAAAGGAGTTCCAGATATGTAAGATTTGTCTTCCATTGCTTTTTTTCTGGTCTCTGGCAAGGAAAAGGAAAGAAATGGGACAAGGGTAAATGTATACCATCTACTTTCTATGTACACTATATTCCTTATCAAGAAAAATAGATGAAGAAATGTGAAAAGACTTTTGTAACCATATAGTCTCTTAAACAGGTTATCTACTATTAATTTATTCATAAAGTGATAACAGATTTTAAAAAATCCTTAACTTTGTTTTACCTGTCATTTGTATATTTGCAACTTAGATGAGTAAGCTTTGAATAAAAGTGATCTGATCCAATGAATGTGCTTCATGTATTGAAATTTCAATCGCTGTTACAAAGTAATCAAATCACAAACAACCAGACAAGACAACTATCCCTTAGATAACTGCCATCTCTGCTTATGTCCAAGGCTGACCCTTACTATACCCAACTGGTGGGGATACTATAAGGTCACCTATAGATATCAATTGATTTACTCTACCAAATTCTGAGATGGTGATAGTGCTCACCTTGAAACTGATTGGAACTGGGGAATTTTTCTGTTTTTGATATTCATATATGTAAAGCTTTATTTTCTTACTGTGTGAGGAAAAAGCAACGGTTCTAGTAGTAGTTGGAAACTATCCACTACCTCAAGTGTATATATTTCTCATGTTAAACTAGCAGAACTAGTGGTTGGTAGCAAATAGGTCTGAGGGAAAAAAGACATGGTAGGAACAACATATTGCCATCTCTATACTCCTTAAAATTTTCTACCCTTGTCTATGATGCCTCTTTTTTCTTAGCTTTCTGGTAGAAGAAAATAACAACATATGTAGGGACTCTCAACATGTTCAAAAGCAACAACTGAATTTAAAATAGATTTTTGCAGCTTGGAAAAAGGCCAAACAGTACTCAGTTAAGAATGTAAGTGAAATGTACCAGAAATTGTACTGGGTACTAAAAATACAAAGACACAGATTCCAATATTTCTCTCCTTTAGGAACTTGCATTCTACTTGGGGGAAACAGCACGTATCCATATAGTTACACAAATACAAAATATTTGCAAAGTATATTTATAGCAATTATTTTTTTATAACAACAAACTAAGAGGGTAGCCATCAATTGGAAAGTGGTTGAGTAAATTATGATCTCTAAATGTAATGAAACTTTATTGTTTCATAAGAACTGATGAAAAGAATGATTTCAGAGCAACCTGGAAAGACTTTCATGAACTAATGCAGAACAATTTCTATCATAAAAACATCATCGTAAAGAAAAATGCTTTGGAAAACTTAAGAACCCTTATCAAGGCAAAATGATCAAACATATTTCCAGAGGACTGATATCTTGTCCACTCCCTGATAGACAAGTGACAGACTTAAGATGAAGAATGAGACATTTTTATTTTGACATAGACAATGAAGGAATTAGTTTTTCTTGATTATGCATATTTTTTGGGGGGGAGGGCAATTGGAGTTACGTGACTTGCCCAAAGTCACATGGCTAGTAAGTGTGTCAAGTGTCTGAGGTCGGATTTGAACTCAGGTCCTCCTGACTCCAGGGTCAGTGCCCTATTCACTGTGCCACCTAGCTGCCCCAAACATGCATATTTCTTACAAGGTTTTGCCACTGTTCTTTTCCACCTCTCCAAAAGATTATATATGAAGTAGAATGGTGAGAAGATAAATGTTTGTTAATTGAAAAAAAGGTTAAAAATATGAAGTATTAATGGTATATAGAAAGTATATTTTGAGGAGTTTTGTAGGCAGCATTGACAATTGAGGGAATACACAAAGGTCCTTTGTAATAAACAGGCCTGTAGCCTTAGTGGATTTATACCTAGTCGAGGTGAGGAGGAAGAGCATTTCAGGCTGTCACATCAGAGAGTTTTATAACAGGTATATTAATATTTGCTTCTATCTATTCTTTCCTAATTCAGCTTAGATCCAGACATATGCAAGGACTCAAAAGGATGCCTAAGACCTCATGTATTAAAGCAACAGTTTATTCCTCCCCATTAAGAGGCTATAATTGGTTTTTATTTTTTAAGTCATGAACATAAGTTCCAAGTTGGGAGAAAAGAATCATGAATAATTTCTTCTTATCTTTAATATCTGACTTTTTAGTTCATTATACCTTTTCCTGAAGCCATACTTCTAGAAATATTAATTATTTCCTATGGTACCAGATCCAAATACTGTATGTTGATAGCTTCCTTCTGTTTGCAGAAAGATAGACAGAAGATGTAGCTGAGTAAGTCTATGTATTGGGTCATTATAAGGAATAATCCTAGGTGGGGAATCAGCAGCTTATTACCCTTAAATAGCAGTAGCGTTAGATGCGAAAGAGAAAATGATGAAACCATCAGAAAAAAGGTTACTCTTGTAGTATTGTTCTCACTGGGGATTAAGAAAAAAGATCTCATTTTTGACACATGGGCAAAGGTGATGAATAAAATAGCTTTCTTTTTACCTTGTTTCCCAAGATAATGAGCAAGGGGAGTTTTTTTTTCCTTTCTTTCTCCCGTCTGTGGGTGAAAATCTAGAGCAGACTTAATAAGACAATATATTAGACTGAAGGTCAACACACCCTCTTGGATGTAGATATTTCCGTAAGGGATTGGCAGCTAAGTGACCCACATCCTTTTGAATCAACAACAAACAACTTGTCAGTGTTGCCAATTGTGAGACTGGAACATGCTGATTTAAAAGACTGACCTTTCCCCCTAATGCTATTCAAAACTGAAAGGAGGGAGGAGAGACAGCTTAAAGTTTTACCTTGTGAGTGTGATTTGGCAAATACTTATTAGACCATATTGATTATCTCCCAAAGACTGAGAAAACGATTATGAAGAGATTGCTTCAAGTGCCTATAGGATGCATTTTCTGACATGTGAGTCAACAAATCCAATCAGTGCTACTTAAGAAAGAGCATTGAATAAAAATTTAAATCTGGCTATCTGTAATGACATTAATTAATTATGCTGGTATCACATCGCTGACTGAATGCAATATTTGCCACTATTGCTGAAATGTCGCCCAATCAGCAGCAGAGCCTAAGTGCCTGAAGAGAGTAGTGGAAGTTGTTAATATTTTTTAACACAAAGGTTTCTTAGTCGTGTGTGTGTGTGTGTGTGTGTGTGTGTGTGTGTGTGTGTGTGAGAGAGAGAGAGAGAGAGAGAAAGAGAGAGAGAGAGAGAGAGACAGAAAGAGAGACAGAGACAGAGACAGAGACAGAGAGAGAGAGAGAGACAGAGAGACAGAGAGAGAGACAGAAAGAGAGAGACAGAGACAGAGACAGAAAGAGAGAGAGACAGAGACAGAGACAGAGACAGAGACAGAGAGACAGAGAGAGACAGAGAGAGAGAGAGAGAGAGAGAGAGAGAGAGAGATGGACCCCTTAGCACTCTGGTGAAGCACATGAACTCTTTCTCAGAATAATGTTTTAAAATACATAGTATTAAAAATAAATAGCATTTGAAACATATGTTTCAAAGGATCACAATTATATCAATAACTTCTATTTAGTTTTCTATCTATCTTAGCTACCTATCAAACAAATTTAAGCACCCCAGGTTAAAAATTCCAGCTTTAAGGGACATTTCCCTAAGAGTAATTTCCTTTTTTCTTTGTTTATTTTCAGAAGGCAACTGCTTTAAAGGATTTACTTAGTCCAGTTCAAGATCCAAAGGAACAGAAAACTAGCTCCACATGCCTAAAATCTACTTACAGGATATATTAATATAATACAATACAAATAACTTCCTGGTATACCAAGGAGACAGTGATATAATACATATACCTGACTTTCCACCCAATTTCTCTGTTCTAATCTCTGAAAAGTGAAACACCAGAAATGGCAATTCTAACACAAGTAGCCTTGTCTGGGGACATCCATAGATTCAAATGGCCTCTATGGTTAGGGAAAGCACTCTTTTCATTTGATGAGGAGAATGAAAGTTGGAGTGTTTTTTCAAATGCACCAGTCAAGGCCATACAGACTCCAAACATCTCTGAATAACTCTACCATGAAGACTCTAGAGAAGGATATACATTCACAATCCTAAAATCTCTTTGCTTTCAGGTGCTAAACTCAAGAACTTACCAATTCTAAATATTTCTGTTTACTTTTCCATCCTCTCCCCAGTCTGTCTAGATAGTCCCATAGATGCTTAGTTTTATTATGGCCATTTGATGTTCTGAGCTATGTCTATATCTAATAAATGAGACTGCCATCTAAACTTTCAAGGAGTAAAGTAAGGAAAGTGGTTGTAACGCCTGCTTTTGCATGTCATAACAGTAGTCTCAAGAGACACAGGATAAGAAAAAAGCTTTGTGGATTTAAAAAGGACCTGGCTTGTTTTTCTCTACCATATCATTGAGTACTATCTGCATTAGGAGCTTTCAGATATAGACTAAAATTTCTCCAACTGTGCAGCAGGGAAAAATCTACAGATGAAAATTTCTTCAAGGGAGGGAACAGAAGAGCCTGGTTAGTCCTATATTTTAGTGGTTTTCCTGAGTACTCAATATTCAGGTCACTTAGCAGTGGGCCCAGAGACAGTGTATATTATGTTGTTGATGATAATGGTGAAGAAGGCAAAAGGGTAACAAATCAAAGTGCTTTATGTGTACTATCTCAATTAATAAAAAAATCATGAGTTGAGACAAAAAAAACTAAAGTTTTTGAATACTAAAAAACATTGCCCAAGAGTTAATCAGTAGATTTGCATACAAAGAGAGTAAGAAAGCCTTCAATTTCATAAAGATATTGAGACAATTTGTCACACTCAGAATCTTGAAAACTTGTAGATGTTTTTGTATGTGACTGTGTGAATCAAGTTTTGCCTTCCAGATTGCTCTAAATTATTTTTAGCTGGTTAGTTAGCTCTCCACTGCAAGTGTTGAAACAGTCTTCTTTTAAAAGGAGCAGGCAGACTTAAGCCCATTAACGTACTGGGAGAAGATGAAATTATACGTGCCCTATTTTGTAGTCTGTTGATTTGGTATCAGATCCTTCCAATCCTTCATTCAAATGAATTCTTCCTTAAATTTCACGTTCTTTATTTATTGGAAAAGAGATGAAATTTCTCTGTCTGAAATAGCATACTCTTAGGCCTCCTTTTCTGCAAACTGCCAAAGAAGTATGATTCCATATGTTTGAATATGATGGAACCCCTTCTTTCCTTTATATAAAAGGTATTACTATGTTAACACTTTAGTTTTCACAGATTAACTTTTTTTCTCATTTACATAGCATTTCTGTTTCATTTTGAACCTAAGCCTATGATGACTTCGTGCAACTCTAGCTCACTTAAATCTAATTCATAGCCATGTCAAGACTTTACCCTTGTGATATCTTTGGTCTTCTTGGAGAAGGAAGGATCAACAACAACTGTACTAGATAAAGCCTTAACTCCTGTCTATAACCACACTCTGAACTGTAGAAGCTGTCTTTCCATCCCCTATGTAATCACTACTCGGCAGGAATTCTCTTATTCCTAGGTCCTCAGTCAGGGGTGCATTTAAAGGACAGAAAAGGTTTGGCTCCTGGCGATTACATATCCAATCATGTGACCTAAGGTGATAGGCTCAGTGGCCAAGGATAAAGACTTTTTCAGTTAGCTTTGTGTTTTAGTTAAGGCTGGTCAATAGAACATACTGGTACTCCCTGTAAAACAAAGATTTGTTAGAAGAAGGTGATAAAGAGTCTAAGGGATTAGATTGTTCCTTTATTACTTGAATAAAGGTATTAAATACAGCTGATAATGGCTTTCCAGCATTGATCCAAGGAAACTTCCCTGTATGCTCATTTAGTTGTTACTATATGGGAGAAATGTCAACCAGGGTCCCCTGCCGTATGACCTGACCTATATATTTTTCCTTAAAAGGTAAGAAAATTATCCTTGAGGCTTGATGGATTCAGGGGCTGACTAAGACTTAGGCCACTTGCAAAGTTTCTTTATAACTTTGGTACAAAAACCCCCCAACATTACAAGTTCCATCTGGCTTCTTAAGTTGAACTGTCAGGCAACCATAGTCAAAGCAGAGTCAGGGAAAGTGAATTTAACTAAATAAATGCCATATCCAAGGCTTAATATCCTTTCTCTGGTCTGAATGCCATTCTCCTGACATGATTAAGTCAATCATTGATTAACTATTGGATGGGCATGTGAGTGCCTCATTTTCTTCCAATCTTGAACCTGAGATCATAGCCTGAAATAGTCAGCCCTAACTTTTGCAGTTACTTTGCATTGTCATAGTCATATACCTTCATACCACTTTCACTGGATAAAGTATATTTCAAGTCAACTCACTATACATGTGTTAATAAAAATAAAAATAGAAAAGAAAAGCTCTGCAAGAACTATCAGTGTTAGAGTGGGAAAAATTGAATGGAGAAATAGACAACAAGATAATGAAGTAGGACAGAATGGATAATTATTATTCATTGTAACTTCTTGGTTAGTGTGATGAACACTAAGTGTCATGTCCATGAAAGGATTTTTTTCTATTACAGGGGGTAAGGTCCATGGATCATGGTCAGAATAAAACTTATCTTTCTTTTTTGCTATGCTGGAAGAAAGACAATGTAATTTGAAGGAAGTTGGGAGAGGAAACTGCCACTATAGGAGTAGAAATAATTATTCAGTCTTGATAATCATAGCATTTTTTATCCATTTCTCTTATTCCTTCTTTAGGTTATGTGATAGTTCTATCTGCTGCTTTATGTATATTTATTAAATCATTTTGCATGTATTTATTGGGAACTAACTAGGTACAAGTGAGATATTGTGTCAGGTACTGTGGGATAACAAAAAATAATTATACATAATTCCCGAACTCACAGAATTCAAAGTACAATATCAAGGAAAGATGTATACAAATTATAGAATCATTAGATCTCAGAATTTGAAAGCGGTTCAGTAATCAGCCTGTTGAATTCATATCTCAGTGACAAGCCTTCCTAAAATATACATATAGGTGGGTGCCCAGTCTATTCTTAAAGATTTATAAAAGATGCATAGGATCATAGATTTAGAATAGGGTGGGGTCTTAGATGATATTGAATACAGCCCCTAATTTTACATATAAAAATTTCTGTCATAGAAAAGTTGAACGAATTGTCACATAGCTATTAGGTATGTGAGATTTTGAGGAAAGAAACTGAAGAATTAAAGAATTCCTTCAAGGACCAAGTTATTTGATGTATCTGGTCCTGATAGGTAAAACAACATATTTACTTTATTTTGTTATTTGAAAATTTGTTAGAATGGAAAGTGATATTGATAACACAGATAGATATAGAAAAAGTCATAAAGTATGAAAGAGAAAAAAATTATCAAGCTTTATTAAGTTTCAGATATCTAAAAGAGGCATCAATTGATGTGTTTGGTCCTTTTTTAAAGTCAGGTCCTGCTGACTTTGATTTCATTGCTCTCTCCATTTCTCCATGCTGTGCCTTCTAGGATTAAGGAACCTGATAGGTACTGAGGAACCCCATTCCACTTTTGAATGGCTCTGATTGTTAGGAAGATTTTTTTTTCTACAAAGAAAGTCTAAATTCTTCCCCCCCCCCCATCATTTCCAATAAATGCTTCTAGTCCTGCTATCTGAGGTCAATCCCAAGCACAAATCCTTAAAATAATCCTTACATTTCATGAAGAAAACTCTCTTGTCTCCCCTATTTTTTTTTCCAAGAGTCAACATACCCAGTTCCTTCACATAGGATGCCCATTAGCTTCACCATATTGACACTCTCCTTTGGATACTCTCCATTTTAACAGTTTTTCTTAAAATTTGGCACCCTGAATAATGCAACACTCATGAGCAGAGTACCGTGGGACTGTGGATAAGAAATTTATAACAGCAAGAATGTGAACATGTCATGAGAGAGATACAGACTAATTTCCATGGAGATAAATTATGGCCTCTTACTAGAGCAATTACAATGAGGGCTCCTTGGGGTCAAGGAATTTAAGATAACATTTGATCAGTTTCTCCAGCCTATTTCAGTTGTTTCATTTGATGGCAAATAACTCTCAGAACAAGTGATTATTTAGCAACAAACCTATACATATGAATATAAAATGCGTACATGTGTATGTGTTTGTATATGTGTGAGTATCTCTCCAATTACTTATGTTTCTTCAGAAGAGAGATTACTTTCTATTTTTCTTTTTCTATCTAGAACCTAGCATAGTCATTTTCACTTAATTACTAGCACTTAAAAATGTTTTTTTCCTCGATTATGTGAAAAAAAAAAACCTGACAGTGAGGAGGTATTTGGAGCTAGTATATAGGCCAGGGAAAGATGTCTCTTGGACACTGGTAGATTTTCTGCTAGATTAGTAGTAAGTAGTTAGTAGTGAGAGGAGTTACACAGAAAAAGAATGAGGGTGGGAGGAGACTCAATTCAGAGAGAAGCATGGGTATATAATGCTCAGGGAAAGTGATAAAGTTTAGGTATATAGTCATTAGGTGCAGGACCATCAGAAAAGATGTCCCAAACTCAAGACTTTAATGGAGGAAGTAAATTCTAAATACAAAGGAGAGTGAAAATCATTAAACTTGGGTCTTAAATTTGCTTCAGGCAAACCAATCAAGACAAACTATTGGCTAAGGATAAGAGAAAGAAAGACATTCTAGGTTATGATATTAAATAAAGAAGGCAAGTTAATTTAAATCTTAGAACCTTATGGAAAAAGACATTACCTTCAAAGTATATGGACAGAGTATCTTGGAAAAGGAGACAAAAGTCAGTTCCTTGTACACCAAAATCTACTGTATTAAGAGATCAAATGGGAAATGAATAGCAAGGTGCTTTCGGCCACAAAATGGGAGCTACCACATCTAGAGCTAAGAATTAGTACAAGTATATTGTTGAAGGCTAAAATATCGAACGTCCTTGCCAAACTTATAGAATAAGAAAGGGAAGGAGAAAGGACATATGATTTCATTGGTATAAGGAACTCCCAAGTGAGGATGCTGCCTCTGCCAATGAAGGTCAGCAACTTCTCTGCAATTTATGCTCAGTGTTACCTTGTGAACTTTGAAGATGCAGAAGACAAGAAATTCCAATCTGAGTAAATAGCGGTGTACTCCTACAGCAGTAAATTATCACAGCATCTTCACTGAAAGCTTCAGGACTCTATAGGGGCACATACTCTCAGAATTCATCAGATATAATATTAAGTGGAACTTTATGAAGACTCCACAAAGAGAGAAAAGATTGTCCGGTAACAAAGACAGGTTATTTTACCCTTTGGCCACATTGCATAAGGTTTGTAATTTTCAGTCAACTTTTCCCAAAGAAGTTGTGTACAAGGAAAAACTATGATCTTAGTCTGGGGGGCAGGGAGAAGGGGAAAATGTTTCTATAATTTCTGTACTTTTCACTTCTCAGTAAATATCTCTTTGTAAAATCACTTGTTTGATTAATATTGGGGCAGAAAGTATGAGAAACTTGATATGACAGGGTTATCCATAGAAACCTGAGGGAAACAACAGTCATCTAACCTCTGGGGACCCAATCTGCCAGCGTTGATGGGGCTTGGGTGTTATATATGTTAAATGAGAGATTGGATTAGATTATTTTCAAATATCCTTCCAATTCTTAATCTATCATCATGTTATCATAATACATTAAAAGGGAAAGCTGTAGCAACTTGTTACTTCTGGCCATCAATGCCAACTGGCCTTTGCATTCATATCCTAATTTTATTTTTTATTTGATTTTTTAACATTCCTTTCTACACATGTTCAAGTCACTGTATTGACTTCTCACTATAGGTTAAGAAAGAATACCATTATAGTTATTCAGGTACATTTAAGATTAAATAGACTTGTGAGCTGGCCTCAAAGTCTATCTGCTATCCTATTATTTATTGGGAAAGTATGCCAGCTGTTTTTCAAATAAATACTTGTAATGTGATCTATCTGTAAATTGTCAGATATGGTAACATTTATAGATTTATTTTCCAGGTTCTGATTTGGGTGAATGGGAAGGGAAGACAATGGTGCCTATAAGCTAGTAGAACTTCTGTTTCTGAAAATTCAAAGCGGGGAGGAAGAGAAATAATAAATGGACTTTGAATGACATTTTCTTATATCACCTCACTCCTACCACTTTCTCTGAGGGAATAACACCACAGCACTTTCTCTGCTCCTATTTTCCAATAGCCAAGCATATCTAGAGAATTTTGTTAAAGGTCAATTGGTTCTATGAGAAATTCCTACTCTCTATTCTCAGCTTTACATTCAATGTTGCTCAGTAATCCTACTATTCATCTCTGACTCCACATTGGGATCTCCACAAAGGCAATTCCAATTTTTTTCTATTCTCTTGCAGCTTCCAATTCAATGCTCAGCTTCACAACTCATGGCAAATGACCTTAATTTCTCCTTTATTAAGAAGGTAGAAGTTTTTCAGTCTGAGTACCACAACTTTCTATCCCTCCACCTTAAAATGTGTTTGTATCTTCACGCATTTTCTCCTCTTTCCCTTTTTCCTAACTAGCCATTTTTTTTTCTTTACGAGGCTCTTCCCTCTACATCTATCCTTTATCTTAAGCATTATTTGTTACTGCAATTCCTTTCTTCAATTATTCCTTCCTTGTTAGATTTTTAATCTTTCCACTATTGGCCACACATACACACACACACACACACATGCACATACACATAGAAACATACCTATGTGTATAAATATACACACATATGTATGTATGTGTGCATATAAATTTCATCTTACCATACTAAAACAAACAAACAAAAATCTTTCCCTAGACTCTTGAGAGCCAACCTCTTCCTTTCCTTTTGCAATGTCAGCAACTCTCTGGATTTCGTTCCTACCTTAGTCCGCTGGTGAGAAAGGACCTGGAATCTTTTCCATTTTTCCTTTCCTTGTTTCTAAAAAAGGGAATATAATCAGTTAGGATGTTTGAGGATTTATTACTATTTTATACTATAAAGAAATCTACAAGAATAAAGGCCAAGTAAGGGAAGTATAGTAGAGGGTAAAGAGCACTCACTGCATTCAGACTCAGACAATCAGGGTTCAAATCCTGCTTTTATTTTTATTTTTCTAAATCAGTACCTTTAGTATCAAAATCCAGTGATCTTCCTATGACATCATGAGGCTATTTTAACCTCAATAGGACTGAATTCTTCATCTCCTTGATTTATATTAGACTAAGGCAACTACATCTTCTTACCTAGAAACCATGAAAAAAAAATAAGAATAGAAATTTAATTTACATTACACCTAGCTAAATTTGCAACAAATTAAGTCAAATCATTTTTTGTTACCTAGAGTCTAGATATTAGTAATTTCATAAGATCACCAGTAACCCCAATTGTGACATATATAATACAGGAGAATTGTAAGATATTTCTATGACATACATAAAGTGAGTTAATACTTCTACATAAATTTTGAAAGATATAAGAGGTTATTTATTTCAATTCATCAGAAATCAGTTCTTGCTAAAACGTGATTATCAAATAGCTATCCAGCCTCTGTATGAAGATCTCCAAGGTTTTCTATCATCCTTTGAAGGCCCCACCACTTTTGGATGTCATTAATTAATAGGAAGCATTTTTAACAATAAATTAGCCTGCATTTGTTTCTCTGTAATTTCCACCCATTGCTACTAGTTTTGCTTGCTGGGACAAAAAAGAACAAGATAACTCCTTCTACGTGACAATTTTTCAAAAGGTTGAAGAAATATATTATTCATAATAGCTTCTGATTTCAAAGTCAGATGGATTAAGGTGGCTACAAGGCACTGTAGAGTGGTAGGCCTGGAGTCAGGAAGTCTTGCATTCAAATCCTACCTAGGACATTTAGCAGCTTTGTGACCCTGGGCAAATCACTTAATCTCTAGTTACCTCAGTTTCCTCTTTAGTAAAACTGGGATAATACTAGTACCTTAATTTCAGGGTTGTTGTGAGGATAAAATTCAATAATATTTGTAAAGTGCTTAGCACAGTGCCTGGCACAAAGAAGTCACTACATAAATTCTTATTCTCTTTCCTGCTCTCATGTTCTTCTTTCTACACAAAGAGAATTCCAAGAGACCTTTAGACAACTGATGTCTCCTATCAGTTAATAGTTACTTTGGCATGCCTACATTTCCCAATAAGGTGTTCATAGGATTAATGTAGGTATCTACATCTCTAATTATCATCCACAACTACAACAGTATTAGATAAATTATTCCTGCTGTCATGACTTTTGTTAAGAACTGCTTCTGAAAAGTAACTTGGGATTTTATTAAATACTAAGGAACCTTGTTTTCCTTTAGAGTGTAGACAGAGTGGGCATGTCTTTTCAGTGTTTATTCTGGTTCAATGGGGGGGGTGGGTAATTCTTAGAAATCTCTATACAAAATTAGATTCAGTGGGTCATTAGTCATGACAGGTTTTTAAGAAATAATATACTTTCTCTGAAAGAATATTTTGGGGACAGTTTGTTAAAATCTATAAATGAATTCTGGGAATGGTTTTCTTTATTTGTGTGTCAGTAAGAATGCCTTCTTCCTATATATGTAGTCTTTTATATACATATATATATCTATATATCTATATATCTATATACATATATTTATATTCTATTCACAGGGAAAAAAAGACCTGTTCAATGGGGACACAAGGAAGTAAACTTAATCCTTTTTTTTTTTCATTTCTGCCCCTTAAGTTACTCGACACTATATTCCCATGTTAAAAGAGAGAGAAATTACTTTTCATCCTTAATTTAAACTGAAGGGGAAAAAAACTTTTTGCCCTATGAATCTTCTTCTAGTTATGCCCCTGAGATGAATAATCAATTTTATCATCAAGACTTTAGTTACCTGATGCTCTTTTTTTTCATGAATGTTAATCAAAGGCAGAAGGCTATTACCTAGGTCACCACACTGAACGTTTGCACTTCTAAACCCAATCTCACAGTGTTGTAGGTGTGACTGAAACCAGTGACACCAATGATGCTATTCGTATCCACTGGTTCATGGGTGAGTGAAGAGAATGTATAACTCACTTTCATGAACAGGCAGATTCAAAAGAAAAATCTTCTCACTACCTTCCCTGAAGAAAAAGATAAATAGTTCACCACTTCCTACAAATTACTAAGCATTTTTGTGGTTTGCTAGGGCCCCAGAACTGTGGGGGAAAATGAATTTTCTTTGTTATTGAATATATAATGGAATTCTTTGCTCATTTTCACAGTCCTGTCTCTGTCATGATGGGAAATATTTTGAGAGAAAATCTGGTATAAAAAGTATTATTGGACAGAAAATACCATTATCTCTTTATTTTCTTTTTTGGAAAAAGCATAAGCATGTTGTGATTTTATAAGTATATACTCTCTTGTAAAGAAGTTTAGCTATATATCCCATTCAGTAAAATATATCCTTTTCCCAAAGAAAGAGCTAACTGTTTCATTGCTATAAATAGTATTACTTTTCATACATCATAATTTGGAATTGGCAGTTATAAATACTGAAGAGAAGGGTAGTGCCATGTGAAAAAATTACAAGAGTTTGAGGAAAGTCACATTTAAATTAATGATAGTTAAAAATACTGAACTTTCCTACTCTGGAATAATACATGATCTTTGTCATGGTTTATTTTAACGCCTTTTTAATTACTATGATTTTCAAATGAAGATATCATGTTGATTCCAGTGCTCTGTGTTATTTATGTTACTAGGAATAGATGTTTATGGGGAAGGAAATGCAGAATGTGTTATTTAAAAAGTGCAAATTTGGATAGGAGAGAAAGGAGGAATAAAAAGGGGAAATAAGAAAGAGAGAAAGAGAGAGAGAGGGAGAGAGAGAGAGAGAGATGATTAACCATCTGACTTGAGAACAATATTTCTAAGCATACAATTTCCTTTCATTAAATTCTGGAAGCATTATTCTTTAATTTCACAGAGTGACCTTGTTCTTACACTGGGACAAGGTGAATAGGATGAACTAATCACTTTCTTCATTTTCTTTAATAATCTTGAATACCTTAATCAAGTGCTGTAAATTCTCTAGGATAAATAATCTCTGGTTTAGCAATCTATCCTCAGGCAGGCCAGAGTATAGAGAATACATATTATTTAAATAACTTCAATTATTTAATGATCCATTTGCATTTTAATACAGATTTAGACTAGAGCACCTGCGACTTCCAATAAGCTTAGGATTTAAATTTTAAGGTAATTAAGGCCTGACCATATTGTGAAATTTCTCTTTGATCAATTTAATAAACTTGTTTACTGTCATCTACTTAGCATTGTTGATGACCCTAACTTGTTCTGTGTTATGAAAGAAAAAGGGGACTTCCCTTTATTTCATCAACTATTCAAAAATTCATAGTACAGCCCTGCTCATGAATACATTTTCATTGACATAATATAAATTTCTCAGATGTGGATCATGTGCAAGGGAAAGAAAAAAGAGGGTGTCAAATCCATTAGAGCTGACCCAACTTTATATCTCTCTGTTTTTCAAGGGAAGAGATATAGAAAATTTGAAGTAAGAGGCAATTGGGTAGGAATCAGCACTTTTCCAGGGCCACATTGTATATATTTTGGCTTAATATATTGATTTGATTTCCATTAGCTTGGTTATCTAAATCACTACTCGCCACATGCACATGCTTATAAATTAACATTAGTCAAAGCAGTTCCCATGTGTCCAAGGCCAAACGTCAATCCCATTACACTCTCTGGGAATTCCATAAAATATGAATCAGGGGCAATATTTTGTCTTTTAGTCAACATAATATCTGCATTTCACAGGATTAGGCAAAAATGAATGCCTTACATTACAAATTCCTTAATCACATGGATCCTGACATCAGATACACCCCCAAATTCAAGACCATGGAGAATTATTTTCGAATTTATGTAACTGACCCTTTCAAATAGAATTTTAAGAGAAATTGGTTTGCTCTTGCCTTCTAGAAACACACCTACACCCCCCACACACACCCACACACCCACACCCACACTCACACCCACACCCACACCCAAACACACACCCACACACACACACACACACACACACACCCCTAGGGGTCCAGTTTTAGTGCTGCAATTTGGGTCCTTTGTGAGAAGTCACATGGTTGTGGTCACAGGTGCTTTAGACTCTGAACTGGCAGATCATCCTTCTCTTGATGGAAAGAATCAACTTTAATACCACCTGAGGCTCAGAATTTGCAGAGATTCATTGCAGTTTAGGTGAGTTTTATAATTCCATTTTCCAGAAGTAAAAAGGAAAAGAAATGTTACTTTGTTTAGGGTGACAAAACACAAATTTTGACAGAAAGAAGTAATGCAGTAAAACCTTGTCACCTAAATTGGAAACAGAGTGA
>CM053580.1:419259580-419276034 GCA_028627135.1 Pseudochirops cupreus | reverse complement strand
GAGGGACATATAATCAGTCTCTCACAATATGCCCACTGTGGAGAGGTTCTTTGTAATTATACATGTACAGCCTGTATTTAATTCCTTGTCCTTCCAGTGGGAGTGGGTGACGAGACAGGAAGGAAAAGAATCCAGAATTTAAAGTTCTATAATCAAATGTAAAAAATATATATGTATATGTATATGTGTGTGTACATGTATATATATATATATACATATATATGTGTATATATATATATACATATATATATACACAAACACACAGTTATTATTATTATTATCATTAACTACATCCAACTGGGAATTAAGACACACAGGCACTGTGGTAGGGAGATTCATCCTGCCCTACCATAAAGTCAGAGGGGTGAGGGGGAGGACATAGGAGAGAGTAGATTGGGGGAGGGGTTATATACTGGGATGGCTGTTTTGAGGTGTTAGGTAGGGGAAAGATGGGGAGAAAATTTGTAACTCAAAATCTCATGGTAATGAATGATGTAAACAGAAAATAAATTAATTAATTAAAAAAGGAAACTCCCTATTCCTTTCCTCTGACCATTTATCAATTGGGAAAAGGCTTACTTTTTTAGGCTCCTCTTGAGTCTTGATATTGGAGATCAAATTTTGAAATGAAAGATACTGTCTAGGTTCTCCTTTTGATTATAGATTTCATGTAATCCAATGATTCTGTTAAAATATTTTTGGGATACCCTGTTTCCAAGAGCTAAAGTCCAGCAAGTAAGTTGTTTCCTGAGATTGACATAATAATAATCCTTTGTGCTCAGGGTGTGTTGCTGGGAGCACCACCAGGTGTTTGCTGAAAGGTTTAGCTCCAACTTTTTTCCCTGGGCTATTTATCACATATTCACAATCCCTTTCCTTGTCATTGATAGGTACTACATACTACACTCCTGTTCCCATGACAGAACTCTGTTTCTGTGACTGCAAGGTGGGTATGACCTACAAAGCTTGAGGCAATACTGTTCCCGCAGGATTCTTGAGAACAGTAACTCAAGACCCAAAAATGATTATGTCATGGTTCAGCCCAGTATGTATATAAGGACTGCCTTTTGTCCAGCATGTTAAGCTCTATTTCATAGGAAGGGGGGCTTCTATTTGCATGTCTTTTTCCTCACTCTGACATTAATTAAACCTCTTTTTATGTCCTGACACTCTTGTTTCAAGCCTGTTCTGATTGGCCCTAACTATTCACAGGCTAGACTCCAGTTCTGGTCTAGTTGACAATTCTGACGTTGTCCTGGATCTGTTTTCTAGGTCATCAAGTGAGATACTATAGAAATAAAAGAGTAGAGGATTCAGAATGCCTTGGGGGCATGTATGAGTTTTGGATGAACACCCAGCAAACAAGACTGAGAAGGAGAAATCATATAGGTAGAAAAACCAAGAGAGAACAGGGTCATGAAAACCTAGGAAGCAAAGAATATCAAAGAAGAGAAATGACAAAGATTGTCAATTGTTGATAAGGTAAAAAAAAATATGTAGAATAGTGAATGACCATTATATTTTAGCTACTAAGAAATCAAAAGTAACTTGTTTTGGGAAAAAAAATTTAATTAAGTGATTAAGGCAGAAGACAAATTGCAGAGTAGAGTTAAAGGAGAGGAAATGGAGAATTGACTTTTTCAAGGAGTATAGTTGATAGAGAGGTTTGTGGGATGATAGATATAATGTATATCCAGGTATGATAGGATCTAATGAGGATTTTTTTAAGGATGGACATTTTTAGGAAACAGGGAAAGAATCTATACAGTTAAAGATTAAGAAGAAAGTATGTGTGTGGGGGGTAATATTAGAGGTAATCTGATGGAAGAGAATAGAGGGATTAGACTAAGGGGTAAATCTGGTATTTAGGAAAGCAGAGACTTGATGGTGTGTGATGGACCTGCACAACTTGGCATTTGTTAGAGGCCAAAATTAAAATAGACTAAACTCATTTGGGACAAAGATAGGTTAGACTAGAGACAGACTGATGATGGCTGGTTGCTGCAGGTCACGTAACAAACAGGAGAGTGCACAGTGGCAACATTATATTTTTTGTAGCTTCATGAAATCCCTTGACTGGTCATAAACAGCCACAGGCTGTATGTTGTGCAAGCCTGGTATATGATAAAATGTTAATTGAAAGCAAAGAGAAGACTAAACTGCATGGCTCTGTTTTTTCTTTCTCTTTGAAGATTAACCTTTGAATTGAAAATGAGAGGAAGAAGTGACTAATATGTGGCATATATGACAAAAATAAGATATCAATATGAAAGCATGAGGGTAAACTGCTTGATGAGTTAAATTTACCTGGTGAAGATGAACTACATCTTCATGAGCAGAATCACCTGATGACTGAAATTACCAAACCTCTTTTATGGAAATTTGAAAGATCAGAATGAATGGGAAAGGGATCATTGGACTGGAGAAAGAAAAAGCTATATTGACAAACTATTTTGATTTTAATTTTTAATATTATGAACTTGACAAATAATAACATATAAAAATATTTCCTTATAAAAGGAACCAAAAATAAGGACTGCATATGACACCATGAAATTTTATTAAGAACAAATTATTTAGTATATATTAAATTTAACATCAGTTTCAATATTGCCCTTAGGTCTGTACACCTCCCTCCACCGCTGACCTAGAAAAACTTCCTCCTACTCCAGCTTGTGTATTTTAAATATTTTAATTTCTCCTTTATAATCTTTTCTCTTTTTTGGTAGCATCCCATTGCTTTACAACTCCCCCTCCCCAGAAAAACAACCTCCCCCATGTGATAAATGAATATATTCAAGTAAAACAAATTCACATGTTGGCTGTGTCTGAGAAAGTCTGAATCTCTAATGTATCACCATTAGGCTAAAAAGCTTGGAAACATGATTCATCATCAGCCTTTTTGGAGTCACAAACATTGCATTGATTTTTAAAAAGTCTTTAACAGCTTAAAAAAGTCTTTTCATAGTCACTATATAAATTATTTCTCCTCTTGCTTGTCTATACTTCACTCAGTTCATAAAAGACCTTCCAGTTTTTTTTTCTGAATCCACCCCTTTTATCATATTCCTATAGTGCAATAAATTTTCATTATCTACACATGCCATACTTTGTTCCCATTACAAATTGATGGGCACTTACTTTATGCAGTTTTTGCTGCAATGAAGTAGATGTTATAAACAATCTTGTCTATCCTTTCCTGACTTTTTTTTTATCTCACTGGTACCCCATATTTGTGACACTCCTTAGTTAAAGGGTTATCTTTAATTATAATTACATATTGATTTGTGGAATGGTACAAGAAATTTACAGTTATAACAACAATATGTTAGTGTGCCTCTTATGTGACAGTTCATCCAACAATTGTAATTTGCCTTCTTTGTCATTCGTCTCTTTGGAGGACCTGAGTGGGGATGTCAGAGTTATTTTAAAATGCATTTCTTTTTTGTGATTTAGAGTTTTTTATATGGTGGTTGATAATTTGCCTTTCTTTTTTAGAGTATTACTTATTCATATTTTTGTCCATTTATCTATTGGGTTATGACTCTTGTTCTTATATATTTATATCTATTTTCTATATATCTTTGGCATATCTTTTTGATTCTAGCTACATTCATAATGTTTTGCTAAAACATTTTTTTTCCTTTTCAGAATTGTCCATTTTACCTCCCATGAACTTATGTGTCCTCTATTTGGTTACAAACTCTTGCCCTATTCATGTGGAAGTAATCTCCTCTCCCCTGATAATTTTTTATCTTGATAGTTTTGTTACAATTTTGTTACAATTTGTTACAATTTGCTACAGTAAGGAAGACAACTTAGGCACATGTTCCTTCTTTATTATATCCATGGAAATCTCATAAGCCAATTAAAAATGTCCTCATTGGCAACAAAGAGCAGCCAGATGATATAAACGCCTACTCTGAATAGGTATGTGTGGGGAGTGGGCTGTGTGCATGACCAGTCTGTTGTGCATCTACAATGGGATGATAAATTTTTTTTCTTTTTTAAAATCAATTTTTATTTTTCCCATAATTTTTTCAAGGGGTCTTCCTTATCCTCTACAAGAGAGTCATACTACAGAACAGGTATTATTTGTTACACAAGAAAAAAAAATGAGAAGAGAAAAAAAATTCAGCAAAGCTGATCAGTTCATTGTAAACATCTGTAAATACAATGTACCCTACCCATAAACCTCCCAGCAAAGGAGTGGGGTTGGGATATCTTCTCTTTTCTCTTCTTTGTAATATGCTTATTTGTTATTGTGTAGCATTTATTTTGGTTATTCTGTGGTTGTTTTTCTTATTTATTTTCTTGCCAAATAAAGGTTAGACATTGCCCCAATACTAGGCATGTGCTCACAGAAAAGTTGAATATAAAAGGAATGGTCATATATATACAATAAATATCTATAACGGTCATTTTCTAATTCCAGAAAAAAACATCTGGGCAGAAATTTAGGTGCCTTTCAATCAGGTAATAGATAAATAAAAATGACATACAAATATTATATTATTGAATTTCTATTTCAGTTCTGTCGTCATTGCCATCTTTCTGCCATCATCAGTGGTAGTTTACCCATCATGGATATCACCATTGTCAGTGGCATTAACATTATTATCAATACTTTCACTATTGCAGGCTTTGATGTTACATTTCCATTGCAGTTTATCGCAGTCAGTTGCATCATCATTGCCATCCCTATCAATATTAGCAGCATCCAAATGGTTATCACTGTCATCCAACTTTTTATATCATCATTATAGGTATCACAATTACTGCAGCTGTCAATTTCTTTATCCTTACTGCTCTATCCACTTTCATCACTTTTATCAAAATAACTGTCATCATTACCATTTTTGCCTTTACCATTGTCTTCATTCCTGTCACCATCACTGTTGCAGTTAACACCATGATTCTAATCATCAATATTGCTATCATGATCATCGGGACCTTTGGCATCATTTTCATTGTTGTTAGCATCTCTGCTTTCATCATCATAATGGTCATCATTCTCGATATTATGACCCTTGTCATCTTAGCCATTGCTATCACCAGTCTCTTTAGTATTGTCATGGCTATCGTCATCATAATTATTATTATAGATGTTACTATCTCCATCATCCTTTATTGTTATACATACAATTGGCATGCATTGTCAAGAGCATCCACATATTGGTTGTCATCATTTTCAGAGGTTGCTTAACCACCATTATCATAATTGCTCTTGTCTTCACTTCTACCATCTTCAGCAGTCTGGTATGCAGGTGGAAATGCATAAGACACAAAAGTACCTTAAAATCTTCAAATTCAGGAATGCAACTCCCTCTCCACACCACGGGCCCCTGGCTGACAGCCCTGCTTTCATGGAGGATGCGAATGAATAGAGAAACATGGATGAATTCATTGGGTTCTCCAAAATCAGCATGAGCAAGAATCAGTAGGATGACAGTAATAATTGAGGCACAATTTTTTCTAGGAATCATGGACAGTGGGGAGAAACAGTGGTCCTTCATAAATAGCAAGCAGCAAACTTTGCCTTAGTTTCCTAATTCCCTTGACAAAGGTCTATACTAAGGATTCATGAGCATGTTTAAAATAACTATAGATGGAATCATTAAACTGAGTAGTATTTTCCACCTCCACATCCATTCTTGGGATCTTTGTGATGGGAAGTGTAAATTCAGCATGTTGTGAATAGCTGAAATTGTTTCTACCAGGCCATAGATCCCATTTCTTTTATTTTCAAGAGGAGCGGCCTTTTATTAAACACCATATAATAAGACATTGTCAATAATTGCTTTTATGAGTTGACAAGATGTTTTGAGCCTATTTCTAAAACAAACAAACAAAAAACTATCCATTCATCTATTATGATTATTTGATACACTGAATGTGAGTGTAATTCAAATTGCATACTTCTATATCATCAAAACTGGATCAAAGATTAATATGGGTAAAATTTTCACTATAGAATTGTAAGTAAGTGAATTGTACTCTGGAGTAGAGCATTATATTACTGCCAGTGCCAAATCATAATTAGTTTTTTTCCTATTGGAACATGTACTTGGGAAGCTTTAGTAGCATTACAGCTTTGTCATGGAGTTTTTTTTTTTTTTTAGGAAAAATCATGATAGTAAATGAGATAAACTCATATATTGTTTTGTATTCTAAATAAAGTTTATTATTCCATTTTTAAATGATATTAAAATAAAACATTCAAATTGTACTTGAATAATTTGGGCTGGCAGAGGAAACTCGATGAATTCTTTATCAGTAACACATTGATAGGCACTACTATTGCTGTCTTGAGGATGATACAGCAAGACTTTGGGCCAGAATGGAGTCTGAAGGTATTTATTCATTATAGTTAGCTTGGTTTCACTGTCTTTGCAGTTCTTCCTCTTTCTCTCCCATTTCCAAAACTCGTATACTTCTTTCTACAGACTTTCTAGATATTAACTCAAACATAGCTTCCAGGTTGGGAAAATGGAGACCAACACTGTATATTCCTGCCCCACCCCCCTCCTCTCCCTTCCCCTGAACTGGACTTTGATGTGCTGCTTGGAGGCTTCTAAGTCAGGAACGCAGTTCAAACCATAATCTAAAGTCTAAGCAGAGACTTCTCAAAGTGATGAGCTGATACATGCATTTTTGAGGTCAGGTAGTTGGAATATACTTCAGAAGGAGAGATCAATGTGTTTTTTGTTTATTGCATGAAGAAGCTTTGAAGGACTAAATTAGAATAGATTTACTTGTACAAATATGTAGTCCACGTTTTCTGTGATAAGAAGTGAAAATTAAAAAAGTAAAGATAAATTTGTTTCTTTTTCCCCTTTCATTTAATATTATTAATATAACACTTTTTTCCCCTCACCCCAACCTTATGCTATACTTTCTGCATATGTATTTACATGTGGGCTTGTCAACTACTTATCACTGATTTGCGAAGCTTTAATTTAGAAAGAGCAATAAATATCTAGTGGCTAAAATCACAGATGAGGAGAATCTTTGTTCCCAATGCTTTGGACACATCCCTAGCTTGTCTTGGTGACTTATGGTATACTCCAGAAAAAAAAATAAACAAAACCAAAATAGAAACAAAAACAAAATAGTAACATTTCAGAAAGACAAGGTTGTTGTTGTTATGGTAAGCAAAGCATCAAATAAAACATTTCCAAATCCTGGAAGACTGTCAGAATATTTACAACTAAGATCTTGGCTCTCCTCACGTCGAAATGTAGTAAAGACTTATCGAGCTGATATTTTGTGAAGCTCATTTGTTTTTTCTGCAGCTTGCCTTCTTTTTCTTCCATTCAAAAATCTGACAAAGTACAATTGTGTTTTTTTAGGCCAAAGCCTTAATCTATTTTTCGTTTTGCTCTTAGGATGCAAGGAACTATGGCACAATAAATCTGATCAGTTGAGAAAGGATGGCATCTATCTGGAGTTTTCTTTCCTTGTATAGATAGTGTTTGTCCTTTGCTCTAATACAGATAACTAGGGTGCAAGGATTTGGCTAGAGACTACTTGGCCAATTGATAAAACTTCTCTACTATTTTCAAAAATAAATTTTGGAAAACTTGAGGAAATGTTATATTCTGAGAGGAAGAAATTATGGCTTTCATCTTATGGTACTGATGAACCAAAGCTAAGTTAACCATTGAATTCATTTGATGGCATTACCATGAGATCTATTCTTGTCTTTAAATTCATCAAACTCCTTTTTGCTTAAGGCTTTCAAGAATGGTGAACAACAGAAAATTATTTGTTCAAGTGACACTAAGAATGTCTGAATAGAATCACAGAATTTCCGAGTTGCCCAGGGACTTTAGATACCATTTATTCCCACCAAAACCTATAACCTCATCCCATTAAAAATCATTTTCACTCTAACACCTAGTATATAGTCTACCAGAAGTTGCTTAAAGATAGCTTTTGCAAAGAAACTCACAGTCATAAAGAAGCCATTCAACTTTCTTTTAACTCTAATTGCTAGAAAGTCTCGTTTTCCCTTCTGTAACACCAAGCAAAAGCAACTTCCGGGTTTGGATTATGAGCATAGCAAACTCCATTCATTCAGTGACAGATTAAGGTAAAACATTCACAGAAAATAAAAATATAGCATAACTCAATCATTTAATAAGTCCTCAATTCAATTTCAAAATACCAAGGTCCAAGTACCCCATCCTTGGCTAGTACATCCATTGAGTCAATCACAAAGCCTCTCTTCTCAAATGGAGATTAGTTTCCACTCATAAACCAAGTACATTCATTTGGTCAGTCACAGAGCACAAAAACAGTCAAAAGTTTCCTACCCTGGATCACAACTAAATTATAATACCATGCATTAATGTCAAGTAGTTTTCTCAAAAGGGGCAGTGAAGAGCACAAAAGGCCATCTACCCCTAAGCTACAAGAAGGTTAAGATATCATCACAGCATTTAATACCCAAGGAGTGGTTTTTTCTTCATCTTGACAGGAGGCAAGTTCTCAGCAATCTCTGTTCCTGGGGAGACAAAGCTTAACAAAGCCACAATATACATTACCTGTGTCCTCATTAACTCATTCTCTGCTTGCAGAACAGTTCCAGAACCCCTGCAAACATCAGCAAGAACCTCTTCCAGGATTTCTGTACACATACAACAAGAAAATCCTTCTTCAGGGCTTCTGAACCAACAGCAAGGTTCCAGGACCTCTGCAACAACAGCACTGTCCTTCACCATTAGGCAAATCTGGCAAAACAATATCAAAACAGACAGACACAATACCAGTATTGCAGCCATGCCTCCTCAGTCCTTGATAGCTCCAGTTGACAGTTCTCAAAAGTCCTGGGCAGCTCCAACTGGCCCTCTGCAGTCTCTCAGAAACTCTGGTGCCTGGCAATTCTCCTCTCTCTCTGCCTCCATGATACTGCTCCCCAAAATTTCTTCTTGCCTCTTTCTACTTGGGCTTCTCTCTGTATGGGCTTCTCTCTAGATCCATGGCACTAGTTCCTCCCAGTTCAGCCCTCTCTCTTCCCAACAACAAGTCCATCCCACAAGTGAGATTCACAAGCTCTGGGTTTTAACACTCAACCCAAAAACCAAGCCAATACAGGGGGATCTTTTAATTTCATTACCACTACACCTTCTGATATCATGAATGAATTTATCTCTTTTACAACTTCCACCAAAATTTCCTGTTTCTTTGGCAAAGCAGAACAAGTATGACAAGTTTATTTTGTACAAGAAATTCCTTCAAATACAGAAATGTTCTCATCTAGCCTAAAAATCCCAATTCATTCAAAGGATCATTATTATATCACAGATTCTAGGCTTCTTGCAATCCTAATTCCTTCCTTCTTTGCAAACTCTTGACTGTCATTGAATGTCCTGTAAATCTCAGAACCATGTAAAATACTCATAATATGGTATGACTACAACAGAATATAGTAGGACCATTGTTCCTGCATTCTGGAAACTAGTGACTTGTTTTATTTCATCTCAAAATTGTTGCCATATCATACACTACTCATATCAAGGTTATAATTTACTAAAATTTTCAGAAAACAAGTTGTCTAACCATGCCATCCTTATCTTATAAAGTTGATATTTTGAAAGCAGACATAAGATTTTACATTAAATTTCATCTTAGATTTGGTCAAGATCATATAAGATTCTGATTGTGTTATCCTGGCTACTAGCTATCTCCAAGATTGCTCTCATCTGCAAATTTGATGAAAAACATCATACATCTTTTTATTCATATCATTGATGGAAATATTTAGCAACACAGCACTATCTATGGATAGCTCAGGTCCTCTACTGCAAACCCTCTTGCAAATCAGCCTTGACCTAATGACTTTTTTTTTTGTTTCCAGTCATTCATTGAGCTCTAAATCCACTTAATCATTCTATTGTCTAGTCGATATGTGTTCATTACTTTCATAGGAAAAATATCCTTTATCAAATGTTGAGTTAAAATAAAGATAAACTACAACTTTAAGTCTTAGTGAATTGCTTAGAGAAAGTGGTACCAAACTCAAATAGAAAGAAGGGTCACTACATCTCATATAAGATCTGTCAGAGTTTCAAATTGGCTTATTATTATGCTGAGATTAACATGTGAATATTATCTGTGTTCTCTTGCATTTTTATTTATTTTGTTAAATATTATGCATTTACAACTTGTTCTTGTACCAGCCACACTGGAGAGTGTTGTGGACTGCATGTTTGACACCTCTGGCCTAGAACTCTATGAAATTAAGTGACTTGTCTAGGGTCACAAAGCCAATAAGTAACAGATGGGATACATGAACAGAGATCTTTTTGGCTTTGAAGGTAGCACTCCATCTATTACACCAGTCTGCCTTGCACAAAGTTGATAATCTTAATAAAAGGGGAAATAAAATTAACCTGTCATGACCTCTTCTTATAGACACCTTGGTTGTTCTTTATGTTCCCTGCTTTCTTATAAAAGTATGTATCCATTAACCAACCAAAAACACATTGTGGAATTTTACACAGTATCAAAATCAAATTCACTTTTTTATAATGTATAAATTTCAATTCTTTTTATCGAAAATCAGCATAACATTGGCCTTCTCTAGTCTCATTGTGTATATTTTTCTTCTCTATAATCTTCCTTTTTTAAAAGAACTTTTAAACTCTGAACTCAAGAAACCCCTAATAAATAGAACATTTATGCAATAGTACATAGACTACTACATATGCATAGTAGAAGGGAAAAAGGCAATTGTATTTGAAATTGTGGAGCTCTATTATGCACAATTTTTCTCTTAAATACATAATAAATATAGAATAAATTCTACGTGCTTTTTTCAAAGCTGTCCTACTTTCCTGCAATACTTTCTGATATTTTTTCTACTCTCTGCTTTTAAAAACGATTTGATGACCCTCTTTTTACAATATTAGTCATGTTGTGAATAAGGACAATAGACCCAAGGGGGAAAAATACAAAAAAATACAGAAAGTGAAAAATAGTATGTTTAGACTCCATTAGTTCTTTCTTTGGAGGGGGATAACATTTTTCATCATGAGTCCTTTGACATTTTTTGGGTCATTGTGTTGCTGAAAATAAGCCAGTCACAGTTGATCAACATACAGTTTTGCTGTTACTATGTACAATATTATTCTGGTTCTTCTCATTTTGCTTTGCATCAGTCCATATAACGCTTTCCAGATTTTTCTAAAAAATCAACCTGCTTATCATTTCTTATGGCACAGTCATATTCACTTACAATCATATACCACAACTTGTTCAGCCATTCTCCAATTTATGAGCACCTTCTCAATTTCCAATTATTTTCCACTAAAAAAAGAGTTTTTATAAATATTTTTGAACGAATAAGTCCTTTCCCCTTCAGGATACTAATCTTCTTAATATCCCTGTCCTATTCACCTACCTCACAAACTGAAAAAAAAAAAAACACTTCTAATAATTATGCATCATCAATCAAAACAAATTACCACACCAGTGGCTTCTGAAAATAAATCTTATTTTGCATCTGCATGTACACAGGTCTTCTGCCTCTACCCTTTTTCAGATATCACTAACAGCTGCTTCCCAACTTTTGGATGAATCTCTTTATTCTATTTTTTTGTTTTCTTCTCTCTTGATCTTTATTTCCTTCTGTAACACATACATATAGACACAGAAATACTTTTTTCTTATTTTTGAAACTTTTTAAAAAATTTGATAAAGTTTATGTGATAGAAAATGAATAATCTAATACTCCAAAAAAAATTCAATATTTGAAACACTGTTAGGGACCCCTACCCTATCAACTCTCAACATTGGGGATGTTTATGTATTCACATTTGATGAGACAAACTGTAATTTGCTCAGAAAAAAGAAGATGCCATATGACAGTAGAGGAAGCTTTGCAGATCCAGAGAAGTTTTAGTGCAAATATACTTCTCTAGGCCCAGTTTTTGGGGAAAAAAAGGAGAATAGGCACCTGGGGAATAAATTACACAACTTTGTACAATTTCATGTGTCCTCAGCATCCATTACTTTTCTAAATACCCATGTATTTTTGAATCTATATTAAAGCAGGGAATGATTATCACTCTATTCACAAAATAGGAATGACCTGATATTTAAAATAGAACAAACACAACATTCTCTACTGTGAGCCAATTTTCACAAGAAACTCTCACATTTGAAGATGTTAGTCTCCTAAAGATTTTTGGCAGCAATGAGCTCACACAGTATTCCTACTGTATTAGAAATATAGTTTTTAAAAGTATATTTGCTTGTAGTAGGATTTAGCACCTAATTTTTGTGCTATTTCTTTGTCTTTTAAGTGGGACTGGTTCCTAATGTAGGGTAAGAAGTTGTTTGTGACATGATTGGAGCTGCTGGAAAAATATTTCCCCCTTTGGCCAACCAGATCAATGCTCTGCTGTCTTCCTTGCTGCACCTTTTCCCTCTACTGAAGTAAACCTTGAGGCTGCAAAGGCAAAGGCATTATCTCCAAAAGGCTTCTTTTCAAATTGCATCTGTCTAGTCACAAAGAGAGAAAGGGCCCTGTTTTTTTTTTCTCTTCCGTCTTTACTTACTAATTCATTAGTACACATTTGTCACCTAAAATTCACCTTTGTAGGCACAGCTACGCTGTGTTTAGGAGGTGAAATATGAGAAATAGAAGTTTTAAGATTAGGAAGTGAATGTATCGAATGGACAACAAATTTATTGTTGTCATGTAAGAACTGTAATTACTGAGGGTGGACCCAAGTGGGCTGTCTCCCTAGGCCCTTTGATTAGTTGAGCATACATTTCCTCAGTAAGAGAAGGTGCTATAAAATCATCTGTGTAGCGTGATGTAGTTGTTGTCCTTCATTCTCAAAGGGGACCAAAATGACGTCACTGTGCTAGATTCAAGTTTTAATGTAGCTAACTGTGGCTAATCAGACCAATATGAGTTCGGGAAGGCTGTACCACAGGTTGGGCACAAACAGTCCTGTGAACATTTGGGGTGAATACTTTACATTTGCACATCCTGCATTTTCTTTGAGCTGTTTCAATTCTCCTTTGCTCATAGAGCACAGCACCTTCTCTGATGTGGGCACTCCATGCTGAGTGGTCCTGTGCCAGTATCTCCCATATCACACAATTAATTCCAAAGATTTTAAGAGAGACTTTGAGAGTGTCTTTTTATCGGTTCTTCTGACTACCATGTGAATGCTTGTCCTGTTTGAATTCTTCATAAAATAATCTCTTTGGCAAGTGTATATTTTGTATTTGAACAATGTGGCCAAACTATCAGAGTTGCACTCTCAGAAGCAGAGTTTGAATGCTTGACCGTTTACTTCAAATAAAGACCTCAGTGTCTGGTACCTTATTCTGTCAGGTAATCTTCAGAATTTTCCTAGGAAAACTCCAATGGAAGCAATTCAGTTCCCTGCCATGGCACTGGTAGACTGTCCAGGTTTCGCAGGCATGTAACAATGAGGTGATTGTTGTATCAACAACTGCACCACCTAGCCACCCCAAGGAAATAATTCTTTAAAAATTAGAATTGGATAACGGAAGCTAATGACCATGTGATGCATCAGGAAACAAAACAAAAGAATGAAAAATAGAAGAAAATGTGAAATATTCAAAAAAACAACTAACCTGGAAAATAGATCCGGAAGAAATAACTTGAGAATTGTTGGACTACTTGAAAGCCATGATGAAAACAACAACAAAAAGAATGTAGATTGAATACTATTGTGCTCTCAAAAAAACCTAAAAAACTTACGTGAACTGATATAAAGTAAAATGAGCAGAACCAGAATATTGTATATAGTAACATCAATATTGTATGATGATCAACTGTGAATGAATAAGCTCTTCTCAGCAATTCACTGATCTAAGACAATTCTAAAGAACTTATGAAAAATGCTATCCATCATATATCCTTATATAACAATGAGATCATCACAATGGCTCTGTAGACATTCAGTTTGATACTCAGTCTAATACCTCATTTCTCCCATACTTTCCTCTGGAGACTCCAAACACTGAACTAACTCTGGCAATGCATGCTTTAATCTCATTATCAGTGTACCTGCCTGGGAAGCATACTAACAGGATAAGCGAACGTATTCACAGCATTCAAAACTTCTCCATTTGCTGTAAGTGATGGTTCCTTGTATGGCTGATGTGGTGCTGGCTGATGGAACACCTGTGTTTTCTTGGTGTTAATTGTTAGGCCAAAATTAGTACAAGCAGTAGAGAATTAATTGATCCATGCTTTGTTGTATCTCTGTTTCAGAGGCTGCATTGAGGGCACAATTATCTGCAAACAGAAAATTATGCACCAACATTCTCTCCCTTTTGTCTTGGCTTATTTAATTTCATCAAAAGCAAAGTACAAGCAAAGCTTAGAGAGATGTAGGATTCTTGGCTCAGTAAGAAGGCAAATGAAATTCAGTTTTATGCTGATAGTAACAATTCAAAGTGCTTTTATGAGCCTCTGAGGGCTATTTATGGGTCAAACATCTATGATGCATCTCAAATACTCATTGCTGAGAGAGCCACATTGATTAGTGATAAAGATATGATCCTAAACACATGGGCTGAACACTTCCATAGTGTCTCTCAATAGGCCATCATCAATGATGTGGCCACTGACCCTTTACCTCAGGTTGAAGTCAATCCTACCTTAGCTGAAGTTCCAAGTGAAGAAAAGGTTATGAGTGGTATTAGGTTCCTTTCATGTGGCAAATCACCTGGTGTTAATTCTATTCCAGCTGAGATTTACAAGGTGGGTTGGGGGATCCACTGCTTATACAAAAACTGACTGAAATTTTCCAGGTCATAGGTCAAGAAGAGGTTATCACCCAGGAGTTCAAGGATGCCTCCTTTGTTTATCTCTATAAAGGTAGAGGAAATAGACTGTCCTGTGACAATCACAGGGAGATCTCTCTCTTATTCATTGCTGGCAAGATTATTGCCAGAGTCCTCCTTAATAGGCTGCTCCTTCACCTGGAAGCTGGTCATCTCCTTGAGAGTCGGTATGACTTCAGAAAGGATTGAGGAACAGTTAATATGATGTTTGCTGCCTGACAACTCTAGGAGAAATGTCAGGAGCAGAACAGAGGTCTGCACACAACATATGTAGATCTGTAGGCCTTTTACACTGTTAGTCATGAGGACTCATGGAAAATTTTGTCAAAATTTGGTTGCCCATAGAAGTTCACTAGCATTGTATGTCAATTACATGATGGCATGCTTGCCTAGGTTTTAGATAATGGATAATGCTCTCGTGTTTTCCCGGTTACCAATGGAGTGAAACAAGGCTGTATGCTTGCTCCCATGCTTTTTAGCATGGTGTTTTCAGCCATGTTGTCAAATGCTTTCAATGAGGTTGAACACGGCATTATCAGGGCTACTGACCTGATGTAGTAGCATGATGTATTTGGATCAGGGACAACCTATTAAAGCACTCTAGCTGGGGCTGGCATGACTTTTGTTTTTCATAGAATGTACATTCCCAGACACAGTTAAAATATAAGGTAGATTGCTATAACAAATTTCTCATTCTTCATAATTTTGCTTAAAAGTGGGTTAACATGGAAGGTACACAAGTATTGAAAGTTACATTTGACCTTACTTAAATGTGGTGAGAGTATTGGACATTAGTCAAGGAAGGCTTTAGTTTACATGCTGTCCAACTAGCTAAATAACTAACTAACCATAGGCAGGTTATTTATACACTTTATGCTTCATTTTTCTCATATAGAAATTGAATATAAGAATATCTACCTTCCAATCTTATATGGTTGTTGTGATGAACAAATGAGAAAAACATATATAAAGTGTTCAGCAAATCTTAAAGCATGCTGTAAATGGTAGGTACTAATACTGTCACTACTACTTCTGTTTTCTGCTCCTGCTGTCCTAGAGCTACCACCACCACCACCACTATCACTACCACCATCGCTTCTACTACTACTGCTACTACTACTACTACTACTGCAATTATAACTGCTACTACTACTACTACCATTACTACTACTATTACTATTGGGTTTCCATCTTGATGTGAAATTTTGACTCAAATTGAAATTATAGTTTAAAATCAGGTAAAGGTAACTAACAGTCAAATTCATACATTATACTAAGATATACAAACAATATGAAATTTTAGTTTTTCTTATTATTCTTTGGTCATAGAAAAGAAATGAAGATGATGCTTATAGAAATCATAGTTGTCTCTTTGACAAATATTGTCTGGTTAGTAGTGAGTTGAACAGTATAGACAACATCTTTAGTAGCTTAGAATTAAAATACTACTGCTCTGGGCTGCTTAAGTATGAACATATTACATTTATCTGTCAGCAATGCCCTTTGCAATTCTGAAAAGCCCTTTTCTATGCTGGGAGCTATCTTGCATTGACAGTTAGAAAACTGTACTGGAACAAGAGTAGCTGACACTGTGGCTACAGACACCAACTCGT
>CM053580.1:419238601-419259080 GCA_028627135.1 Pseudochirops cupreus | reverse complement strand
CCTGTTGAGAGGGTGTGAACTCCCCCTGTTGACATGGAAGAAGAGGATTGGCTGAGACAGGAGGCCAGTGTATATATAAGAAGAGTTCTGGAGACAGAGAGACAGAATTGGGTATTTTCCTCCTGGTAGCTCCTGTTGGAGGAAGCAGGATTGTCCCAGCATCTAGGAGCTGGGCTGCTGACTGAAGAAGTGAGTTGGAGTTTGAGAGAGAGGGAGAGAGAGAAAGAGAGAGACAGAGACAGAGACAGAGACAGAGACAGAGACAGAAACAGAGACAGAGACAGAGACAGAGACAGAATGTTTCTCTCCCAGCATCTGGAAGCTGACTGAGAACTGAGATGGAGTTTTCCTGAGACCAGAATCTGGTGAAAGCTGACTGGAAGGCTGAGAGAGTTTGCCTGGAAGGCCTCCTGGAAGGCCAAGATTCTCCTGTGTCCTGGGGCCAGCTGAACTGCTGGAGGACTGAAGAAGCATGACCAGGATAAGCCTTTGTTGGTTTGTGGCCTGGCTGATCCTTGAGTTCCTGGCAATAGAAGTGGTGAAGGGTCTGAGATGTGCCAGACCCTGTGATCTTCCACGTGCACCAAGGATTGTGTGGAGGACTGGACAAGGACCTGGGAGCTGTCCACCTCTGAGGACTGGGCAAGGACCTGGGAGCTGACTGCTTCTTAATCCAGGTGACTGGTGGATTCAGGAGGGAGCTGGGACCATGGAAAGAGATCCAGGGAATCAGAGAGACCACCCTGAGTCAAGATGAAGAAAAGGCCTCCCCTTGGATGAAAATGAGTTTTCTGGACGCTAAGGGATGGAGGGTTTGTGTGGTTTTCTAATGATTGTATTTAGTGACTGATTAAGTTAAAGTATGATTGCCCCATGAGTGGAAGATAAATTATTGTATTATGAATTGAGCGATTAATTAAATTAATGATTTTCCCTATGAGTAGAAGGCTGATTAATGTATTATAAATTGATTGAATGCTTTGTTCTAAATATTGTGGCCACTGTAGTGAAAATTGTGCGGCCATTCTAATGTTAAGCTGTCATGAACACTATATTGTGATTTTCTGTGATAAGATGTAATGTTGTGAATATTATATTGTGATTATATTGTGAATGTTTGCCTTGATTTGTAATGAAATAGAGTGTTCACTATACAGTGTAATCTGAACCTTAAAAGCTGTTCACAGTAGCACTCTTTTGGGAATCTGCTGGTGCATGGCGTTACAAATATCCCAGTTTATCCCTCTTTGATGATGGGAATAATATCTTGAATAAACTCTGCCTTCCTGAGTTCCTTCAACTTCTGATTGATGAAAATATCATCAAAGCAATTCAAGAAATTATGAACTACTCAGTTGCTCCTTTTATCCTTCATTCAGGCCTATTATACAATTTTCAGATTGAGCCTTGAATTGTGAAGATCATGGTGTGCTGTGTGGTAGAATTCTAGAGTCAACAACTGAATAAATATTTTGGAAGCATTTGGAAGCCTCAGACATTGTAGTCTCGAGTTTTCTTTCTATTACCCTCTGTGTTGGTGTCTCCCTAGTTTCTGACCGTTTGAAGAAGTCAGTCAAGACTTATGTTCTGCACATATTTTTAAATCTGAGCATTTTAGTGGCCTATGCCACTCTAGAGCTAACACTTAGAGTACCACAGGAAAGGAATTTGAGTTTGCCTGACATATTCCGGAAATTTGGCCTAAGAGTCACATAGCTCTTCTTAATATAACTGAATTACATCTCTCATTACCTGGAAAAAGTACGCGGAAGTATCTGTCGTATAGTATACATGGTATTTTAGAGCTAAAAGGTACTTAGAGGTCATGTCATTCAATGCTCTTATTTTACAGACAAGACATGAAAAGTTAGGAATCTTGTTGAAGGCTACACAGCAGTCGGCGACAAGATGTTATTGTTTTAGTACTGTTCTTTGTGTTCTCTTTTCTTTCTTACGTACTAAACTGTTTTTCTCTTCTTGTTTTCTGAGTTATTTAATCCCCAACAGCTAACAATTGGAACCATGTAGTTTCTTTGATAAATAACCTTTGACTCACTGTAGGGGTTGTTTCTGATCTCAGTGATATTGCAGTTCCAGTAACAGCAACCAACAGGATACTTATAAACAAGACCTTAATCAATGGAAAGGGCATTTTCCTCAGACCTGCCAATTACTAAGGGTTTTCAGAGGATTTCTTAAAAATGGATTGTCAGGAATATTTTTTTCAAAAAATGGTCAGCATGTGCAAATTTGAAAAATAGAGAAAGACCCATTATAACCCTACACATAATGGATTTGAAACAGAAAAGACATTAATTAGACAAATAACTGTCAGTGTATATCTCTGATTGCATAAACTATAAAAGACCATTGATTTAAAATAATGTTATGTTATAGATACCTGTAACAGCCAAAGAGCTATACTGAGAAAAATGACAGGTAATTATGTCTATTCATTGTTTTATTATCATACTACTGGGTTACAGGCGAAGAACCCTCTTTGATGTTTCTAATGTTGATAGTTGGCAGGGGACCATCTCCAGTCATCCTGATCTATATTTTGCCACTGAACCCAGATTTCTCCAGAGATAAAACTGAGGCTAGAGACCTTGCACAGCCCACCCTCACTTAACTTCAACTTACTTGCAAGTCACAGCATCATCTTCTGACCTCATGGTCGTCTTTGGGAATATAGGACAAACAATAGTTGGCAAATCAGTTTGCCAACCAAAACAGCTATTCCAGAAATGAATTAAGGAAAAACCTTTCAGAGATTTCTTTTATTTCTAGAATTAATGTTTTAATTTCAAAAGAAACCAATTTTATTTAGGTACAAGTATAAAATTATGAAAATATTGTTAGTCATAAAACATTTACTTATTCATAGTGAAACAAAAGCAAAATGAGTTGCTACTTTTCTTACTAACACTCTCAGTTCTTAAATAATCATTACTTCTCTCAAATAATGGCTAAATTGTACCCCAAAACACTAGTTTGCACACAGGAAATGTTCTACTCAAATGGTCAGATTTTACTAACTGGGTAAGCATTCTCAGGGGCAGCAGGTCATGCATTGGGTGAAGTGCTGAGCAGGGAGTCTGGAAAACCTGAGTTCAAATCTGGCTTCAGACACTTATTGTGTGACCCTGGGTAAGTTGGTTAATGCTATTTATTTCTATTTCCTCATCTCTAAAATGACATGGAGAAGGAAAGGACAAACCGCTCCAGTATCTTTGCCAAGAAAACCCCAAACGGGCTTATGTATGATTGGACATTGCTAAAAAATGACTGAAAAACCAGAGCAAAATGTCCTGAATGGACCTAAAATCCTAGGGATACTCAGTCAAGTCAAATAAATATCAACATTAGAAAGTCACCAAAAATTAAGGGAAATATTGATTCGTTTTGAAGGACCTAATCAAATTATTAAACTGCAGTAATTCCATATGTCATCCTTGTCATATTTCTGGAGGAATTAGACTGTGTTTATTTTTACTGTAGGTGAAATATAAGAGATAGATAGATATAAATAGAAAGAAAATTTTAAGGTAAATGGAAAGATGTCTCCCAGGTGCTCCTTGTAGAGGTGAATAATTATCAACATCACATTAAAAATATTTTATCTTAACACTTAGTCAATAACTTCTTTCAGAAAATAAATGTCATTTCCACATCAGTTACTTCTGTGCAGTGAGATCAAAGTTCGAAACAACATTAGAGACACAGTAATTTAATGAGTCGAGTGTTGGATAGGAAGCCTGAAAGACTTGGGTTACAATCTTCCCTTTCACAACTAATTACTTTGTGATCATGGCTATCTCATTTCGTGTCCCTGAATCTCAATTTCCTCAGTCTGTGAAATGAGACGATTGGATTAAAAGGCCTCTAAAGACCATTCTAACTCTAAATCCATGATGTTAAAATTATATGATAATGATTATAAGACAAAGTTTCATGCAATTCCAACAATTCTCACCTGTGATTAAAAAAATATTCATCCTGAAAAATGAGAAATAGAAATCAGTGGGGTCTGTCACCATATAGATATGAAGGATATAAAAATAAATCACCATGACAAAGAAACCAAAATGAACCAAGATGTTACCTCATTCAGAAAATGCCTGATCTATTTGCTGAGTGAGAAGCCATAGCAGCCATATAACATTCTTTTGTAATAAAAAACCTTATTTACAAAATCATGTGCAGGAAGGTCATGGAGAATTATTTGTTTTCCTCAGAATATCAAGGAACAGTGGGGAAAATAAAAACATTTGTTTGCATAAAGTTGAATGTGAAACCCAGTAAAGTTAGATGACCCCAAGAATATTTAAAGGTAAAGTTATAATCTAACAACAAACAGGAAAAATGGGGTGGGGGAATATATCTTAATTCCTATAATATGACATTTTGGTTTTTTGATGTAAAACTACAGCATGCCAATCTTCTGGGATGGTCTTTGAGCTTTCAGGGGCCTCTTCCTGCTTGAAGTAATATGACACTCCATCAATTTTCAGTTTCCTAGACTGGCCTCTCTGACCAGAGAACCAAAGGCACCATTCCATCACAATCTAATCTTCTGGGACTTCTGATTTTCTTGCAAGGGGCCATTCCTGTCTACAAGGAAAAGAGACAATTTTCCTTTTTCCTCCCACCACCTTTTTCCTCTCCTGGCCTGCCTGTAAAAATAGAAGAGAAACACCACTGCATGCATCAGTTCCCCTCACTGGTCACCTCTCTTGTACTGTCTACCAACAAGAGAGGAACCTGCCTCAAAGATGGAAGCCTACTGATTTAACTTAATGCATTTGTCATGATTAACAAACTCTTACCAGGTTATACCAGTAATTCCAGTAATCCCCCAAGTGTCATTATTCAAGCTCCATTTTTCATCCACTACTACCAGCTCATAAACTACCCACTCCTTCCACTATGCTCTCTTGGAATGCTTTTTCCATAGGTAACAAAGTTGTTCATATTAAATCTTTTCTTTTCCCATTTTTCTCAATAAGACTTGGATCCATCCTAATGACACAGTCTACCTGGCCACTGTTTCCAGAACATGCTGTATTTACATATATTTTTCAAATCTCTGGTTGAGGTAGAGGAGTTAAAATACTTCTTACTCCTATTTACACTTCCGGGTTCACACTCTATTTTCAACATTCCATAATCTCAACTCCTTTGAGATTCACTCAAACTATACTTATAATAAAATCAAAATTTTACTAGGTATTATCTGCTGACCTCTAGGAAATTCCCCTTTTTTCCTCAATGAGTTCACTTGGCAAAAGTATTTCAAAGCAGCTTCAACACATGTATTGATACTCCCTACATTTACCTAATAGTTCCATTTTAGTTCTAATTTCCCATAATATATTCCTCCACAACAGCTCAGCTACAGAGAAGAGCATACCTGATTTTGTATTAGCCACAAACTTTTCATTTCTATGTTTAAGAACTCTGAAATTGACTTACCTAATCACAATCTGTTGTCCTCGTAATTTGCTATGTGTGTTGGTACCCCGAACACTGTGCTTTGTCTTCACTGTGAACTCCAGTCTTCCATCCCTTAGTTCTTTCCTGGGCAATATACTTCTACAATGTTTATCCTTTCTTCCCTTCTCACAGGGATCCCATAGTAAACCAATTAAACTACAAACTATTGTTCTCTTCTCCTAAATCCCTTGCCTCTTATTACTTGTTTCATCCTGTCTTGACAAGCCTTATCCCTAGATAGTTTTCACTGTCTGTGCCTAAACTCCTCCTTATAATCCACAAAACAAAGCTAGATAAGTCCATTAAATCATGTTAACTAAACCCACAACCCACAAATTTGTTACATAATCTCAACAAGGCATCACTGTAGCAAGTATATTATTTTACACTTCTCTATTGGATTCACTATCCCACTTACAATAGCAACTTATGCAAAACTTTTCATTCCTCCTGGGAATTCTCACAGCTCTTCTCTACCACCACCACCACCACCACCACCCAATTTCTCAGCTGAAAATCTTGCTTAATATTTCACTGGAAAAAAAATGGCTATTTACTGAGAACTACCTCTTTTCTACTCTTTCTCACATCTTCCAGATACTTTTTGCTAGCATCTCTACCTTTATCCTTGTTTCAGACGATAGAGTAGCCTTTGTATTTGCTGAGGTAAACCCCTATACATGCACGAATGATTCTATTCCATTAAGTCTCCTTTAGCTAATTGCCCTCTCTATCTTTCAATTATCTCAATTATCTTCAATTTCTTCTTATCTACCAGCTGTTTTCCTATTCCCTAAAAAAAATTACTGTATCTTCCCTATGATCACAAAAGTTTTGCTTCATCCAATCACCTTTAATAATTATAATTTCATATCTCTCCTCCTTTATGTGGCTAAATTCCCTCAGAACACTACATACCAAACGTGCTCCCCATTCCTTTCCTCTCATTCTCTTCTTATCTCTATACAATCTGGCTCCTGATCCTATCATTTAATCAAAACTACTCTTTCCAAAGGTGAGGCCATCTCCAGTCATCCTGATTTATATCTATCTCAGATGCCTCCAGGGGAGAAAGTGAGGCTGGTGACTTTGTGCAGTCTTCCCTCACTTAAATCTAATTCACTTGTAAGTCTTAGCATCACCTTCCTTGGCACCCATCCATCCATCGTCTGTCACCTTTGTATCACCAAACAACATCGTCAACAACAACCAAAGATAGTCATATACTAAATGCCAACTCTAATAGATGTTTCTTGATTCTCATATTTCTTGATCTCTCTTTTGTTCATCTGTGTGTGTATTATAACATAGTTTTTTTTAAAATCTTGAGTTCCAAATTCTATCCCTCCCTCCAGGGCCTCCAGCACTAATTAGAAGACAAGCAAGAGCAGCTAGGTGGTGCAGTAAATAGAGCACTGGCCCTGGAATCAATATGACCTGAGTTCAAATCCAACCTTAGGCACTTGACACTTACCAGCTGTGTGATCTTGGGCAAGTTGCTTAACCCCAATTGCCCTGCCTTCCCCCTCCAACAAAGAAAACAAAACAAAAAGACAAACAATATAGTATCAAGTCATGTGAAACATATTGTGATATTAACCATATTGCAAAAAAAAAGCAAGAAAAACAAAGTGATGAAAGTATGTTTCAACATGCACTCAGATTGCATCAATTCTCTCTTAGGAAATGGATAGCTTTTTTTATTATGAGTCCTTTGGAATTGCTTTGGGTCAATATATTAATTAGAGTTGCTAAGTCTTTCATGGTTGATATCATCATGATATTGCTTTTACTATGTATAACATTCTTCTCTTTCTGCTCACTTCACTTTTCATCTGTTCATATAAGTCTGCTCACGTCTTCCAAAACCATTCCCTTCATTATTCCTTATGGCACAATAGAATTCAATGACATTCTTATACTACAACTCAATTAGCTATTCCCAAATTCATAAGCATCTCCTCAATTTCCAATTCTTTGAAACCATAAAAACAGTTTTGGTCATCTTTTTTTCTCTGTCAGGTGTGACATGGTACCACAGAGCTCTTTTAATTTGCATTTCGGTAATTATTGATGATCTAATGTATTTTTCATGTAATTATTAATAGCTTTGTTTTCTTCTTCTGGAAATTTCCTGTTCATATCCTTTTATTATTTATCAGTTGGAGAATGGCACTTACTTTTCTAAATTTGACTCTGCTTCCTATACATTTGAAAAGTGAGGACATTACCAGAGAAACTTAGTGAAATATCTTTTTTTTCCCTCTCAGTCTCCTGCTTTCCTTCTAATTTTGCCTACATTTGTTTTTGTTTGTGTAAAACTTTTCTCTATCTGTTGTTTTGTCATAAACCCTTCCCTTTCTAAAAATATGACATATATTTTTTCGTGCTAGCGCAATTTGCTTATGATATCACATTTTATTTCTAAATTAGATGCCCATTTTTACCTTATCTTGAAATTCAGTGTGATATGTGGCTCTATGGCTTAAGTTTCTGCCTAACTACTTCCTAGTTTTCCCAGGAATTTTTATGAAATAGTGTGATCTTACCCCCAAAATTTGAAACTTCAGGGTTAACAGACATAATTACTCTGGTAATTTACTATTGTATGTTGTGTACCTAACGTGTACTTAATCTGTTCCACAGAACCACCATTCTATTTCTTAGCCACTGCCAGGATTTTTTCATGATTAGTATTTTTAATATATTTTGAAATCTGGTGCTGGTAGGTGACTTGATTAACTTTTTTTCATTGATTTCCTGAAATGCTTAATTTTTTATTCTTTTACATAAATATTGGTATTATTATCTAGCTCTATAAAATAATTATTTTGTCATTTGATTGGTATGGCACTGAATAAGGAAATTAATTTTAGTAGAATTGCCATTTTTATTATATTTGCTCAGCCAATCAAGTCATGAGCAATTAATATTTCTCCATCATTCTTTACTGGTGCAAAATGTGTTTTAAAATTATGTTCATATACTCCCTGGCTTTGTTTTGGGAGGTGAACTCCCAAGTATTTTATATTGCCATAATTATTATAAATGGAATTTCTTTTTCTATCCCTTGCTGCTGTATTTTGTTGGTAGTACAAATGTTGATGATTTATATGGATTTATTTATCCTGCAACTTTGCAAAAGTTTTTTTTTTTAGTTTCAACTAGTATTTTAGTTGCTTTTCTAGGGTTCTCTAAATAGAATATGATAATCAAGTGCAAAGTCAGAGTTTTGTTTGCTATTGTATATTTTTTATTCATTTGATTTCTATTTCTTTTCTTATTTCAATAGTTAGCACTTCTAATATGAAATGATGACAGTGGACATCCTTGTTTCACCCAGATATTATTGGAAAAGGTTCTAGTTTATCCCTGTTGCATACATTGCTTGCTCTTGATTTTAGATAGATATTACTTACCAGCTTAAGAAAGTATCTCGTTATTCCGATGCTTTCTAGTATTTTTAATAGGAATGGTATTATATTTGTCATACTTTTTCTGTATCTATTGATATAACAACATGATTTTTCTTATTTTTTTTATATAATAAATTATAGTTATAGTTTTCTTAAAAGTGAATCATTCCTGCATTCTTGGTATAAATCTCACTTTTTCATGGTGATCTTTGGGATACATTGTTTTAATCTCCTTGTTCATATATTTTTTAAAGTTTTTATATCACCATTCATTAAGGAAGTTAGTTTATAGTTTTCTTTCTGTTTTTGCTCTGTATAGTTTAGGTTTAAAACCTTATTTGTATCATAAAAATAATTTGATATCACTCCTTTTTATCTATTTTTATCAGATAATTTTATTGTATTGGGATTAATTGCTCCTTGCATTTTTAATAGAATTCTCTTGTAAATCCACCTAGTTCTAGAGATTTTTTTTCTTAGGAATTTCATTTATGGCATGTTCAATTTCTTTTTCTAAGATGGGGTGTGTATAGTTTTAAGAGAAGACTAGTACTTCTGGTGTGAGGTTATGTTGAGCCCTTTTCAGAGCTGTTTTCCACATTCGATGTCCACCTGTCACCTAACTTTCCCCTGTGGCTTCAAGATATAGTATGTGAAGCAGCCATGCTCTGGCAAAACCATTTTAACAGATGGGCTAAATGAGGTTGAGGGTGAATGACACTCCTTAAGTCCAACAGTGAGTTAGTGGGGTGTCTACCCTAAGCACATGAAGACTTCCCCAGTAGAATATGCAGGTGGAAACAATTGGTTCTAACAGGCTATGAAGGCAGGAGAAGCAAGTGCTATGGAGTACTTAGAGCTTGGGTAGACATTCAAGTCACTGATGTTATTCATTGCATCCTGAGCCACTGCCAGTCATCCTGGATTTTGTCTTGTTACTGGACTTCAATGAATGTAAGAGAGTAAGACTGAGGACTTCCCTTAACTCTACCTCACTTAAATCCAATTGGTGCATGAGTCAAAGTATATCACCCATACCACTTTTTCATTTTTACTTGCCTCAAAATCCTGTAGTAGTAGAAGAGTGACAAAGCAGCAGGTATGAGCTGTAGTCACAACCCTGCACATATGTGGGCAACATGCATACACAGGGCATAGGGCTATTGTTGTTTTTTTTTCTTTTCAGTGGCCTAAAGCAGCAATGGGATTCAGTAGCCTCTCTGTGTCATCATCATAATTATTATCAGAGTTAGTATTTATTTACTGTCAATGCCACATTGATTAGTGATAAGGACATATCTCTGGAGAGATGGGCTGAACACTTTCATAGAGTTTTCAACAGATCATAATCAACCAATGCTAAAGCAATTGACCTTATACCTCAGGTTAAAGTTAATCCTTTTCTGGTTGAACTTTTAACTGAAGAAATAGTTTTAAATGTCATTACGTTTCTCTTGTGTGGCAAAGTTAGTGTGGCCTGTTAATGATTCTATTCCAGATAAAATTTACAAAGCAGGGAATCCACTGCTCATGCAAAAACTGACTGAAATTTTCTGGTTTATAAGATAAAAGTTGGTTATTCCCTCAGGAGTACAAAGATGTGTCCATCATTCATCTCTTTAAAGGAAAAGGAAATAGGTTGTCCTGTGACAATGGCAAGAAGGTCTCTCAGTTAGTCACTGCTAGCAAGATTCTTGCCAGAGTCCTTTTTAATAAACTGATTCTTCACCTGGAAGATTGTCATCTACCTGAGAGCCAGTGTGCCTTCAGAAAAGTCTGAGGAACAATCAACCTGCCCTATAAATCCAGGAGAAATGCTAGGAAAAGAAAGAGGTTTGTATATAAAATTAATCATTCTGACCAAAGCCTTTGGTACTGTCAGATGTGAGAACTTGTGGAAGATTATGGCAAAATTTGGTTGCCCAAAGAAAATCATCTGTATTGTATGTCAGTTTCATGATGGCATGTTTACATGGTTTCTGGATAATGGTGATGCTCTTCCATGTTCCCAGTCACCAATGGAATGAAGTAAGGCAGTGTGCTTGCTCCCATGTTTTTTTTTAGCATGATGCTTTCAGTTATATTTCCAGATGCCTTCAACAAGGATGAAAACAGCATCAAGATCAGCTACCACACTGATAGTAAATTATTGAAATTGAAAAAGATACAAATTAAGACTTAAGTGAAAGGTGAGTTGATGCATGACTATTTGTTTGCAGATGATTGTGCACTCAATGTCTCCTCTGAGGCTAAGATGCAACAGATTGATTCTCTGCCACTTGTGCTCATTTTGGCCTGACAACACCAAGAAAACAGAGGTTCTTCATCAAGCAACATCACACCAACCATATGAAGGACCACTGGTTATAATAAATGGAGAAATTTTTGGATAAGTTCACCTATCTTGGCAATATATTTACCAGGGATGTACACCTAGATAATGAGATTGACACACACATTGCCATAACAAACTCAGTGTTTGGGAGGCTCCAAAGAAAAGCATAGAAGAGAAGTATTAGGTTGTCTATCAGACTGAAGGTCTACAGAGTCATTCTACTCACTTCTTTTTTGTATGCTTGTGAAACCTGGACAGTATACTATTGCTGTGACAGGAAACTGAATCACTTCTATTTGAGTTGTCTTAATAAGGTACTGGCAAGATAAGGTACTGGACACTGAGGTGCTTTCTTGAAAAGAACTGTCAAGCATTCAAACCATACTGCAGAGAGCAAAACTCCAATGGGCTGGCCACATTTTTTTTTAAAAAAAGTATTTATCTATCTATCTATCTATCTATCTATCTATCTATCTATCTATCTATCTATTGCTTTTTGGAATGAGAAGGCAGGGCAGTTGGGGTTAAGTGACATGCCCAAGGTCACACAGCTAGTAAGTATTAAGTGTCTGAGGCCAGATTTGAACTTAGGTCCTCCTGACTCCAAGGCCAGTGCTCTATTTACTGTGCCACCTAGCCACCCCTAGGCCACATTTTTTGAACGCTAAATGTACATTTGCCTAAACAATTATTTTACAGAGAACTCATGTAATACAAGCACCTATATGGAGCTCAGAGGACACAATACAAGGACGTTCTCAAGATCTCTCATGAAACTTTGGAATTGATTTTGAGACATGAGAGACACTGGCACAGGACCACCCACCATGACACACCTTCATCAGAGAAGTTACTGTGATCTATGAATAAAGAAGAATTGTGGTAGCTCAAAAGAAACGTGAAATGCACAATTTAAAGACATAATTCTTCCAAATGTTCCTATGATCTATTTGTGCCCATCCTGTGGTAGAGACTTGAGAGCTCATGATCAGTCACAATCAGACACATTTTACCACTACTCTGCCATAGTCATATCATTTTGGTCCTCTTCGGATATTAAGGACAACAACCATCAATGTAAAAGATGTTCTTTATGGCAATATTATTCATTTAGTATAGATAAGCCAATATGTTTTATGACTCACTTGATATAAATGCTCAGATATTTATAAAATAAAATCATTTATTATTTTAAATTTTTCAAGATTGATATACAGGTTTCCTGTATGGAAGTTATAGCAACAAACAGAAGATAGAAAATAGGAGTTGAGATAAAATAAGGTTATTAAAGAAAGAATAGGTCAAACTGAGCTGCAAATGATGAATGAAGGGTTGGAACTAAGTCAGCTCTTCAAACTCAAAGAATAAAATGAGTCCAATTTGTGATGTTTGGTTCAATTTTCCAACCATGTTTTCTACATTGTTAAAAAAAAAATTCAGCGATCAGACCTCAGTGAAATTGACAGACCTAATCTAAGTATAAATAAAGCATCAAGAAAAAATGTGTTCTCTTTTTTCATAAGAAAGAAGTACATGATCAATTATTTTAGGGATTCTCATGCTATTTTAATTTAGTTTGTCTTGTGTGATGTCCTTGAGTTTAACAAATCATTGTTGAATGAATACACTACAGTAATGTCAATCTTCATAATGGAAACCATTAAAGTTTTGAAAATCACAGCTTAAATCCTTCCTAAAATATCTTAATATTAGGTCCATTAATAATACACATCAACAACAAATACATAAAACATTTATTTAATGTCTATTGAACATGTAGTATTATGTTTGATACAGAGGAAGACAAAAAAATGAGATAATAAACAGTCCCTGTCATTGAGAAGCTAGCCATATACTGAGGGAGTCAAACACTAATACAGAGAGCATAAATAATATACAATATGGTATCCCATGATGAATAAATTAGAGAATTACAAAAGACATTACTGTGTGAAGTCAGAGAGGAAAATTCCTGACTATTCTGGAAAATCAAAGAGATTTGATGAATGGTAGGCTAATCAAATGAGTTTACATATGTGTTGGAATTCAGCATATAAAGATATGGACAGAATTATTCCAATGAAGGACAACATGCAGAAAGTGCAATGTAAAAATAATGTCAATTCAGGTAGCATGAGATAATGAGAAAACATATCAGGACTAGAGAACAGCAAATGTCCTACTTACTATTAATATGAAGAGATTAAAGTATTCAAATATGAGCTTGACTTGAATCCCCAGAAAATTCAAGAAAATATTACCAAAATGATCACTGGGGATTCATCCAATCCCAATTAGTCACAGAAGGCTCAGATATTTTGACTGAATAAGTAAAAAATATATAAACTTGGAGAGAACAAAGCTATAATCAATTTGAGAGAAATAAAGTGATTTATTCATTGGATAAAAGCAGGAAACTTTTTGTTTTTGGCTGAAAGAATTGACATATCTTTGACCCATTCATAAAACAGAAGGGTGGTTCAGAGTCATTCAGCCAAATGTTGATTGAGTCCTCTAAGGAAAGACTCCTAAGAGAGAGGGTTTGGGAATGGGAATGGGGATGGGAGAGCAGCGGGAAAGAGAATAGTACTCAGGAGTCAATCCTTGATGAAATCCTCAAGGGTAAGCCATGCCAAGCAAATATAATTTCCTACTTCTTGTCTGGATTAGTGGACCAGTAGATCAGAAAAATAGAGCTTATTAAGAACTTAGCAAATACACTCATACTATAGTCACACACACACACACACACACACACACACACACACACGCACACACAATGGATCGATGTGGGCTAGCTGAGAGTCGAAATGGGCCAGTAGGTTTTTTATGTCTGTTTTATTTAATTGAAGGGAAAGAATCAAGTAATAGTTCAATAAAGATTCTGTGTCACTTGCAAAGTAGTGCTCCAGCAATGTCCAAGCAAGATGTACTTGGCTATTTACTGCTTAACATATTCATTATTGATTTGGGGAAAGGAATGGTAACATGTTGTTTAAATCTGCAGACACCAGAAGTGCATACCACAAAGATTACAGAGATAGCCAAAGTGGAGAGAGTATTGGTGCATGATTTTCTATTTGCACATGGTTGTACCCTCAACGCAGCCTCTGAAGCTGAGATACAACAAAGAATGGATCAATTTTCTGTTGCTTGTGCTCATTTTGGTCTAACAATTAACTCCAAGAAAACACAGGCACTCCATCAGCCACCACCACACCATCCATACAAGGAAACGTTTTGAAGGCTGTGGATAAGTTCATTTACCTTGGTAGTATATTTTCTAGGCATGTAGACATTAATAATGTGGTTGATGCATGCATTGTCAGAGCTAGCTCAGGGTTTGAGAGGCTCCAAAGAAAAGTATGGGAGAGAAGAGGTATTAGACTGACAACCAAACTGAAGGTCTACAGAGTCATTGTGCTGACCTCATTGTTGTATGCCTGTGAAACCTGGACAATCTACCAGTGCCATCCCAGAAAACTAAATTGCTTCCATCGGAATTGTCTCAGGAAGGTTCTGAAGATCACCTGGCAGTATAAGGTACCAGAAACTGGGGTACTCCCTCAAACTAAACTTCCAAGCATCGAAATTCTACTTCAGAGAGCACAACTCCAATGGCCTTGCCACATTGTACGAATGCAAAATGAACGCTTGCCAGAAAGGCTATTTTATGGAGAATTCACACAGGGCAAGAATTCACATGGTGATCAGAAGAAGCGATACAAGGACACTCTCAAGGTCTCTCTCAAGAACTTCAGAATTGATTGTATGACATGGGAGACACTGGCACAGGACCACTGAGCATGGTGTACTCACATCAGAAAAGGTGCTGTGCTCTACAAGCAAAACAGAATTGAAACAACTCGAAGGAAATGTGGGATGCCCAAATTTAGAAAATTTATCCCAAATGTTCACATGGACTATTTGTGCCTGATCTATGATAGAGCATTCCAAGTTCATATTGGTCTAATCAACCAGTCAGACACATTGAAACTTGGCTTTAGCTTAGTGATTTCATTTTAGTCCTCTTTGAGAATGAAGGACAACAGCCATCACCATCCAATACCACTACCAGAGATAATTAGTAAATGAGATGACAAAGTTTGTATTCTAAAAAAAAAACTCTTGACAGACTATAAGTCTGAACCTAATAAAATAAAATTTAATAAGAATAGACCTAAAATCTTCCATTTGGGTTTAAAAACCTTTCTCTTACAATGAAAAGAGAGAGAACATAAGTCTATACAGCAATTTAATTGGACATTATTTGAAGGAACTATTAGTGAACTGTAAGCTTATTATCATAAATAGTTTGATATAACATTTTATGTGGCAAGAATGAGGGATAAGCAAAGGATATTATCCATGCTTTATTGGCATTAGTGAATAATGAGAAGATGAAAAGATGGTCTCTTTACGATTGGATGGATGGGCAACGTGAGACTGTGGAAGACTCAGGTAGGACAAGTAGACATGTGTGATTTGTGGTATTTATAACTGAAGAAGACACTCATAACCAATGAGAATACAGGTCCATGGCATATCACAAAAAGAATAATTTACTAACAATTAAAATTACCTGGATATGGAATAGGCCACCTTGAGAAAGAGAACGTCTCCCGTCATTGCATATCATGAATCAAAGGTTCAATGACAATCTATAGGGGTAGAAGGAAATTTTAGTCATTTATTTATTGAACTAGATCAGGTATCAGGTCGCTTCCAACTCTGAGATTTTTTTTTCATTTTACTTGGTATTTTAAAGATATAATAATTCCTGAGACATGAATACTTTCTCACTCCCCTGTCCTCTTATGGTTTAGTCGGTGGACATTGAGAGTAGTGACTGAAAAAGTCATAATCCTTATGGTCTAGTTTATGAATAGAGAAGGTTGATGAAGTTGTGGGAATGAGACTCTCAAGGGACAGAGTAAGTAAACTAATGAAAGGATGTTCAGTACAGGATCTCAGAGAAAAAAATATGGTAAAGAATAAGGAAGAGGATACAGAAGCTTGTTGAAGATTTATTTTATGATTTTGAGATGCTGAATGCGGCCATTTCAATCTAACTGGCTCTTATATGTATCTATTCTTTTCATTACCACTTGTAAAAATAGCAGTCATTTCCCTCTAAAGTGAAAATGAACTTAAAAGATAAATTTTTCTTAACTTGACAATTATCTACTATTAAAATTTAGGGAAGATTCTAAACGTAATCATGAAATATATCCATGAAAATTTTTATGTTAAATTATTTTTGCTTTTAAAAAAATGAGTATTTCTTTTACACTACAAAAATAATTGCTTGTATGGTAATAAATTATCAAATTTAGTCTTGTTTCTTTCAAACGCAAGAAAATCTGTCCATCACACTTAGATTGATATTAAGAATTGTTTTTAAACTTCACATAGTAAAAAGTAGGGACAGCTAGATAGTACAATGTATCGAGTACTCTGCATGGAATCAGGAAGATACAACTTCCTCAGTTCAAATCTGGTCTCAGACACTTACTAGCTATGTTACCCTGGGTAAGTCGTTTAACCCTATCTGGCTCAGTTTCCTCATCTGTAGGATGAACTAGAGAAGGAAATGAAAAACCTCTCCAATCTCTTTCCCCCAAAAAGCCCAAAAGGGGTCATAGAGTCAGACACATATGAAATAACTGAACAACAAATTTTTAAAAATGTGATGAATATAGTTGTAAAATTATATTTAAAAAATTTTCTGGTATGTTTTTCTAAAAGTACAACACTATTTTCTTCATCCAAAGGTCTCATGTTGGCCAAGTTCATTTAATATTTCAGTACATTCATTAGGTTTGTTAGTGATTGTTCAATATATTGACCTCAAGTAGGCCTTACACTCTTGAATAAATAACATACACAGGTCATTGTAGAATCCAGATTTGACCTACATCTAATGCCTTTGTTCAGTGCAGGCAACCAAATGGGAACCTTCGACCCCAAAGTAAGTACACTATTATTATTTTACTAGTACCATGTTGTTCAATCTCATGGATTATAATTAAATTTCCCCACCTTAGGAGATAGTCCCATGAACATTTCTGGCCTGAAAATTTAATCACCTTGTAGCTGATTTCTCATGATGACTATCTCCAAACATTTGTGGTTATTAGCCTCAATTTTATGGCTACATGGACATAGTTTGAAAATAATAAAGTCAAGAAATTAATTCAAGCAAAAGGAATTTCATTCTTGCTTCAGTTATGCAGAAAAGTACTTTTCTTTTAAGTAGATGAAAGTGTATTCTTTTGGTGAACAACCTTGCCATTGCTGGTATGTGGATTTTAGGTGTGCTCAGTGATTTGCCAGGGAAACCATTGATTTCATATCCTAATGTCATTGATAAAAATATACAAATCTGAATGTGCCTTTGAGAGGCAGTATGACAGAACCAATCTAGGAATCAGGAAAACTTGGTTTCAAGTCCCAGCTCTGAAATATAGTGGCTTTGTGACCCTAGACACATTACTTAGAACTCACTACTCTAATGAACTTGCTAGTCTTGTTTTTTTGAAGTGCCCTTAAAAGATGTCAGAGACTTTTCTGTTAACCAGATGTCACAGTAGAAGGTCTTTGATGCTACAGGGAACTTCATTCTGAATGTAAGAAAAATCATTTGCATCTTTATGCCAAGTGATGGATACTCAAATCTCTTGTTTTAATCTCTTAAACAGTGAATGAACTAAAATGAGTCTAACTTTGGGGACTCTCTTCAATAGTCATGACATTTATATAGGATTTTAAGATATGTAAAGCAGTTTTAAGAGGTTCATTGGATGTTCACAATAGCCCTCGAGGAAAGTGACATTATTAACCTCACTTTAGAATGAGGAAACTGAGACTCAGCTAGGTTAAATTACTTGCCAGCGGTCACACATAATTGGAGGAGGGATTTAAATGCCAGTTTTCCTAAATCCAAGGCTACCATTATAACTTATTTTGCTATGCTGTATCTATCATTTAGTCCAGTTGAATCTTTTAATATAATACACATATTTTAAATCTTATGCAAGTAGTACAATAGGAATCATTATGCTATTTCAGATTTTAATTAATTACTTAAGAATCGCTAAAAATGTAGATCAAGGAAACCATCATGGAAAGTACCATAGAGAAATGTACAATATAGATGTTCTGATATTGAGAAGTTGTTTTCCATACCACATTTTTAAAAAGTCAAACTTAATTAAATAATCTGGATTTAGTTCGCTTCCCAAGTTAAAATGAAATCCTCATATATTTTGCAAAAATAAATAAAATAAAGGCTCTCCTAAAATAGATGACACAAGCTTGCTTGCACATGGGCAGACTCTTTTTCTTAATGTGCTTTGTCTTTTGTTTTTTGATTTAGCAGTGGTTCCCCACACCCACACCACACACACCCCCATGGTGCATGTGCTGTGAAGTGATGAAATTGCAGACTTGGTTGATGACAGCTTAAACAATGATTGCTGTCAGGAAAAGAATATCTTTTATCTACAAACTTCAGAAATATTAAATACAGTCCTTTTCTTGAAAGTTTATTTTTTTAACTATTACCAATTATTATTTTTTGTTCTATTTGTTTTGTTCAAAGTAGTCCCTCACCCTGTGATATATGCAGGTTTGTCATAATCTCATTCAGAGAATAGAGACTACTTCTGCATATGAGTAACAATCCTCTGCAGATTCAAAGGGCAACAGGTTTTTCTTAACCTCTTTGGTGGAATGAACAGAAATGCATCCAGGGAATTGGATGCAAAACCTGTCTTTGATATAGAACTGTTGTGTATAGCAATTACACAGGATGAGCAGACAAAGAGAATAAGAAATTCTTTAAAGGGGAAAAAAAATCCCAAGCATAAAGAGACATAATAAAAACATGACTGTAACAGTGAACTAGCACAGAATAGAGTTCTGGTCATTATCCAGTTACTCAACTTTCAAAGTAGAAAACTAAAAAGGATAATTCAGCCCTCAAAATGGATTCTTTGTTAAACCCCAATTTTTAGTTTGGGTTTCCAAACTCCATTGTGCTGTTATGTCTATTTTTTCTGCTTTTTTTTCCTTTCAATATTATATTCCTCAATAAAACCACTATCAGCCCATTTGATTCTCCAGTCCGTGGTCATATATTCATAGCATCTCAGAATTAGAAGGGACCTCAGTGTTGTCTACTGCATACCTGAATGACAATATTCTCTACAAGGGATCATTCAGTTTTCTCTGAAGATACCTAGGGAGAGATAGTCAGGTACATCATAAGGCGGCTGATTTTGATTTTATATAGCTGAAATTACTGACAATTTCTTTTTGTTACATTAAGCCTAAATTTTCCTCTTTGGAACTTTCATCTATTATTCCTTCTCCGCAAAGGGACAAAGCAGAACAAGTTTAAAATCTCTTTCGTGTGCCATACCTTAAAATCTTAAAGGCAGTTGTCATGACTCTCCTGTCTTCTCTTCTCCAGATTAGATATTCTCAGCCCTTTTAAAAACCCAAATATAATACATACTTGAATCCCTTCACATTTGCTGATTGTCTTCCGGATTGCTGTTTGTTGTTGTTCAGTCGTTCAATCATATCCAACTCTTTGTGAGCCCACGGGACATGGCACACTAATGCTGTCCAGTGTTTTCTTGGCAAAGATACTGGAGTGGTTTGTCATTTCTTTCTCCAGTGGATTTTTTGAGTGTGTGGGGTGTTTAGGAGGACTATCACTACTGTTAAGAGGGCTTATTGAGACCTTTTTCAGGGCTGTTCATCCATAGATCTATCCCCACCTTACTCCTTGACACCAGGTCTCTCATAGATGGAGCCCAAAATTGAATGAGTTTTCTTATCAGTCATAATCATACTGTTGAATTACATTGAGCTAAGTCCACTAAAATCCCCAGATCTTTTCTATATGATTTTATATAGTATATTTGTCTTGTATAATATGGGATTTATATAAATATTGATTACATACAAACATTATAAAAGCAGTTTATTAGAATGTAATTATTCTATCATATTATTTTTATTATAACATTTTCTATATTAACTACTCGCTAAATATGCTTCCTCTATCTTATAATTGTGCGACTGATTTCTAAATCCCCATTAAATTACATACTTACCATTCAAAGCACAAGTTAATGCAGAATTTACACTATTACTTACATAACTCCTGCTCCCTTTCCATATTATTTTCTTTCTGCCTTTGAGGGATGAAAAGGTAAAG
>CM053580.1:419222745-419238101 GCA_028627135.1 Pseudochirops cupreus | reverse complement strand
TTAGTCATATAAATGAATTTTTAAAAAATCTTATACTACTACCTAGAAATCTAAATGTAAACCTTTATTACATTAATTTTTCATCTATGGATGCAATGTTTATACCGAAATATTGCCTATTTGAGAATTTCTTCATTAAGGCTGGTAACATACATAAAAGGTCTTGAAGGGGGAAAAGTGAGGGACAGCTATAGCAAAAGTGAGAGCCATGGGATGCCCCCAAAAGGTTTTAGCATGACCTGGTCTCATTATTTGGAATTTAAAAGGAGGATCCAGGGAAATAGTAAAACAGAGGCAAAGGGAAAGATATAAGTTGAAGCCATAAATAAATCAAATTAATCTGAGCAGAATACCAAGAATATCAAGGTGTCCAAGCCAAGAATTTAATACAAAAAGGAAAAAGTGTTTGCATTTAACCTGGTCAAAGCCTCAGTAAAACTGAACAGCAAAAGGCAAAGTAAAGAGACAATTGAGACAAATTGTTAAGAAACAAAGTGTACTACCTCTGGCTTAATTTTGGAAGGAAGCAGTGGTATGTACAAAGCTTAGACAAGATATATCTGCATCCACTTGGGCACTAATATTACCTCCAGCTCAGGAGAGGGCTAATGGCATTTCTCAACACAGGGTATGTTGGCATACCTGGGCACGTTCTGTCACTTCTCAATGCACCCCTATAGCCAGTGAGGCAAATTATCTCGAAGTGTGTCCAACTTCAGGACATGTAAATTAGAGATAAGGTTTATGCAAAAGCCAGAAGTCATATTTACCACAAAATCAAAATTCTGGTAGCTATGGTCTACAGTTCCACAGATCTCTCCCTTTCCTTCCTCAATGAATTTGGTATGTGGCTCACATTTTTTTTCTCTCCTCAACTCTTTCTCTCATACTAAAGAACTTCAACAAACATTACCTCTCTCTTAAGTACCCTAACCTCTCAGTTCCTACTCCTTTACTCTACCTCAGCCACACACAAAGATGATCATGTCCTTGATTTTGATAACACTCACAAATGTTTTGTCATTTCAGTCATTTCTTACTCTTTTTGATGTTATTTCAGGATTTTTTTGTTTCCTCAAAGATATCAGAGTGGTTTGCCAATTCCTTCTCCAGTTCATTTCACAGATGAGGAACTGAGGCAAACAGGCTTAAGTGACCTGCCCAGGGTCACACAGTTGTTAAGTGTCTGAGGCTGTATTTTAGTTCATGAAGAAGAGTCCTCCTGACTCCAAGCCCAGAACTCTATCCTTTGTGCCACCTAACTGCTCACAAATGTACTACCACCATATTCAAGAACACTGAAGTCCTCTCACCTGACCACAACCTACTAGTTTTTCATTCTCTCTCTGCTTTTCCTAGTCTTCATCTATATTGTGCCCTCGAATCATTTGATCCTTCAATGCTTTCTCAGGCCATCTCCTTCACATTAGCCTCTCTGTCCTCTTTTCCCCTCATGTTGAACTCTTGGTGAATTAATTTAATTCTTCATTATGCTCCTCTTTTGAATCCCTAGCCCTCTTATCATTTCTTTTATTACTCTCTATCAAGCCTCAGTCTTGAATCACTTCTGCCAGTCATTGCCTTTGCTCCTATACACTTCAGTAAGGGAGGCTAAGTACACTAAAAATTTGTTATACTTCTTCAACTAGGCTTTCCCTGCTCTTCCTTACCCATCAACTCACCTTTCACAGTGGCTCTAACATTTTCAGCTAAGAACTTTGCTTCATATTTCACAGAAAAACAATCTGAAGCCATTCACTCCGAGCCCCTTCTACTCTCTTCCTCACCTCATATTGCTTATAAGTCTTAGCGCCACTATTTCCTCCTTCATTCCTCTCTTACATGATAAAGTAGTTTTGCTCTTTACAAGCCTACCTCTCTATCTATTCAAGTGATCCCATTCTATCTTGTCTCCTCCAGAAGACATTCACTTTTATCATCCATATTCTATCACTTATTTTATCTCTCTCCCTGGGTCTCCAAACTGGTTTTTTTTATCTCTCTGCTGGCTTATTCTCTGCCTAGTTCTCTTCCATCTTGAAAAACAAAATTCCTCATTTGATCCATCTATCCCTACTATTATTTTATATCTCTTCTCTTCTTTGTGCCTAAATTTGAAAAGATTCTCTACAACAGGCACCTCCACTCACTCTTTTCTTATTATGATCTTATTTCTTTACAATATGGCTTCTGACATTACAGAAACTGCCTTCTCCAATGTTGCCAGTGATCTCTTATTGAGCAAATTCAGTGTCCTCTTCTCAGTCCTCATTCTTCTTGACCTCTCTGCTGCCTTTGACATTGTTGATCACGCTTACCTTTTTAATAGTATCTTCTCTTACGTTTTCATGGTGCCACGCTCTCGTAGGTTTTCTCCTACCTAACTGACCTTCCCTCTCTCTTGAATGATCCCCATTCAGATGATGCATGAGATCTTTCTTGAGCCTTCTCCTGTTTTTCTTCTGTATTACTTTGATTACTGATCCCAACACCTGTAGTGGATTGATAGGGGATGTGTAGTTCTGCCTGGGAGCATGAGCGCCAGAATGTTCTGAGAATGCAGAAGGACAGTAACACCAAAGCACAGAAGTCTTGACGACAGTTATGTCTCTGGGTCAGTGTGTCCTGTTTTATTCTGCATTTCATGACCCAGATGTTCTGTTGATATGTTCTGTTCTGGGGATGTGAGCTCCGTCCTTCCTTTTCGTATCTACCCGACCCTTGTGGCGTCGGAGGTGATTACAGGGAAGGTGGGCTATTTGCCAAGGGGCTCAGTAAGGTGATAAGAGAGGAGAAGCCCCGGGAATAAAATGTGGATGGATATGGATGGATGAAGAGAACAATAAAGCTGTCTGCATATCCCTAACTCCTCTGGCTCCTGACTCTACTTTGTGGAATGCGCAAGTCGCATCCGGGAGGTGCACCCTGAAGACCCAGAGGAAAAAGGGTAAGACCAGGGCAGCCTTCTGGCATTAGGCCAGGTCAATGGATTTAATAATTTTCTTTATGCTGAAAGTTCTTAATCTACTTATTCTGCCTATTTATGTTATACATAGCTCTTCACAGTCTTCTAATCTCATATCTTCAACTTCTTTCTAGACATCTCAAATTGAATGTCCTGTAGACTTCTTAAATTCAATATATCCAAAATGGAACTCATCATCTTTCCCCCTAAACCTTCCTTTACCTTCTCTGTTACTACAGAGTGCAAAACCTCCATAACCCCTCAAGCTCACAAACTGGGAGTCTTCATTGACTCCTAACCATTTCACACAACTCACATTTGTTCCTAAGGACCATCAATCTCAGTTTTGTGAAAACTCTAGAATATACTCCTTTTTTTTCCCCTCTGTCATTGCCATTACTCTAGTGCAGTCCCTTATCAGTTCAGGTATGGACTACTGCAATAGGTAGGTCTGCCTGCCTCAAGTCTCCCCCAATTTGAATCCACCCTCCATTAGACAGCTAAAGTCATTTTTATAATATGTAGATTAGACCATGTCACCTCTCTCAACATTTAACAAACTCCAGTAGTTCTATATTATCATATAGATCAAAGACAAAATCTTTGTTTGGCCTTCAAAGTGCTTCTTAATTTGTCTTCCTTTCTCACCCTACTAGTCTTCTCACACTTTTACCCCAACCGTCATATACTCTTTGATGAATTGACACTCCCCTCCTTGGTGTTCCATAATCAAGACTGTCTCTTTTTGCCTTAGGCATTTTCTCTGACTGTCCACATGCCTGGGATGCTCTTCCTCTAGACCTCTGCCTACTGGCTTCTCTAGGTTCCTTTAAGTTCCAACTAAAATTTCACATTCCATAGGAATCCTTTGCTAAACTCTTTTAATTTTAGTGCCTTCTCTCCGTTATTTCATATTCATCTTGTACATAGTTAGTTTGTACACATTTGTTTGTTGTATCCTGTGATTGTCTTCATGGTAGAGACTGTCATTTGCCTCTTTTTGTATCTTCAGTGCTTAGCACATAGTAGACATTTAATGTATGTTGATTGATTGAAGTTAAGGCAGAAAAATAAATATGAATATTGGTACAAAATTAGGAGTCATGTGGTACAAAGATATGTACCAGCAGTCAAGACAGATCACTATTGGTCATTGTTCAGACAAATATCTAGTTTAGCATCTATGATATTCTAGAAAAAGTGGATATTGAAGTTGGGGAAATGTCCTACTGTTATTGTAGAAGTCAGTCTAATAAACATTGAGTATTTGCTACATTCAAATCTCTCAAAAGGAAGCAATGATTTATAAAATATGGATTATACTCTGAAGTAACTTATAATAAAGTGGGGGTTCTTATGCACACAAAAATATAGTAAAAAGCAAATATGGAAACATACTAGATACACTCAGTGCTACAACAGTTTTAAGGAAATAAAAATCTTTTCTCTTTGGGGAAATAAAGGATGTTTTCATGGATGAGGTGGTATATTACTAAGGCTTTTGGGAGGACTTCCTTTGGCAAGGAAATGTACTAGAGGTAAGGATCAGAGGAGAATACGTACAAAATCTATTCTTAATATTTCTATTAATTTTTAAAATATTTACCTTAAAAATTGTTCCAAATTGAAGGCGGGAGGGCAGGGCAATTGGGGTTAAGTGACTTGCCTGAGTTCACACAGCTCATGTTAAGTGTCTGAGGCTGGATTTAAACTCAGTTCCTCTTGACTCCAGGACCAGTGCTCTATTCACTGTACCACCTAGCCACCCCCATCCTTTACTTCTTGAGAAAGCAAGCAATTTGATATTAATTGTATATATGAAGTCATGCAAAATACATCATCATCATCATTATAAATAGAAGGAACTTTGGAAGACAATATAGGACAACTCCATCACTTTACACGTGAGGAAAATTAGTACTCTTCCTGCAATTTTTTCAATGAATTACTTAAGATCACACCGGTCTGAACTGTTTTTTTTTTCCACTTTGTTATGTTGCCTGTCTTAGGTTTTACAAGTAAAGAATGTAATAGGTAAAAAAAAGTAAGAGAAACATTTAAAGATTGATAAGCAATCAAGCTAAATCAATGAGCAGATTTCTGTGACAAGGTTAGTTCAAAGTCAGAGAAGGAAACAAGTGAACTACATGAAAAATATTTTCAGGGTATTAGGATTAAAGTTAGGAGTATGTATGGATAAATGAGGAATTGTGATATGCTTAAAAAAAATCATTGGACTTTGAGTCAGAAAACTTGGCTTTAAATTCTAGCCCCACATTGTATGATTATTGGACACATAATTCAACTTCTCTGAATTTCATTTTCCATATTCACAAAATTAAGATAATAATTTATATATATACATATGTGTGTGTGTGTGTGTGTGTGTATTGTTGTGGGTATGGCCTACTTAGTTTAAGTGAGACATCTATTCTTGTCTTCTTCCTCCTCAAAGTGAGCCTAGTCTTTAATAATTCCATGTTTTGGAGCTTCTGAGTATACAATTGCTCTTGTAGTAGAGGTAGATGATTGGTCTAATCCTACCAAAATAGCAACAGTTGTTTACTTCCTCTTAATCTGTGTAATTCCTTAAACCCTATTTAGATTTCTAGTTATCATGACAATATTCACTACCAGTGACATGACAATTAGCATGACAATATCCCTATGGTAAGCAGTGAAACTTTATATACATAAAAAGCATTATATTGAAAAGTATGTGATTAGGTATTAAAAATAGCTGGTCACTAACTTATGCTGAAATTTTTAGTAATAATTCTGTGAATAGTTGCTGGCAATAGTGAGATGAATGGCAACTAGTGCCCCAGGCCAGATTTTATTTGCTAATATGACAGGAAATGCTAGAGGAGGTGCTTTGATATTGAGGTTATGAAGAGAACCCCCAGGTCATGGTGGGTGTGACCTAAGCTGAATCTAAGAGATAGGTATTGAGGATAAGAGTGAGAGTGACAGTAGTATAGGATAAATAGACCCAAATTTTGAGTCAGAAGAGCTAGTTAATATTTTAGCTATAGTGTCTTTCTTTATTTTGCATGGTGTTAATTATCCCCTGGTCTTAGTTTTTTCCTCTGTAAAGTGGGCAGGATAATAATATCTACATCACATAGTAGTTGTGCTTAAGAAATGAGATAATACTTATAAATTACTATACAAATTTAAAGTGCTATATAAATGCTAGCTATTAAGTCATTTTCATCTGTAAAATTAGGGGATCATGTTGGATAATATCCAACGTCTTTTCCACTTATGAATCATATTATTTACAGAAATTTAAAAATGAAAACATAAACAAATTAAAGAGAAAATGATTTTGTCTGCTTAGGCAGCCCCAGATAATATCCTTAGGAAATCAAACCATGTGACTAGGGAATTTTTAATTGAAGACAGGCAAATAAGCTATTGATGAAATTTCTTTACATTAGCCTTATCAAGAGTATTTCAAGAAAATATGAAGATTCTTTCATGTTATACCCAGAATTTATTTCAATATTTTAAAGATTAAAAATGTTTAAAACATGCCTCTGTAAATCCTGATCTACTTTTATTTCCCATAGTTTTATTAAGTATTTATTTTCTGTGATCATGATGTATAAAAATTATCTTTTTTGCACTTGGAAATTTGTATAGAAAAAGTAGCAGAAAATGGAATTATTTATAGTAGTTTTTGAATTATCAATGATACCTATTTAGAAATAAAATTTCATTTTCTGGAGGATCAATTTTTTTCCTCTTAGAGCTAAGCCCCTGTTACTGTGAATATTGAACCCCGTGAAGTAGTCACATTATTCCAGTTTGTATATCATATTTCTTTGGGTTTTGAAAAAATTACCAAGTTTTATATAATTTCAAATGGTATGAATTTAAATATTGAAGGACACTTCACAGGATTCATCTTTTAAGTTAACTGGGACCTATCAGTATATCAACAACAATAGATAGGAATTAAGTATTTGACTGTGCAGAGAAATGAGTCAAGCTTTTGTAGAAATACAAAATGTGGATAACATAGTTCTTACTCTTATGAAACTTACAGTATAGTAGGAGAAGAAAATACCACCACTACAGATAATTAGAATGAAAAACTAGAATAAAGAGCTACAAAACAAAGTGTGAGGTATGACTGGGAACATCATTAGCAATTGGAAGGGAAAAGGGATATTTTAAGAAGGAGGTAGGAACGAGTTGGATTTTAATTGTCTTGAAACAAGAGTTTTCAGGGAGAAAAATTTAGGCACAAAGACTGTGAACAAGGAGAACCAAGGGAGTTCAGGGTCCAGTATGACAGGAATGTAAAATGTGTGGAGATGGAAAATAATTAAATAAGATTGGAAAGATAAGGTAGCACCAGACTGTGTATGGTCTTAAATGCCATGCTGAATAGCCACTAATTTCTTCTTTTTAGATGTGACGTGACATTCCTATCTATGCATGAGGAAGATTAATCTGGATGATGCTATGGAGAATAGAGTCAGAACCATAATCAAACAATTCAAGCAAGTAACCAGAGCATAATGTACAGGCAAGTCCAACGAGGGAAACTTTTTGGAGTTACTATTTTATGAATGACAAGTTTTTTTTTTTTAAATTTCAGAAAAATTCCAGTCTCAATGCCACATAACTATTTGCTGTGTGATGTTCTAGGAAAACTCCATTGTGTGAGATCAACAATGATATAAACCTATTATGTAGAACAGAAACTGGGGAAAGTAGGTAGAACAGTGAATAGAGTACTGGACTTAGAACTGGCAAAAAGATGAGTTCATATTTGGCCTCAGACACTTCCTAGCAGTGTGATCCTGGGCTGTCACTTCACCCTGTCTGCCCCAGTTTTCTCATCTCTAAAATGAGCTGCAGAATGAAATGACAAACTACTCCAGTATCTTTGCCAAAAAAATCCCAAATGAGGCCACCAATAGTCAGACACAAGAGAAAAGACTGAATAACAACAATATAAATAGATTAGAAATTATCAAAGATTATTTGTCTTTCATGGAGGGAATAGAAAGGGATAGGAAGGGAGTATCAGAATTTTCACAACTGGCCTAGAATACACAAATGCCAATTCTGAGTTCTGTCTATGTCATCCTTTTCCATCTTTTTGGCAGGGGAGAAGAGTTTGCTTTCATTTCCCTTTTTTATTTAGAACTTTTTTTTTTATAAAATTAAAAGTATTTTATGGCAAAAGATTTATCCATTAGCGTATAAATAATTGGAATACCCTCAGGGTACATTCACAGTAGTAGAGTCATTGGCCAATAGTTATGAACAATTTAGTGACTTTTATTGTGTGATACTAAATGGTTTTCCCATTGGTTAGAATAAGTACAACAAAAGATTTACCTTTTCTTCTTAACATTTACCATTTTCATATGTTAAAAGGAACAGTCACTAATGGATATTTTAGTGGAATATAGGAAAATTGGTAATTACTTAATGAACTAAGAAGAAATCACTAAGGTCTTTTTGTGGGCTCAATATTGTACTCTGGGATGTGGGGAAAAGTGGGAAAATTGATATACCCTTACACTTAAAGAACTTTCAAGGTTCCTGAAGAGACTCAACATATATACATAATACAGTTAGAGACAACTTATTCACATAAGATAATTAGATAAAGTAATACATTTGATTCAACTTAACAAAAAATAATGTATTATTTACCTGCTATATTTTTGGCGTCCAAACTAAAAAGAAATAATAGTTGTCATTGTAGTCAAACAACATACATGTTACTATAGTAGGCACAAAAATGGCAAACATTTTGCTTTTAAATTAAATCCATAAACTATCCAAATCTTGGTAAATCACCTTGGAAGTTGATGAAATGAAGAAAGATAATCAACTCATATGCAGTATGGTAGAACTAATCTATATGTTAATCTATTCATAACTCCATACAATCAAATGCTACATTGGAAAGTACATACTAATTTAAAGATAAAATAAAAAGGGAATAATTTATGGTTTGGAATAATCAGGAAAGTATTATTAAGAGTACGGGCTTTGTTAAATGGGAATAATAATGATAATCAGAGAAGACAGAATAATAAGGCTTTTCAGCCTGGGTATTAACATGAGCAAGTGCATATAACTTGGGAAATTCTTATGAAAAGAGACTCTCCACACATGGCAGAGTGCTGGTACTTGGAGAGTAAGGAAAGTTGCATAGACAGATTGCATTGGGCCTCTTTACTCTGCATTTGCTTCTCTGCCTGGTTTTGCCTCCATAGAATAAGATGATTCTGCCAGGTTAAAGTCATCACTTCTAATCTCATTATCACAGTGATAACTCAAGCCTTGAATGACACCACCTCCCTCAGCTTCCTTTCCTGTCTGATTAGAGGGCTGTAGGATGAAGTATCAACTCCTCCAAATGCCTTCCTTTATAGAGGGTAGAAACTGGATTTTGATTCTCTTTATCTGCATTTGCTTCTCTACCTAGTTTCAACTTCACACAACAAGATGTCTCTGGAAGGGATAACCTTGTCTCTCTTCCCTTTCACTTCAACTTCCCTGCCTCCTATTATTTCTTTCTCCTCTCAGTTGGATTGTAAGCTCCTTGGGGGTAACATCTGTCTTTCTTTTTATTGATTGTATCCCTAGTACTTAACACAGTGCTTGCACATAGTTTGGTGCTTAATAAACATTTATTGAAAATTGTTGGATTAGATAGGGTGAGTACTGATTATGTAAGGGCTTGAAAAACAAGAGAAAGTATACCTGATGGCCAAAGGGAAATTATAACCTCTTGAATGGAGAGACATGAATAGCTTGGCAGATTGCTTGGTATCAAGGACAAGGGAAAAACAATTTAAGGAGCTTTATCAATAATCCAATTGTGAAGTGATCAGTGCCTGGATTACTATGATGGAAGTGAAAATGAAGCACACTGGGTAATTCTGCTAGGCTTTATATAAAAAGCAACAAACAAAGAAAAAAATAGAAAGGGCTATATGGGTACGACCTATGAGCCTATGTAACCATCTAAACTGTAGAATGCACCATGCTGAATAAAGAACCAGACATTCTATTACAACGTTGTTGTTGGTATGACACAGGATGCAAGTGTTCTCAGAATTAATATTGTCGTTTCAATATTTGGTTCTGGGAAGAATTTTTATGCCTGTTCTCATTTTTTATAAGTTGGATTTCAGATTTTCTGACAGGCTGCCACATATTGTGAGCTGAGCTGTGACATCTCTTCTATCCTCTGCAAGTTTTATACTAGTTTTCTGTCTCATTTTTTCAGTAGAAAAATGCCTTCTATTTTTGATAGTTAGAGAATGTTCCTTTTGCAAATTATGGATTTGGTGTCCTTACCTGGAGTATCTCACAATTTCAATTCCTCTCCTGTCACTTGATTAGAAAGTTCTCCTTATGTTTCTAGTAGGTCCACATTTCCTGCATTCCATTTTTAGGTTTTGGAAAGTCATTTTATTCTTTTGGACATTGTCTGCATTTCAATTGCCCAAATGAAGAATTTGTATTGTTGGGAGGTGTCCACCTAAGTATAACTATTAAAACGATAAATGGCTCCTTTTATTTTGAAATAGAATTAATTAAGTATTAAATACATTATCAATGCAAATGTATTAAAAAGTAAAAGTATTAAATACCTTATCAAGGTAAATGAAAAAAAATGATTAGGAGTGAGAGAATCAGCAATTTATGGGATATATAATGGCATTTGGTTTTATAAAAAACTTAAAGAGGACATCCAGAATATTGTTTAAACATACACCTTTTAGACTCTCTCTATCCTTACACATACTCACAGATACTCCTGAATTAAACAAGGCATCAATAACTTATCTGCCTATCTATGTAAGGTAATGGATCATCTATTTTTATTTTCTCAATATCTTTGGATTGGGTTAGTCATAGCTTTGGTCTCTAGAAAGAATTCTCCAAATTCGGTAACAACTGCATTATTGGGACTAATAGGACTATAAATATTTGAACAAATACATTGAACAAATTTTAAAACAGACTTTATGTATTTAAAATTTTAATATTAGGAAAGATATAACAGAATCACAAATTTTGGGATTTCAAGGGACCTCAGTAGCCATCCAATGCACACATAACTGATTGTAAGCCTCTTTTACACCATTCTCAACAGGTGATTTACCAAGATTTTGCTGGAAGAATATTATAAAGGAAGAACCCAGTATGTTCTGGTACAGCACATTCTGGATTTAGATAGTTCTAATTGGCAGAAAGCTAATCTCTACATTGATTTGGAATCTGATTTATAATGCCCAATTATTGTTTCTGGTTGTTCCTTCTGGATTCAGATCTTTCTTATATGTAGCAGCCCCTAAAATACTTGAAGACAGCTATCGTTGTCTACACTGAACTCTTCTTTAGCTTAAAAACATTATGAATTTCTTCTTCTTAGTGTGTAATTGTGGTGCCATGCACCATTCTAGCCAATCTTCTCAGAATGATTTCCTGCTTATTAATGTCATTACTAACACATGTGCTCTAGTAATGAACATACTTCTTCAGATGTCAGTTACTTGGTAGAGAGAAATGGGACCATAACTCTCATAATTCAAAATATGTCTCTCTTTTTTTTGAAGGTTTACCAGTTTCTATTTTTCCCCTCAACTTACTATTTATTTATTTAGACACTGGCTTTCTCTCACTGAAAAAAAGGCAATCCATCAACTATACATGTGAAATCATGCAAAGCATATTGGGCATGTTGAAAAAAAAGGAAAGACAAAGTGAGCAAAATTATATTTCAATTTGTACTGAGAGTCTATTAGTTCTCTCTCTGGAGGTGGGCAGCATTTTTTTCGTAATGAGTTTTTATGATTGTCTTGGATGATTGCATTGATCAGAACAACCAAGTCTTTCACTTTTGACAACCATTACAACATTGCTATTACTGTGCACAATGTTCTTCGAGTTCTTCTCACTTCACTTTGGATCAATTCATAGAGTTCTTGGTTCCCTATATATTTGAGAAATGAGTACTCTTATCAGAGGAAAAACACTTTTTTTGACATTACTTCATTATCTATGGTAGTTTTTTGCAAAATGCAGTTTCCTTGATTCTCTTTTTTAATTAGATTCATTTTTGCTTTTCTTCTCTCTTTTTATCCTGTCCCTTCTCAAAATGCAAGTTTTGCTTTTTAGCAATTGCCTGCCTTAATCTGTACAACCTTTTATCATCTTTCCCCTCACCAGTATCTCAGTATCTTCCACTCCTATTTCCCTATTAAGCAAGGGATATTTCTATACCCAACTGAGGCATGCCTCTTTTATGTAAGAAAATTTCCCCCATTCTACCTCTCCATTTTCCATTCTCATAGTGCATCTCTTTCTTGCTGCTACATACCCTCATCCTCAGCCTATGTAGAAGCATTCTAATTGCTCTAACAATCATAAAGTTCTTAGAAATTACATAAATCCTTTTGTCATATTGGAATGTAAACAGTGTAATTTATCAAGTCCCTTATGGTTACTCTTTCATGTTTACCTTTTTATGCTTCTCTTGAACTTAAATTTCTCTTGTATTTGAATGTTAAATTTTCTATTAAGCTCTGATCTTTTCAATGAGGAATGTTAGGAAATCCTCTATGTCATTAAATATTCCCCTCCTTTTTTTCCTCTACAGGATTATGCTCATTTTTGCAGGGTTAGGTGATTCTTCATTTTAATACTAGCATTTTGCCGGTCAGAATATAATATTCCAAACCCTTTGGTCCTTTAACATGGGAGATGCTAAATATTGTGTGATTCTGATTTTGGCTCATCAATATTTGAATTGTTTCTTTCTAATTCCCTGCAATATTTTATCCTCGACCTGGGAGTTTTGGAATTTGGCTATAGTATTCTTGAGGATTTTCATTTTGGGACCTCTTTTGGGAGGTGATTAATGGATTCTTTTCATTTCTATTTTACCCTATGTTTTATCAGGGCTGTTTGCCTTGATAATTGCTTGAAATATGATGTGTAGGCTTTTCCCTCCTTGATCAAGGCTTTCAAGTTGTCCAATAATTCTTAATTATCTATCCTAGATCTATTTTCCAGGTCAGTTGATTTTTCAATGAAATATTTCAGATCGTGTTACATTTTTTCATTATTTTACTTTATTTATTGTTTTTTATTCTCATAAAGTCATTATCTTCCACTTGCCCAATTCTAATTTTTAAGTAATTATTGTCTTTAGTAAATTTTTGTACTGTTTTTTTTTCCAATTTGGCCTATTTATTTTTTAAAAAATCCTTTGGTCCTTTTTTCCCATCAGGCTAATTCTGTTTTTAAGGTGTTATTTTCTTCAGGCTTGTGTGTGCGTGCGTGTGTGTGTGTGTGTGTGTGTGTGTGTGTGTGTGCGCGCGCGCGCGCATGTTTTGCCAAGGTGTGAATTCCCTTTTCACAATTTTCTTGCCTCAGTCATTTATTTTCTCAATTTTTCCTCTACTACCCTTAACTCTTTTGTTAACTCTTTGAGGAATTCTTATTGGCTTTGGGCCCAATCAGCATTTATTTTGATGCTTCGTTTGTAGTTTTCTTCATATTCCTGTCATCTTGAATTTATGTCTTTTTCTTCCATGCCACTATATTATCTTTTTTATGGTCAAATTTTCTTTTTGTTGTTTTCTGATGTTTCCAGTCTATTTTTTGGAACTTTTTGTTAAAATTTGACTCTACTCACCTTGAGGTGGGGTAGTATTGCTTCAATCTTCCAATCTTCAGGCTTTTTTTTTTCTCTTATTTTCACAGTTAGTTTTTGGGATCTATTTTTTTTTCCTGTGCTTCTAAGATGATGTAATGCTGGGATAGTTATGGCCACTGCTCCCCTGATCTGTGATATGGTCTTTACCCAGGAAAGGTACCTCCTCCCTTACAAATACTAACATTCCTCTTGTCTTTAAAACTACCAGTTTCTTTGCTCTCTTACAGCCACAAGTACAATTACTCTTCTTGGCCCTGTAACCATAAGTATGACCCCCTCTGCTTTGTGACTTACCACAAGCTCTGCTTTCTACCCCGAAACTGTGATCCAGAACTGCTTATGGGCAATAAAGTTGTCATAGCACCAATTGTACCGAGTGCCAGCAAAGAGTCTTCTGTATTCTCTTTCTGACCGGTTGTCCAACAACCTCACTGTCTCTAGCTTGAGAGCTCTGATAGTTGTTGCTGCTGTTGTAGTTCCTATCACCACTCTAAGGTCTAGTCCTAGGAATCCTGATGCTTTCTGGGCTTGTACTGCTCATGTTGTCACAGAACTCTTCCGAGGACTTCCTCAAGCACAACCTACAGCCCACAGGCTGCTTGTGATCCACCAAAAGATTTTGGGTAGACTGCCATTGTGTATTCTCTCTTGTTTGTCTTGTGACTGGTGGCAACCAACCATCATCAGTTTGTCTCTAGTTATCTTTACTTGGAAATTGAACCCCTAAAAATCTATCTGTGGTCAAAGAAGTTTAGCTCATTTTAATTTTAGCTCCTACTTACTGCTAAGTTGTGCAGGTCTCTCCTAAATAGTCTCAAGCTGGGAAAAAAACGTTTACCTGTGACCTTTTGTTGGCTCTGTCTTTTGAAAATCAATTCAGGTGTTATTTTAAAGTTGTTTAGAGGGGAATATAATGAGAGTTCAGTTGAATCTGGACCTGTACTCAGCCATTTTGGCTCTGACAAACATGTCTCTTTTAATGCTGCTCAGAAAAACATTTTTTCCCCCCCTGAGTCTAATGTGAAAATTTTCACTTATATTTAAGAGTATGCAATCTTTGCTGTTATTTTAATAAGAACTAATACCTAGCACCACACTTCTATAACTTCTACTTATGAAGTTAATTTGTGTAACTAGTACTTTTTTATATTTTATGTATTTTTCTTTTTAAAAATAATACATTGCATTGATATATTTTACTATGATGTTCTAGTCTTATCCAAATATGCTCCTATCTGCCCCTACCCAAGGCATCTTCCGTTTCCAATGAAGAGCAAAACCAGTTTTTATTTTGACTGAGTCTGAGAGCTTTTATAGCATTCTGTATCTGCAATTTTCTTATCTTTCCTATAAAAGGGAGATGGTTCATCATCTCTTCTATGGAGCTAGAATTGCTTACTACAAAAATACATTGTTTCACATTATTTTCATGTTCATTTCATTTACATTATTATAATAATTGTGTATATTATTCTCATTCTTCTTCCTTTACTTTTCATCAGTTAATGGTAGCCTTTGCTATTTCTCTGAATTCATTATATACATAGTTTTTAAGATATAATTATGTTATGTAACACTGATATGAAAAAATTTGATTAGTCATTTTTCTAATAGATAGAAAACCAATTTTCCTACAGTTTTCTACCATAAAAGTGCTGCTATTAATCTCTCTCTGTATGT
>CM053580.1:419189784-419222245 GCA_028627135.1 Pseudochirops cupreus | reverse complement strand
AAAAGATTAAAAAACCCTCCAAATGAAATCAGAAAAATGTAGGAGAGATTGACACCACAGCAGCTGCCACAAGAGCTTGGCTTGAGACCACCAGGCCATGAAGAAAGGTGACCTTTGCCCTGCTTAATCCCCCACCCTAGTCTGGCCCTGGGTATCTATCTTCCTTCCACCTGTGCTCAGGAATGCATGTCTGCCCCCAGCATATGTGTCATACCCGCTTTCAAGTCTGTGTTTATATTCAGCCCCCCCTAGATTGAGTACCCGAAAAGGCCTTAGCCTAAAAGGGTCAGGGTCTCCCATGGCGTCCTGGGTCATCTCCAGTATCCTGACGAATATCAAGTCACTGGATCCAGATGGCTCTGGAGGAGAAAGTCAGGCTGGTTGCCTTGCACAGCCCTCCCTCACTCAAATCCAAGTCAACTTCAAGTCATCATTTCCCAGATGCCATGTCCTCTTAGAAAATGAAGAACAAACATCGAATAGAAGCTCTCAGATTTCCCCACACCTATCAGATTGGTGAATGTGACAGAGAAGGACAATGATAAATGTTGGGGAACATTTGGGGAAAATGGTGGCACTAATGTATTATTGGTAGATTTATGACCTGATCCAACCATTCTAGAGAGCAACTTGGAACGACGCCCAAAGGGCAACCAAACTGTGCATATCTTTTTATCCAGCAGTACACTATTAGGTCTGTATCCCAAAGAGATAAAAAAAAAAAGGGAGGGAGAGGAAAGACCTACATGTATAAATGTGTTAATAGCAGCTCTTTTCGTGGTATCAAAAATTGGAAATTGAGGTGATACCCATCAATTGGTAAATGACTAAACAAGTTGTGGTATATGAATGTAATGGAATACTCTCCTTCCATAAGAAATGATCAGCAAGTAGATTTCAGAAAAATCTTGGAAAGAGTGAGTGTTGGGTGAACTAAGCATAACCAGGAGAACATTGTAAACAATAACAATAACACTGTGCAATGATCAATTACGATAGACTTAGCTCTTCTCAACAATGCAATGATCTAAGACAATTCCAGAAGACTCATAATGGAAAATGGAGTCTGAATGCAGATCAAAGCATATTGTTTTCACTTTTATTTTAATTTTTTGTTACTTGTGGCTTTTCTCTTTTGTTCTGTTCCTTCTTTTACAGCAAGACTAACATGGAAATAGTTTTCCGTGATTGCAATCTATCAGATTGCTTGCTGTCTTGGGGAGTATGTGTGTGGCGGGGGAGAAGGAGTGAAGGAGAAAATTTTGGAACTCAAAATCTTATAAAAATTAATGTTGAAAACAATCTCTACATGTAATAAGAAAAAATAAAATACTATTTACAAAAGAGAAAAATACCTCCCAATGACAGTAACTTAATGAGAGCTCACTGGGGAGCAATTAAGATAATATTTAGTCCCCTGAGATAGGAGGGAATGTCCTTCCTATAGAGAACATCCATCCTGAGGTGTCAGGGGGTAAAGGACAAAGATTTTTAAAATCCAGAGTTTGTAATGGGAATTTACATGAAACTGAAGCATGAGAAATCTTGTTTCTCAAAAAGATGTTGTCTATTTTCCTGTGAAAATTACTCTGTTTCAATTGATGCAGTGTGTCCACAATATTCAGCACAACTCAGTATATAGTAAGTGCTTATTAAATTTTTATTGTCTGACTAAGTCATCTGACATGTAATTAGGAAAGATAATAACATCAATAAAAAGAAATCCCCAGTAGAAGAAGAAGAAGAATGAGGAGGAGGAGGAGGAGGAGGAGAATAAGATGATGATGAAGGAGGAGAATGAGGAAGCAGAGAGGAAGGAGGAGGAGGAGGAGGAGGAGGAGGAGGAGGAGGAGGAGGAGGAGAAGAAGAAGAAGAAGAAGAAGAAGAAGAAGAAGAAGAAGAAGAAGAAAGGAGAAGGAGGAGGGGGTAGGGGGAGGAAGAGGAGAAGGAGGAGGAGAAAGAAAGAGAAGAACAAGAACAAGAACAAGAAGAAGAAGAAGAAGAACAAGAAGAAGAAGAAGAACAAGAACAAGAACAAGAAGAACAAGAACAAGAACAAGAACAAGAAGAATGTAAGCTCTCAGGATGGCAGAGGTTGTCTTTGCATTTGTACTTATACTTCCAGCACTTAGAAACTTCCTTCACTTAATAAATTTTCATTCTCTCATTCCTTTTTTCATTTTTTTGCTTTATACTTTTATTACTTTGTAATTTTTGTTATAGTTGCTCATACAAATTGCTTCTCAAGATTACAGATTCTAATTCTTTTAAGAAAAGTAATCTGTATTATTTCATTTTCATATCCTCTGACTTTTAAGGCCCTTTCATATCCACTAGGCCTCTCCTGACTTCTCCTTGGTCTTTCTGAAGCCTTTAAAACATCTTGATATTTTCTTCTCTAGTTTGTTGGGAAAAACCTACCTCCTGGTTTTCTTTCTACCAGTTTGATCTCTCCTTCTCCATCTCCTTTTCTGGATCCTCCTTCTGATCAATATCTCTAACTACAGGTGCCCCTTGGGATTTGTTACTGGGCCCTGTTCTCTTCTCCCTCTATACTACTTCACTTGGTGACCTCATCATCTTCCATGAATTTAAATACCATTTCCGTGTTGATGATTCTCAAGTCTACCTTTCCTGCCTCAATCTTTCTGCTTTCCAAAGTTGGAGAGAGTTACCAAGAATGAACAGTCAGGAGATGGAATGCCTTGTACAAGGAACAATTAAAAAGTCACCTTTACCAAATGTCCAAAAATGTGGGGGAGTGTAAGGTTTAAGAAATTTGGAAATGTAGTGTTGGAGGTCAGGTTGTTGAGAGCTTTTAAAGTCAGATGATTTTATGTTTAATCATAGAAGTGTTAGGGAGTCACTAGAACTTATTGAATAAGGGAGTGACATTTTCAGATCTGCTTTTTAGGAAGATGATTTTAACAGCAGAATAAAGGATAGACAAGAGTGGGGAGGCATTTGAGGTACAGATTTGCCAGTAGACTACTATAATACTCTCAGTTTGAAACAATAAAGGACTACTGTAGGGCACTGGCACTGCTGAAGGGGAGAAAAGGGACTATTTAATAAATGTTTAAAAAGCTAAAATCTATGGGATATAGCAGCAGATTGGATATGGAGGCAAAGAATGGGTGAGAGAATGAAGAATTGGGATTGACAACTACATCGTGAAACTAGGAAAATGATTGTGCCTTGAAGAGTAGTAGGGAATTTTAATAGCAGTGAGAGTTTAGGGGAAAATATAACAAGTTCTGTTTTGAACATGATCTTAAGACATCTATGAGACATCCAGTTTGAGATACCTAATACTCCAGAAAGAAGAAACAGCTCAGAGAATCACCTGCATAGATATGATAATTAACTCCAGGACCTGATGAAATTACTAAGGGAATTAGTATAAAGGAAGAAGAGGAAAGATCCCTGGATGTAACCTCGGGTGACATTCTCCTTTTAAAATTGTGACCAGGATGAAGACGCAGAAAAGGAGACTGAGAAGGAGCAAAGAAGTAAGGAGGAGGACTTTCCATACAGAAGTGTTATGGAAACTTAGACAGAACTTGAAGTTTTACATATAGCACTTTAGAATTATCTCCTTTGAGTCTCACAAAATTATATTACATAGGTTCCGTTTTTATACTCCTTATCTATATGAGGAAACTGAGCCTGAGATTTTAAGTGGTTTGCCCAAGGTCACAGAACTTGTTAGTGACTAAGGTAGACTGAGGTAAAATTAGAATTTAGGTCCTCCTGTCTGCTAGTCTAGGATTCTATCCTCCATGCCACCTAGAAGGATTTCTAGCTCCAAATACAGTGTTTTATATAATATTCAACTAGAAGGATTTCTAGCTCCAAATACAGAGATTTATATAATATTGCTTTTATCTAGTTATGTAAGGTAAGTTGGGAATATAACAAAATAATATTGTAATAAGAGAGAGGAAAAAATGGTGTATCATAATGGGGTCATATGTGAATGCTGTTTTGTGGGGAGAGGTAACACAATGAGAAGAGATTTCAATAGGTGAGGAAAATGGGAAAATACTAATAATTAGCATTCTCTATTTCACGATTATATCTAGGACTGATTCTAGGTAAATTCCTTCTGAAAAGAAACCTGAAAAATAGAAATAATATTAACCTCTTAGATCCATTCTGTTTTCTTACTTCCCATTTATACAAAAGGAAATTTTAAACAAAGAATCGAATAAGACCTCAGAGGTCATTCAGCCAAATTTATATTTGAATCTGGATTATTTCTACAAAATCCAGACCTCATTCAGGGAGCTAAAGAGTGGGAGCAACTGACGTGAGGAGAGTCCTCCCATCTACTCCCCTGTCCCAGGCTACTCAGATGTCCTTTGGGGCATGAGAGAATAAGACCTGGAGGAGACTCTATTCCTCCAAGTTTCTACCAGTGTCTCTTCCTCTTTTCCTTATCCTAGCTGTACAGAAACAGGTTCTTGGCACAGTGGATACAGTGTTATATCTGGAGTCAATAAATGAGTTCAAATACGGATTCAGACGTTTACAAGCTTGCACTCCCACTACATCCTAAGATTCTCCAGGCTTTACCATCTTAAATAAATTTTGGGTCCATATATCTGACCTGCCAATGCACCCTAAGGATTCTAGACCATCTACCCCATGCTGGTATCCTTAAGACTTATGGGAATTTGCATCTTCCCTGAAGCTGAACCTTGTATCTGTGTCTTTCGATTAGAGTGAGAAATTCTTGAGAATATATGCCTCACTTTTCTCTTTACATCCCCAGGTTATGCAGCTGTTGACCATAGTAACAGAAAAGGAAAATTTGCTATCTCTTGAGATATTCCACTTTTAGATAGTGTTGTTAGGAATCCCCCTTTTCCCTCTGCCATCTTTACCATAGGAAGCCTAAATATTTCTTTCTGCAACTAAATGGAGGATGACCTGCTTTTCAACATGAAATCCCTTCAATACTTAGGGACAATTAACTCCAGGCTAAATATCCTCATTTCTTAAAGCTGATTTCCATATGGCCCTTTCTTTCCATTATACTAATCACTCTCTTGTGGAAATACAATAGTTTATCTGTTTCTTTCTTACATTACAATGGCCAGAACTGAACACAGAAATTCATACGTGATCTAACCAAGGATAATTATTGTGACTCAATCAATAATTTAAGCAATGAAAAGTTATATGTTAGGTACTGTACTAGATACTGGGCATGCAAAGACAACAATGTAAAAGTCTTTGCTTTCTAGGTGTTTTCATTCTATCTGCGGATATATACATATATATATATATATATATATATATATATGTATTTATACATATATATATATACATACACACACACATATATACATACATACATATATACATACAAGTATATTTGGAATAAAATAAAAAGAAGTGAGAGGTAGTTTAGGAGGAATTAAATTTGCTCTTGGGAAGTAGGAAATGAGTGAGGAAAGGTTCTGTCTGGAAAAGATATTTTTCTCTGACTCAAGAAGGGAGACATTCCATTAAGGAAAGGTGAAGAGGGATTACATTATTCTGGGCATGGGGAATTGCCAAAGAAGATCAAAAATTGAGTACCGTGTGTGAGGACTGCAAAAAGTTCAATTTGACTACACTACACTATTAAAGAATAGTACTATATAATTATTATATAATTATTCTGGGAAGACAGGTTGTGTTCAGGATTTGAAGGACTTTAAATGATTCTTATTAATAATAAAAATAGCTAGAATTTCTATCATGCTTTAAGATTTACAAAGCCCTTCACAAATATTATCTCATTTTATCTTCGCTACACCCCTGGGAGGTAAATGCTATTATTACTATTCTTCTGTAGAAGAAGAAAACTAAGGAAGACAGAGGTTTTAAGCAGATTGCTCCAGGTCTAACAGCTACTAAGTATCTAAGGCAGGATTTAAACCCGGGTATTCCTGACTCCTGGTCCAGTGCTATATTCACTGCTTCATCTCAGTATATTTACATAAAATATAAAATAAGCTTTCTATCTTTTCCTAGCAGTAATAAGGAGACACTGGATTTTCTTAAGTAGGAAAGTATGACATGCTCAGACTTGGGGCTTAAGAAAAATCACTTTAAAAGTTATGTGTCACTTTCTTCTTTTTAGATACTCACAATGCCTCTCTTTATTCAACTTAATAATATAACATGAGCTTTTTTGGCTGCCACAAGCATAAAGGTGCCTCACATGGAGCTTGTGGTACATTAAACTCCCCAGATCTTTTGTCAAAAGTAATTGCCAATTGATCTCCAGCCCAAAGAGATGGCATTGAAGTATCATGCTCCATGTTACAATTTGCTTTTCTTCATATCTGTCATTTCCTGAGTTTTAAGAGAAAATTATCACCCTGAAGGCAGAGAATGGCATTTTCCCACTCTTTGTATCCCCTGTGTGTCCTACAAATAGGAAATGTTTAATAAATGTTTATTGCCATGAATTAAATTGAATTTCAATAGATACTCAGCAAATGGAGAAAATGTAATATGTTTAATTCTTTTCTAGCCAAATGCCCGTGCATATTGGGAAGAACAGTTGGAAATCACATAATGAAATGAAGAATATTCCTTCTCTGAAAATAAATGATCCCACTATGCTGTGGCTCAAGTTCAGTGGAATTTTGATTAGAATTGTGAATTCCTGATTCCCAGTGCTTTGTTGGAAGCAGTGGGAATGTTCCTCTGATTCCAAGATTTCAGTTAACTTTGTAAAATGAGCATTTTCCATGTTTCTGTGTCTTTGCACTTCTGACTACCAGCTGAGACCAGAAGTGGAAATGCTAATATTCCAGAACAGCTGTTGTTATGGTATTTCTGGACTAACTGTAAGCAGGAAGATTAAATCTTTCTCTAAAGCTTACATTTTCTCCTAGAGTTCACAGCTCAAGTTCACAAACTGGAAGGGCTTGGATAGGTGATATGCAATCAAGATAAGTAACACCATGCAAGCTATTTCCTTGAACTGAAACAAACCTCAGAGCTTTTTGTGGCTACAATGCATTTGCTTTAATAGAGGGTGTTAGAGTCATGAGTTCTGATAAAAGTTCAGTAATAAATGAACTATGTTTTGCAGAAATAAGATTTATCATGGAAAATAAGCAATTCCAAATATGGGAAAAAAGAAAATCAGGACGTAAAGGAGTAACTGACATTTGATGTTCGTAGATTTTCCATTAAAATCCTACACTGCAGCCTTATATTGATTAAGCATTTCTTCACTCTTTATATTAATTTTATTTCTTTTTTGGGGGGAGCGGGGGGGAAAATAAGGCAAGGCAATTGGGTTTACATGTCTTGTCCAAGGTCACACAGCTAGAAAGTGTCACGTGTGTGAGGTCAGATTTGAACTCAGATCCTCTTGACTCCAGGGCCAGTGCTCTATGCACTGTGCTACCTATCTGCCCCCATATGCTTTATATTTATTAAAGTTGAATTAGTTTCCTCCTTCACTGAGAAGACTGAGGAAATATAATGGGAAGTCCCTCAGCTGCCCAGCTCAAAACTTCTCAGACTTACTGCCCACTTTTTCTTCTTAACCTCTGAACAAAGAAGAGGTATTCTATTGACTATTAATCTAATCTCCATACATAAGGCCTTTATTCTATTGATTTCATTCATTCCTTTGTTAACCAGATGCACTCAGTTGTATAGCTAAGAGAAAGAAAAAAACTTTGGGAAGACTATACATGATTTTCCATTTCCTCAAAATACATTTATCCCTCAACATCTAGAAACCTGAATTTTCCCAGATTTTCTACTGAAATTCTTGCCTCAGATAAAAGTAATCATCAAATCCATCATCCCTTCTTTAGTCCTCATCTTCCTTGACTTCTTTTATGCACTGAATACTATTGGTCACAACATCTTTCTATATATTCTCCTCCCTTAGTATTTGAAAAAAAGAACTTACCTGGTTCTCTCACTTTTCCCTTATTCTCTTCCTGATAAGGACTTGGGAGTGGCCTTTCTTTACAATTCTGTGTCTAACATAGTTCTGCTCTTGACAAATCGATTCATTCTCATGGCTTCAACTATCATGCCTATGAAAATGTCTTTTACATCTTTAGCTGTAGCCCTAAATCTCTCCTTTGAACTCCAGATCCGTACTTATTCTGCAAGAAAGTATTGAAAGGCAATAAAGGATAGTGGAAATTTTGATTTGGAAAGATTAGAAATAAAAAACACAGATTCTACATTTGATTTTGGGCTACATAGCTTACTACATATGGGATCTTGGGCAAGGTATTTCAAATCTTTGCACATCAGTTTCCTTAGCTGCAAAACTAGGGGATTTTGTTTCTTATTTTTTCTTCTTCAGTTAAACATTGTGATACTATGATCTCTGCCTTGATGTTCCCAAAGTAATGCATACTTAACCTAAGTTACATGAAGATTGCCATATTCTCCTCTAGAGTGGGTCAGTTGTCACACAGCTCAGCTTACAGTGCCCTACATCCTGGCTTCAGTGACAGTAGATACATGGACAGATTACTCGGAAGAGAAAATAGAGTGCAGAGAGAGAAGATTGATTTGGGATGGAAGCCAACCTTCTTACTCTAGTCTGTCATTTACCTTTGCAAAAAATCAAAAGCAGTGAGTATTGTCTCCTTTTTGGTGAAATTCATTAGTCATTGATCCAATATTGGAGGGTCAGAGGTATATATTGATATACGTACTTTACATCAAGTAAGAAAGATGACCAATGAAATTAAAGGAGAAGGTGAAACTAATGACAAATGTTGAGATATCCTGTGATTCCTTCATTATATTAGTAGTCTGGGTTCCTAAGTAAACGGCCCTTTATTCATTTCCTGGTAAGAGGGATCGAGAATTAAATTTCTTGGATGTCTGCTCTAGAGTCAACAAGCTTGATTTCATCTTAAACTTTGCTCTTTCTCTCTCTTCTTGTTTAGTGAAATCTGACTCCCTCGCAGCTCCCCTGGTCAGCCTTTTCCAGGACCAGTTGTACTTTCACTCATACCATACAACTCTCTGTTTGTGATGGTGGAGTTGTAATACCCTTTGATTCACCATGACACTCTAGATTCTCCCTCTATCACCATAACCTCTCCTTCTTTGAGGTTCATTGAATCCATATTCATCACACAAACTTTCTGATAATTATCATGTATCATTCCCTGAGATACTCTCTTCCATTCCTCAAATAATTACATGCCTGATATTTTTTCTCTTCTCCCCAACTCTTGTCTTCTTATTAAGTGCCTTCAAAATGCATATTGATATACCCTCTAACTTCCCAGTTCCTAAATGCACTCATTTTCCATGAACAATTCTTCAGCTACATGCAGAAATGGTCATAACCTTGATGATCACCCACAAGTGTTCCACTTCCATGTTTATGAGTTCTGAGATTCCTTTATCTGACCATAATCTTGTATGATTGTGATTCTTTGCCCTATGATACCCGTAACACTGTTATTTTTCTTCACAATGACCACCAGTCCCTCCAATCTTCAGCACTGCCTACATTCTTCTTCCTTTCCTATATCGGTCCATTGGTGAACCAGTTCAACTCTACACTGTACTCTACACTACAGTCTGTTACCCCTTTATCCTACCACATATCATGCCTTGCCAAACATCCACCTCAAAATATTTCTACAATCCACAGCTTTTACTACAGTTAAACTATTGCTTAATGAACTTAGAGAAAATTATGAAACTATGCTAAGTGGGTCCATTACAAATTTATGTTACTTGATCTCAATTGGGCCCTCACCACAGTAAGGTAGTCATTAATACTTGCTTCATCAGTTCCTTTTTATTTCCTTTTATCTGTTTTGATGCTTCATCTCAGTCTCCTCTGCAAGGTCTTCATCCAAGTTATGCCCACATACCGCAGGTATGCCCTGAAGCTTTGTCATGGGCACTTTTCCATTCTGCTTCTATGTTCTTTCACTTGATGATCCAATCACCTAACGTGAGATTGATTGGTATCTTTATGTATATGAATATCATGTCTATTTATTCCTCCCTAATGTCTTTCTTGACCACAAGGCCTTATCTATTTTTCTTTCCTTAACCTCTTTCTTTATTTCCAGGCTTGCATCTTCACTTGTCTATTAAACTTCTCAAATCAGATATCTTATAGACATCTTAAACTCAACATTCTAAAAAAAATGTCCTCCCTAAACTACTCTCTATTAGGAACTTCCTTATTACTTTCAAGGATATCATCATCTTCTCATTCATCCATACTCACATCGTAAGTGTCATCTTTGATGGTTCACTTACTCCACAATCTATTGTCAAGTCCTGTCATTTCTACCATAACAACATGTCTCACATATGTCCCTTTTTCATGTGACACAGCTGCCACTATGTTGCAGTTACTCCTCATCTCACACTTGAATTATTTAATTGAATTCTAGTTGGTACTACTGTCTCAATATTTCCCCAGTTAAGTTCATCCTCCATTCATCTGCCAAAATTATCTTCCCAAAGCATGTCGGATCATCTCACTCTCTACTTAATAAACTACAGCACTCTCATTATCTCTAAGATCAAAAATATAATCATGTATTTGGCTTTTAAAACATTTCATAACCTTGTTACTACATTTTTAATCTTCTTAGACCTTGTTCCCTGAGAAATACTCTATTTTCTAGCAGTTCTGAACTTCTTGCTGTTCCTCACAGCCTATTTTCAATCTCACAACTACATAAAAAATGTTCCCCCCATCCCGTGCCTCAAATGTTCTCTCATCTCATCTCTTTCTTCCGATTTATCTGGTTTCTTTGAAGACTTTACTTAAATCCTATTTTCTTTAAAAAGCTATTTCCTTCCTCCTGATAAAATTCCATTTTATTCTGCACATATCTTTCATGTACATAGATTTTCTTTTCTTTTGAATGTTGTCTCCACCACTAAAATCTGAGCTCTTTAAGGACAGAGATTGTCTTTAACTTATGTTTGTTGACTCATTGACTTGACTTTGCTCACTAATACTTAGTGGTAGAAGAGGAGACTAATGTGAGTCACAGTCAAGGATTTCTGTGGTGGTTGCTTTGATATTAATGTCCTTATGCTAAAGTTGATTAAACATTTCATAAAGTAATGATGGTGCTAAAAGTAATTTTGAAACACAGTGCAAAGGAAAGGGATGTATGCCAAGTAGTTGGAGACCAAAGCTCAGTGATTTAATTGGTGAATATGTATAAACCCCGAAGAGAGAAGATTGAACCTATGGAACATAGGTAATCGGTCACTAATAACCTGATGCCCTTGAGATTCCTAGGAGAGAATAAAAGACAGTTTGGTTGATACCCTGACTGTTGAGTCATTATACCCTTAAATAGGCCCTTCCTTCTAACTTCACTATTTCTGTCATTGGTACCACTGTTTACCTTACCCAGTATGTGAAATATTGATCTTTCTTCTCCCTCATCTTTCTTAGACAATCAGTTATGAAATCCTGCCAATTCTCCTTATTTAATAGATTTCTTATCCTGCCCCTCCTCTCTCTTCTAATTGACTGAAGGCTTTCATTACCTTTTACTAGCACTTCTAAGGGAAAAATAATCCTAAAATGCTTTCTTGAGTCCACGACTACCTCCTCTTTCTGATTCATCTTCAGTGAATTTGACCACTATTTTGCTAAATAATCCTTATTGAAGACTAAAATACAATTCAAACTCCTTTCATGGTATTCAAGATCCCCTATGATATAGCACCACCCTACTTTTCCAGTTTTATCTCATGCTATTCTCATCTACTTAATAAGAAACCATTTCGTTCAATTGAATTAAAGAAGTAGATGGTAGTCAGTGGAGCCAAATTCCAAAGAAGCATCAGAGGAGATAAAGGCTCATCAAGGAAAAAGACAGCAAAATGTCTTTGTTTATTCTGTTGCTTCCTAATGCATACTTGGAGAAAGTAAGGTAATATGCATACAAATGGGTGAACCAGACTGACAAAGGGAATATAATATTTATTTAACTCTATTATAAAAAAGAGAAAAGCTATTGATTATCATTGGGGTTAAAAATGAGATAGTTAAGGAGGTGCCATTTAGCATACTGCAGCAATAATATGCCAAATGTGCTGAAAGTGAAAATGTAACTCCATTACTTTTCAATTTATTTCTCCAGGGAAATGTAGGTACTGAGGGAAATCAGACTAATTGAGTACTTTTTGGGGAGCAAGACTTACTCACTGAGCCTATGACCTGTAGACTGTCTAATCTGAACTAGGAAAAGAATGTCAGTGTCAAAAGCAAAAGATCTACCAAGAGAGATAAAAATTAATCTTCTGCTGCTTTTAGAAAGAAACATGACATTTCTCCTTTTTGTTCATTTTATATCTTTCATAATCACCCAGTATCCTTGGTTATAAATTTCTCTGTGAGACTATTTCATTCCTGTTCTGTTAAAACTTCCCCCAGTTCCTAATTACAGAAGTAGCCTCTCATACAAAGATATTAAGAACTGCTATCTCTTCTAAATACCAAGTCAAGTCAAAGTTCATATGTACTTAAAGAGAAAAACAATTACATTGACTCTTACTTAGATCCTTCATCAGAGTACTCAATTTCCATATTTTATACTATATAGGTAGTCTACATAAGTTGGTGCAATCTATTTTATCACCAGTTCAAAATATATCAGCCTTTAAAATGCAAATTGTTCAAAAAGTCCATAAATGTTTTAAATGGATTAATATCCAAACCAGAACAAAAAGAGTAATTTATTCATTAACAAATATTGAGTTCTGCAAGTATTCAAAGAAATAAAGCAAGTAATTGCTTTTTCTTCTATTTGAACAGTAGCATTCAAAAACTTTCATAATGGCAAACTATACATTGTGATTGATACAAAAGGATTTACTTCACAAAATTGCTAGATTAGGCATTTTCATAAAATAGTTCTTCTATTTTTTTTAACCGAAGAGAAGTATAAATGGGAAATAAAGTCAACTATCCTTTCTGTCTTTTCCCATCCCCCAGGAATGAGTTATAAATTTATTTTTCTTTTCCACATCAGTAGTTAGATTTGGATACAGTAAAAGAGTTAGTTGAACAAAGAAACTCATTTCTATTCTGGTACTAACCGAGAGGCTTTTAATCTGTGCTGATGATTATTTATATAATTTTTTTCTAAAACTAAGAAAAGAATCTGTTTGATTTTGTAATTGGACTTTTTTAAGTGACAAAATTCACAGGCAGAATAAGTTCAACATTAGGTTAAATTCAAGCATGATCCTAGTATATTTATCTGAGATAAATAATTTTGTACAAGTTGTCTTTCATCTACTGTAACATTAGCTTCATTACCTTAGCAAAATAAACATTTAGGCAAGTGATCTATTACTGCTATCAAAAATATTAAAAATGTACATAATGAATTAACAGAAAAAATGTGAACATGAGAAAAAGTAAAAATAAGAAAATTCATTTTAATAACCAAGGAAACAACTTCTGTAACATTTTAAAAAGGGAATTTGTATTACTGTATTATAGCTCTGTACTCAGAATGCACAGCTGTCTGTGGCCCAAATTAGCATTTTTTTTCAGAGGCATAGAGGGGATTTGTCAATTGGTTGAACAGAAGGAGAGGGGGGATAAAATGCAGTCATTCCTTCCAAAGGGAGAAATATTTTCATTATCTTGGGATAATTAATGATGGTAGAAGGAAGAAGCAGTATATAACATGTTGAGAATAAATTTAAAACAGGTGCAAAAAGAGTAGGCAAGAAGTGGCTAGAAGAAAGAAGGCTAGAGAGCTGTCTAACAAAGCTCAGAGTGAGAAAGAATTGCAGCAGAAATCGGAGAAATAACTAATAAACCCATCACAAGACTGCAGATTGTGGGTAACTAAAACATGTATGACATAATTTCCTCCTTGAATACTGTAAATATGGGACATTTATCCACAATGGAGAAGAATGAGAAGTCAAAGTAAATAAGAGTCGTTCCCTTTATCACTAACAGCCAGAAGTTTTTATAAAGATGGTTGGTTAAGTAGTTCTATAAATAATTTCTCTTTGAAGGGATAATGATAATGAATCCTCTCTCCATTCTGACAGTGGTGAAGAGTAGTGACTAAATTTTTAAAAAGATGCTGAAAATTGTTTGTTCTTTACTTTCTTAATATATTGCTTTTAATGCCCTCATATTACAAACAGCGACAACTAAGCTATCCACACTATTGGAAACATTTTGGGGATTTGACCAAGAGGTCTCTGTGGTTTCTGTGATACCAAAAAAAAAAAAACTTGCACAGAAGTTTCCATTTTGCGTAAAAAAAAAACCAAATGAATAAAAAAATAATTAAAAAGATCAATGTTCACAGTTGCAGCACCATGTTATAGCAAACTCCTTTGTTTTCCTCTTCTCTAACTCCCAGTTTTGCAATTTCCTTATCACTTGCTAATGCTATGGTTCTGAAGTTATTTCTTTTATATTGCTAAAGTGCAATTAGCAATGGACATTCCACATGATCATATCTCTAAGAAAGGAAGAGACCATATGACACGCAATATGACTCATCTTCTAGGTCACAGCAGTTCTCAGCCTGTGGGTTATGTCCAATGTGTAACAATGAAAATACATCCTGCATATCAGATATTTACATCACTATTCATAACAGTAGCAAAATTATAGTTGTGAAGTAGCAAGGAAAATAATTTTATGGTTGGGGGTCACCACAACATGAGGAACTGTATTAAAGGGTCGCGGCATTAGGAAGGTTGAGAAGAACTCCTAGAGTCTAGGAGAATGACTGAATCAAATGAATGATTCGGAATCTACAAAAACTAACATAAAAGAATCAGGACTTTAAAACCTTGGTATCATCACAAAGTCATGTATTTCTGACTTTGTGTATACTCCTAGCACTTAATGCCTTAATGCAGACTGATGTGTACATTATTTCTTCTCATAAGAATCTGTTTCCCATTTATTGCCAGATCTCAAATTATAGTCCCCATATTTAATTACCACTTCAAATGGCATATTTTCCCATAGGCATTCTTGTTATGAGTTGGTATTCCTTGTATCTACATGGCTGCCTCATTTTGCTATATTGCCCCCATGTATGTCTGAGTGTGACCATGCTGATGTTTCCATTGCTATGACTCTATAGTTACTCTGCCCAGCATAAAAGTTTGTCTATCCTAGGTTTTGTTCCCTCAAGTACAAATTCTTCTGTTTTCAATTAGCTAGTTCTTATTAGTAAAAGACTGTGGGTGAATATGTTACCCTTTCTGGGGCAAATTGTGTCATAAACTAGAATGGTTTAACTCAAATTAGTAAACCTATGTTTATAATTATGGAGTATCAGTAGAAGAAAACTTATGATTATAAATTATCACTACATATGAACAACTACTATATATGTGTACATATATATGTATACATATATATTGTTTTTTCAATTATTCTCTTCAATTAAAAAGATTTTAATCATTCTCCTAAATTTTTCCTCTATCCATGAGAAAAATGAACAAAGTAAAACAAAACGCTTCTAGCAAACATACATAGTTAAATGAACATTGGTGATGTCCATAAAATGTGTCTTGTTTTGCAAATCATGTTCATCATCTCTAAGGAAGGAGAGATTACTTATTACTCATTATCAGTCCACTGGAATCATATGTGGTATGTCATTAAGGTGATTTATGTTCTTACTTCTTTCAAAGTTGTATTTTTTTACAGTTTTCTTGATACGGTGTAAATTGCTCTCCTGGTTCTGCTCACTTTAATCTATATTTGTTCTCTGAGGACTTGCCAAGTCTCTGTGAAATATTCCTCTCTGCAATTACTAATGGTATAATGGTATCCTATATATTCACATATCTTTATTTGTCCAGATATTCCCAAATTGAAGGATATATCCTTAGCTATATGCTACTACCAAAAGAGCTACTTCAAACATTTTTATACATGTCAGACATTTCTTTCTGCTATCTGCCCGCCCCCCCCCCCACACACACACTTTAAAAAAAATCTCTCTGGCCTAAACCTGTTTTTACTTTGTCAGAGTCAGTAGAATTAGTTACAAATTAATTTCCAGAATAGTAGTAGGCTAATAAGCCTTATCTCACTACTTGTAACTGAGTCTAGCCTGCCTCAACAACTCTAATATCTGTTTGCTGTTAGATATTAGTTAAAAGTAAAGTAGGAACATTTTATATGGTCTCTTGCAATCCCTTCCAGTATTTCTAATTGTAACCTATCTTTGCCTTCTCATTTTTTGTAACTCTTATCCATCTGTTCCCATTAATTCCTCAAAGGTGGTCCTCTCAAAATGTTGGAACCTTCCTCTGTATCCCTTGTAAATACATTGATACTAATGGAGCATGCTATACATTAGATCATCTCTTATTCTCACTATGGAACTAGATCACGTCTTCTATTCATACACCTCTTTGATTAATCTTCTATATCACTTTCAAAAAATTGTTTATTGGTAGTGCTTTTTTTTCACTTTTAATTTAATTTTTATTTTCAATTCTGAATTTTCTTCCTTTCCATTCATCCTTCAGCAATTAAAAAAGCAGGAAGATATTCATTATAGAGTTGAAGTCATGCAAACATATTTCTGCATCAGCCATGTTTATTTGTAATATTTTGCAGCCTACTCCACCAACTATACACTTTGCATGATTCCATTGCCTTTGCATAACCCACAAATGTATTGTTTCAGATATTCTGAGTATCTAATCATTTATAACCATTTAGTATTACTAGCAGAATGCTGTTTTTTAAATGATTGACTTTTTCTGAGAGAATCTTGGGGAATCATACATCACAGCACAATTCTTCCAGTGCAATGCGGTCTTATATCCTGTATGTATTCAACAACCTGTCAAGTTCATTGTCCATCTGCAGTATTTCTTGGGCTAGCTCTATGAACTATCCATCCAACTTCCTAACATATTTGGCCAGTAGGAAATCTTCATACATTTGGTTTGTCCTGTGTGTATAGTTAAGCAAAATTACTTTAAGTGTCAAAGAAGGTTGATAATGTTCTGAGGCTTGATAAGAGATTATAGTGAATCTCACTATTTATAGAAAATTCCTATCTTTAGTTCTAGGTGATAATTTAAAAGTCTGGACATGTGACCAGTCTGCTCTGTTAATTTTTTTTTTAAATTAGGAGGATATGTTCTCTTCTTAGATAGTTGTATAGTTATTAAAGCCCCATTACAAAGTGAAAATAAAAATGATATATGACTTACATATTCAATTGGAGTTCATTGACAGATATAGCACAACCAGATGGTCCCAAGGTGAAAGAGAAATGTGCTGGAATACAACCACCTTCTTCCCTCCTGGGACTGTGTTGAAGTGTTACATTATAAAGTCACTTACAAGCAGCCTTCCAGAGGACTCCTGCTGTGAACAGCTTTTCAAGGTTCTGATTACACAGTATAGTGTACTCTCTATTTATTCAACAGTAAATTAAAGAAAACATTCACAGAAAATCAAGTACAGCATTCAGAATGTTATAATTTCAAAACTTGTGACTAGAATGGCAAGCTTCCTTACTTGACACAAAGTACAAAGGTTGAAGTCTTTCACTTGTGATGTGCAATTAAGTTACAATATTATCAGTCATTACTCAGTAACCTCTTAAGGGGTAGTAGAAAGTATAAAGGCCATCCACCCCCTTGGTCACAGGTAAGTTACATTTCATCAGTCACTACTCAGTCAGCATTAAATACCCAGGAAGATGTCTTTTCATCTTGACTCAAGTCAGGCTCTCAGCTTCCATGGTTCCTCTTCCACGGTCCCAGCCCCTGCCCAAATCTAACCAACTGCCACCTAAGTTCAAAGGCAGGCAGCTCCCAGTTCCTTGTGCAGCTCTCTATGCAGTTTCTATTCCATATTACAGTGTCTAGTTCACCTCAAGTCCTTATTCAAATACCATGAAATTGAATCCCAGAACCAGAAAGTAAAAGTCATTACAGTAACCACAAAGTTGGTGCACATAGTTAAGCAGTGAACACCCACATTCCCAAGCCTTCATAACAGAACAGGTTCCTTCAAGCAGAGATCCTCCTCTCTCACTCACAGTAGCTCCTCACCAGAAGTTCTGGCTGGTTCTTGGAAGCTCTCAGCAGAAGTTGCCAGAAGAAAGATCTCAGCAAAAGTTCCAGCTGGCTCTCAGAAGTTCTGCTCTCAAAATCAAAATCACTTTCTCCAACCTGGACCTCTCCTCCTCAGCCTCCATGCAGCTTACTCTAAGAAGTTCTGCCTCAGTTCTCAGTTCTCATTTCTCTTCTCATGTTCTTCTCAATTCTCAGTTCAGTCCTCAGTCCAGCAGTAACAGCCCAGCCTCCAGATGCTCACTAAGAGAAATTTTGACTCTCCAGCTTGTGTTTTTCCTTATATAAGGTATTAGTTCCTCCCTGTTCCAGCCCCTTCCTGTTATGTCAGTAACAGGGGTTCATACAGTCTGTTTCTTAACAGGGGCTTGATATAATTAACTTGAAACTAAGCGCTAAGTACTTGTTAGCTTACCAATACAAAGGGATCTTCAAATTCCCTTACTATTACATATGTTACCACAATGGCAAGAACTTCCATGTCCATGGAGCTTAGGCAACAGGGAATCTTCACTGGCAGTGCTCTTTTGTAGCAGTGTCATTGAAGGGGAACATTGTTCCACCTCATAGAAATGAAAACCAACCAATAACTTTGATTCCAATATAGCTATCAGAAAAGTCTTGCTTTCTGTCTGATTTTGAGAATATCAGGCATGCTGACTGTCCAGGACATGATTGACTGAACTGAAAGACAGTCTTGCTTAACTTGTGACTGATCTTCTAGGAGTATGGGTTTTGACATTTTCTTTACCCTTAGTAACTATAGGAAAAAGTGGTTATTACCTAGATGAGACCCATATAATAGGTATATTAATAATTATCCTAAGGATGACAGATACTCGGTAACCAGTGTATTCTATCTCAAAATAGGCAGCATGCTCAAAGAATGACTGAAAAAGCTACAATTATTTTAAGAGGCAGGAGGGGGTATCTTAAGCACAATAAGACTTCTTTTAAAAGTTGCAAATAAAACAAAACTAATTCCTCATTGATATTTTAATCATAAATTTCAAACAAAACACAAAATAAGGAGAAAATTTTCACCCAAGGTGGGTTGCAACCATATGACGAATGATACTCAGAGTAGAGTTTCGGTGGAAAGAGGCTTCTCATAAGTAATCTTCTTTTTGGCTGGTGCCTTTGGTGGCAGCTGCAATATATGTTACAATTTGAAATGGTATTAGTGTTTTGAACTTCTTCCTAGAGAAGCAAGGTTAAGCGAAGGATCTAGAATGGGATAGCACCATTATATTATTTTCTCTATTAGATAATGAACCAATCCCCATTTTAAAGGATAGCTTTCTTAAGTAGACAGGGATGGAAAAGGTTATTCATATTAAATGTATTGTGTTGTAATCCTCTCTCCTTCCTAGAATCATATTGGAGTGTTTCCCATACTTCCCAGCATGGTAGAGTCTCCCAGAGTTGTTTTTTGTTTTTTGTTTTTGCTGACATAGTCTTTAAAAACCCAGGGTCACTTTCATACTTCTGTGAACTATTGGAATAGAACTCTGTAGGGACAAAGTACTGACAGAAGAAATTCTTTCTGAAAGTAATATATAAAATTTTTGAAGGCATCCAAAAGTTTTGAAGATCTTTCAAAGAAGGCAAAACATACACACATACACACACACTCACACACACAATGGACAAAGTAGCCTGCACCATTATCAAAGACATTGAACAATAAATACAACAGCAGCTACCTACTAGCAGCATTACTTTGTCATGTCTTGAAATCAATTTTAAAATTATCTTCAAGTATATTGCTGTTTAAATGATTCAATATAAGGAAGGAATAATTAAGTTTTGTAAGTACAAGATGGCATCTCATTTTTTTTTCCATAAAAATATCTTGAGAATTTAAACCCATTTTGCACTGGGACACAAAGTCATCCAGATCAGAGCACCTGAGTTCAATTTAGGGAAAAGTATTAGAACATCAAGATTTAAATAATTTTATTATTATACTGCCCTGAGTGAGTTAATGCTCTTTAGTAAATGAAGCTAAGAATAGATAGGGTGCTTATATAAAAGTATCTTGAGAGCAAGAATCATCAGTTTTGCACAACATATTCTACCTTGCAGAATGCTAGGAATATAGCAAATATAACATTTGCCACATAGGAATGAATTGATTGTACAATTCTTGTTAAGTTTTATTTTGCCTATTTGGTACATATACACACAATTCTAGTTACTATCATCTGATGGTGAAGATCTCTAATATAATGAAAACAAATAGCCTTCTCTCCAGACATGACTAATTAGGAGAAAATATTAATGCATATTTAAAATATATGCTTATATAATTATTCAACTAATATCTTTCATAATAATTAAATACTAGTTCCATGAAATATTAATTGGAACAGAGATACCATTAGAAATCAGAATTAAATAAATATGAAATCTAATCTCACACTGAATCTTCCTCCCTTCTTTAACTAAGTATTCTTTAGTTAAATCTATAACCTCTGACAAATCTTGACAAAATAGTACTCCACTTCTCATTCCTAAAAACCCTGCAGTAACATCCCTAATTTGATATAGCAGCTTAAAACGGTCATTGTAAAGTACTGCTGGATTCAGTATCAGTTTGTTTGCTTTTTCGTTAGAGAGACAAGTTAACATTTTTTTTCATCACTCTGACATCTATGAAAAATAATAGTTTTTCTCAATAACATTTGCCCTCTCCCCCACCCTGAGACAGACAAAATCCCCTTATTCCTATCATCTCACTCTCACTCTATTGAACTGTGGGAGCCAACTAGAGAACCATGAGCTTTTCTTCAAGTCCTTGAAAGTATTCTCCTATAAGGAATAATGTTGTGCATGTATGCTGCACTTTTCGAATGTGACATCATTTCTGTTTACCAATTACTTCAAATTTAGCATGAATAAGATATAGTTATATTACTTTCCAAATTCAGATACCTGTTTTGATCTGTGTATGTCCCAGTCTATTTACTCGTAAATTTTATTTACTAAATTATACATATATATATTTTTATATAGACATACATATATATGCATACAGATACACACACACACACACACACACACACACACACACACACATATATATTCTTTTACGATCATCCCAAGCATCACAGAGCCATAAAAAGAGATTTTTTTTTTTGGACATTCACTGAACAGTGGTTTTTCCCATAATGTAGTTGTTGTTTAACCATTCAATTCATGTCTGATTCTTCAGAACCCCATTTGGGAGTTTTCTTGGCAAAGAAACTACTTTACCATTTCCTTCTCCAGCTCATTTTTACAGATGAGGAACTGAAGCAAATAGGGTTAAATGGCTTGGTCAGGGTCATACAAATGCTAAGTATCTAAGAAGAAATTTTAACTCAAGAAGATGAGTCTTCCTGACTTCACTCCCATCACTCTATCCAATTTGCCACCTAGCTTTCCCATAGAAAGAAATACATAAATAGTTGTTAATGGAGTCTTTTATTGACTGGAAAACTACTAGAGAACTTAGACCAGCCTTGTTAAGCAGTCAGATTCTTACACACGTTTTCTCCTTTTTTCAGAAAAAAAAATATCAGGAATATATACATGGAGAAAGTAAGTGAGTAGCAAGTTCATATTAATTGGTGTTTCTATTAGTTGTGTTCATTTTCTACTCTTGTTCTTGCTTTTGTGACTCCATGATAATGTCTGTCATTTATGTAAATGCTTCAAAGTTTACAAAAATACTTAACATAATTATCGCATTTTATCCTCTCAACAACTCAAGGCAAATACTTTGGATATAATTTACGCTTATTTTATTGATAGGGAATTTGAATGTAAGAGAGGTAAAGTGATTTGCCCAAGTTCACACAACTACAAACAACTATGAGTGTGAGGTGGGATTTGAACTAGGATCTTCTTGACATCAAATCTGGTACCACCTCTTCACTTTGATGAATGTTCTATAATCTGCTGTAAATTTTTCCACACTCTGAATATATTTTTTAAATACAGTCATTCATAATCATTCTCTCATCCTGTCTCTCTGTCTCTCTTTTTCATGAAACACAAAGAGACAGAAGAACACACACACATACATGTAACACAGACAGACAGAAGAACACACACACACACACATGCACACGCACACTTTCTCCTCCTCTATTCCATATGTCTTCTATCTTTAGTGGAATGCTAGTAAATGTCCAGCAATCAGCTTGCTGAGGGAAAAATATACAGAAGATGGTTTTAAGGTAAATAATTGAGTTATTAATTAATAATAAATATTGATAATAATAAAGATTACTTTCTTAAGTCTAAACAATCAACAATGCAATAAATCAAGCCTCAGTTTGTCATTTTTAAAAATGTAAATGCTCATGTTGTTAATTTAACCAACTCAAGACAATTCAGCTGACTCCAGCACAACCCTGTTTACTACCTTGAAACCAAATACTCTTGATCTTGTATCAATTTTATTTTCATCTTTATTTTTCAATAACCTATATTGGTCATATTTTTCCAAATATATAAATTGTTTTATTGAAATTCTAGTATGTGATCCAATACATTAATGCAAAAAGTAACCTTTGCTATTTTACATTTGAATACTGTAAATGGCATTAATAGATGTAATGAAAAGAGATAATTTTCATTAACAGCCGCATGCTGAAGTTATGAGTATTAATTCTAGAGATCACAGTATCTGAATCACAGATTGAATATGGCAAAAATGAATAAATAAATAAAGGTTTCCTGAGTTTAATGAAGGTTTGGCACATTCATTTTTTTTTTAAATTGGAACAGAAAGTCATTGAACATAACAAAAATACGTCAAATAATGATAAGCATGTAATATTGAAATGCATTCATGTTACTGCAGAAAATGATGATAAAAGACCATTAAAACATCATATTCACCTTATTTATTACATAACATGTCACATTAACTGCTAACCAAAAGATCTATAGATGTAGCTATAACAATCCTGGGAGAAAAGAACTAGATTTTAATCATAGACCCTATAATGAAGTATAAGGATGAGAACCATGAGTTTGTAGAGTGCTTCAGAGTGAACCAGAAACACTTTGACACTTGACAAATATTTTGATAAAGATAACACAAGCAAGTAAATTTATTCCATATTGGAATATACATATAATATATATATACATACATATACATATAATTTATAAAGTATTTCAAATGGTGATTTTTTTTAGAAAATCAAGCTGTGTATATTAGCAAATTAATTTAATCAATATAGAAAGTAAATATGGTTAATTTACATTCATAATTTTTTCTCTCCTGACCTTACTTTGAGACACAATAAATTTCATTCTACAAAAACATTATAGTATACAATTATAAAAACTCAAAGAAGTAAAATGCTAACAAAAACATTATTTATTTATAATAAATTATTATGTATGAGAACAAACAAAATAATTTATGAGAATAAGATTTGTGAGAATAAATATTAATGAGATGTAAACACTAATATTAAACCATGGTTGTCCTTTCTCTTGTAGCAACCAGAAAAAAAAAATCTACCAGATCAGTTTTAAGGTGATATAGCATGAGCTGTCATGATCCTTCAAATACTAAATTCCATTGTCATTATTGAAAGGGTTATATTATTGTCTCCTAATGAGAGAATAGATACAAATAAAAAAGATAATCAGCATTGCAGATAATTCAGAACAATGTTTTGAATCAGTAACAAAAATAATTATAACATTTTCCAAATTCAGCATTTTACCTCCTTTTTAAAGAAAACAAAAAATGAATACTCTATCATCATGCTACTCTAGAATATTTAGAACTATATTTAGAATAATTTTTGAAAAAGACATATGATTTGTGAAAATTTTATGCCCTCTACAAGAAATATATCCATTTAAAGAGCTTTCTTAGAAAACATAATTGAAGCCAAAAATGTAATAGTTATATAAGAATAAATCTGTATTCCAAGCTATATTGCCTCAGAGTTGTGATTTGATTCAGTTTGTGTTCTCCTAATTTAAGCATTTTCAAGTAAAATATAGTCGTGGGGATAAATGGGCATAGGTCAAGGACTTGATAGTCTTGTTTGTGCTTTCAATCAATGTTGGTGAGATGTTCTGAGAGAGAAGAGAAACCTAGCTTTCAAAAAAATGCTTGGCAATAACCCTTCACCTCTGCCATTTCCTCCTTTTTAAAGAACAACAGATAGTAATTGAAGATCTTTTAAGTGAAAAATAACTCAAAGCAAAATATTTTTTAAACATTTTCTGTTCATTTGGAGTCCCTTTTTGAAAGCAAGCTCTTCAATGCTAACAGGGAAGGGAATGAAGACTGTGTAGAAAGATTCACAAACACCCCATTGTTCCTTATTGCAAGAAGGGGGAAGGGAAAAAAAAACTTCAGAGATTTTTAAGGAGCTTTGGACTTTGGAAAATGAATAAAACATTGCATTTGAAATCCCTTTGTGCAATGCAACAAAGAGATAAAAGTTTATCATAAAATAAAGGCTTGGCAACTTCAGCAAATATGTCCAAGGAACTGAAACTTACAAAGTATTGTAAATAAATAAATTGTTAAAAGAAAGTTCCCCATCTGTGTTTGAAGGTTATTAGAATGTTCTTTGTTGAAAGATGAGCTTTTTCAATTAATGATTATGTAGATTTAGATCAGTAATTCCTGTAGTAATTATACTCTGTATAAGAAAAGAATTATATGCCTTGTAAGCATGTTCTGTTCTATCAAGGCAGATTTGTGCAAGGACTGAAGTAAAGAGATAGTTTATCAGTAATAGTTCACATAATAGATATGTCAGTCATTATACTCAAAAGTCGCAGGCAGAATACAGACTTGGATTTTTAGCTAGTCAACATAGTAGCAAAGTTTGAATAAAATATTTTCCACATTTGTCAACACATTATAAGTTATTTATCTTTTTATTATTGTTGTAGAGTATGAATTTTGTTGGTAAATGTACTTTAGGCAGGATTTCTGTTGTGTATTTTCAATTTTACTGAAGATATCATTTTGCTTTCTAAAGATACAATCACTATCATCAGAGTGCTCTCCTCAGTACTGGAATTTAAAACAAAAATAGAGTTGCTAACAAGAAGCAGCCACGACTTCAAAAACATAAGCTGCATTTTAAGAATGTGAAAATGTGGCCTAGAAAAAAAATTCAGAAATTATGCATCCTGCAAAGTCTCGGTCTCCTTTCTTAAATAGACAAAGAGTGGCTAGAGGGAATCTTCAAATGATTAATTCAGTAGAAAGAGATTAATTTAAAATATTTACAATAGATAACTGAGTTACAAAAGGAAATTTGTTAGGGATTCATCTTCTGGGATTTACTTCTTACCTTCTTCTACGACAAGGATTTACATGAAGGTTCATTACAAATCTTCTATTGATTTTGGCCATTGCAAAGAGTTGCAGAGAACTAGAAAATGTGAAGAACTTATGAAAATAAACCTAAATTCCAATTTAGGAAAACTTTAAATTAAAGAAACAAAGAAAAATAAGAGGAAACATGGAGACATCTTGATCCAAAGCTTGTATGTAAGCAGTCCCTTGCTCTGTGTGTACTATGTGTAAGGAACTCCCTTGACCTATATTAAAGAGTTTAAAAAACACTGTAGAGTGAAGTATTGATCACTATTATTGTTATAAGGGAGGACTGGTCAAAGATGGCTCAATTCTGAGGCCATCTATGTTTGGTAAGCCTGTTTCTGGAAGTGTCCAAAGATAATACATGGAGGATCCTTGCTCTCCATTTCAGAGCATGCATATATATCCTATCATTGTTTCTGATTCACTAAATATGTGGTAAAGAAATAGATTGACTGCTGGGCCAGAACTGGAAATACATTCAAAAGACACTTACTAACTTTCTCTTTCTTGCTTCATTAGATTCATGTGAGAAGGCAAGTAGTATTATAAGGGGAGAATGGGCTAGTGGCTAGTACCAGTGTACTTTTCTTCCCTCCTGGGTTGGCCTTGTAGCCTCTGAAAGCATACTTTAATTATTCCTTCTATCCCTGTTGTCTTTTCTGTCTTATCCTACATGAAGAAGTAATGGACTAGTCTAAGACCTTATGTTCCCCCCCTCCCTGCCCCCCCGCCCCGGCCAAAGGAAAAAAAAACAGGGGGAAGCAACGAATCAATCAGTCTCCATTCATTAAGCAGCTACTATGTATCGGACAATGCACTAAGCAGGGGGATACAAAAAGAGGCAAAAGAAAGTTACCACCCCTAAAAAGCTTGCACTCTAATGGGGAAGAGCACCTTCAAACAAATATATACAAATTCAGCCACAAATAGATGAAATAGGACATTATTAACAGAGGGAAGGCACTCGAATTAAGAGGGATTCAGAAAGGTTTCCTGAAAAAGATGGAGTTTTAGTTAGACATCACAGGTCTGGGAAGCTCAGCTTGATCTGCCTCTACAGTCCTGCAGAGTGACCAGGTCAAAGCACAGAGGTGGACTGAACTTTCCATCAAGTTGTAAGGTCCTATTAAAAAATGGGGAGTAATTCTGTTCAGACACTTTGTCACATTCAGGATTCTACTTGGTGGAGTTTTTGTTCATAGAAACTGCATGCAGTTGTCGGGAAATATTTGTGTATGGGGTAGGTGATGTTTGTGTTTCTGTTTTTGCTCTGTCATTTTAGTAAATATCTCTTTGTTATAGCTCATTGACATTAATTGGTTAAATGAAACTGGAACATTAATGACTGATGATTGAGGTTGGGGACAATAGAATGGGGGCTCAAGCCAATAGTATTAGCGATGCACTCCCAAAACCTTATAATTCTAGCATAAAGAGAAGATACAATCCATTTATTTCAGAGACGGAATTCATCAGTATGAATGGGAATTGAGAGGACCCAGAGAGTTGCATAAAGGCTACACAACAATCTTCAATATTCTAATTGTTACTTATATTTATGGTCATATGTGAAGAACATGATGTTAATAAAAGTACAATTTAAAATAAATGCAGTCCTCTAGTGAGGGAAAGACATGTTGGTCACATGGCAAGAATGACAGATAACATACGGACAACTATTTTAGCTTTCTTAGCATCTACATAAAGGCAAAAGAATGAAAGAAGTTCTCCAATATATTGGGAGCTTCCAATGTGGCAGAGTTACGGGGAGATAATGGCTAGTGATGGCAAAGGATGATTGGGTATCAATGAGTCACAATATGTATAACTGGATAGAGAAACCACATTGATGAAAACACACTGTATAGTTCACCAAATAGGTGCTGCCTTGCCTACATGATACTAGAAGAATCTGTTAGCAATCCAGGCATACCAGTTATTTAGTATCATGCAGGAAGGAAGAAGAAATTGCTATTTCAGCAAATTCAATAACTTTACTGCATTCAGTTAAATTTATTTACTAAACTTCCAAACGAAAAGTTTAAAAATGGAGTCACATAGACAATTTTGTTCTTCCTGAAATGTGACATTGTGTAGAATCCCACAATGTCTATTTGTTCACCTAGATGTTAGATATAAAATGAAGTAGAAAATAAAATCATTTCAGTGTTAAGGGTTTTTTTAAAACTTTTTTCTAGAATACCCAAACAAACTTTTTAATTTTCCATTTTTATTATGTGTGCAGATAATTTTAAAGAGTTTAGTCATTTTTATTACATAGTTGTTAGAATCTCAAAGTTGGAAGGTTCCTAGGAAGTCATCCAGTCTAACTGGTAGCTTAATTTCAGTTCTTTTTTGTTTGTTTGGGGTTTTTTTTTTTTTTTTTTTTTGCTTTTTGGAGGGGGGAAGGCAAGACAATTTGGGTTGTCACTTGCCCAAGGTCACAAAGCTAGTAAGTGGTAAGTGTCTGAGGCCAGATTTGAATTGAGGTCCTCCTGACTCCAGAGCCAGGGGTCTATTCACTGTGCCACCTAGCTGCCCTTTGGTCAAGTATTCTTATCTCCATGGGCATTACTTTCCCTATCTAGAAGGTATGTGGTCAGGGCTAGGTCTCCCAGGCTTCTACCAATTCTACAACTACAGTATTATGATAATGATGATTAAATAACTATTAGGCACTAAAGTAGTTGTTCTGTGCTATTTATATTTTCTTTCAATAAAAAAATGTTTCAGGGAATTTAATGCACATGGAAGTCATTGGCTTGTCATTATTGTAGCTGTTTTCCTTATTAAAGTGAAGCTACAGGAAGTACTGACCAGAATCATAGGATCCACGTGCAAATCCTGCCTCTTATGTATGAAATTGAACAAGTTACTTAACCTTAAGGGGTCTCATTTTCTTCTTCTGTAAAGTGACCCCTTCTAGCTTCAAATATTTAATCCCATGAATACTTGCAATGCCAGATCACAACAGAATCTCCTTCTAGATTCATTATTTGCTTAATCATTTCCAAAAAATGCATTTGAATTACAATAATTAATTCTTCAACTGAAGTCCTATTACAAAAAATCTTCATGGTGGTGAGGTGAAACTGAGACCCTAAAAGGCTATTATTTTGGATTAAAATCTCTAGCTGTTTCTGCCAAGACAGAAAGTCTCTGAGTGCTGTCTGGGTGATGAACGGTCAGTTGAGCAGCAGCTGAGATAATTTCAGAGACAATTCATTACCACAGTTACTAGCCTCTAGTGCTAATTTTTTGAGGAGCTTTAACAACCTGAAAACACACACTAAGAAATGTAGTCCCTGTGACCAGTATGAGTGAAGGAAGTATCCTCATGGTTAGGTCACAGATATTTTAAGTATTCAATTCAATTCAACAGGCATTTTTTCAACTTTCTACAATGTGAGAACAATTGTTTTAGGTTCTGGGGATACAAAGAAAAACAAAATAAAATAAAACTAATCCTTATCCTCATAGATCTTGGATTCTGCCAACAAGAGACAAATATTAACATATACTCAGATGAGTAAATACAAAGTAATTTGAAGAGGGAGATAACATTCAAAATAGGGAATTGGAAGTGGGCAGGGATCATAAAAGGCTTCACAAAAGCAGTGGCAAATGAACTCTGTCTTGAAGAATAATAAGAATCCTAAGAGGTAAGGACAAACACAGAACATTAGAGCCATAGCTGACTAGCTTGGAAAAGCTTATGTGAGCAGGGGGAAGAATGTTGATGTTAAAGACAAATCTTTCTGATTTGGCTAGAAAGTAGCATATACATAGAGAAGCAACTTGAAAGACAATGTGGCAAAGTGTAGAGATGATCAGATGAAAATTACTAGATTTTAAGATTGTACCTCTGAAAAATCTTAGATAGGTCATTTAACATTTCACTGTCTCCAGTTGACTCTAGGTTGCAGAGCAATCTCCTGAGCTTGCCTTACTGGGGAAATCCTCGTGCCAAGAAAATAACAAGCACAATCAAATCAAAACAAAACATCAGGTAAATAAAAAACATCTGGAATGGTTAACTGAAATCAGATTATAAAGAGCTTTAATCTATAAGCATATGAAAAAAATGCTCTGTTGATTGGAGTAATACAAATCAAAACAACTCTGAGGTACTACATCACACCACTCACATTGGCTAAGATGACAAAACAGGAGCGTGATAAATGCTGGAGAGGATATGGAAAATATTGGAACACTGATGCGTTGTTGGGGGAATTGTGAGCTAATTCTACCGTTCTGGAGAACAATCTGGAACCATGGCCAAAGGGCTATAAATAAGTGCATGCCCTTTGACCTAGCAATACCACGTCTAGGGCTGTATCCCAAAGAGATCATAGAAATGAGAAAAGGCCCTATTTGTACAAAAATATTTATAGCAGCTCTTTTTGTCGTGATAAAGAATTAGAAATCAAGGGAATATCCATCAATTGAGGAATGATTAAACACGTTATGTATATTAATGAATGGAATACTATTGTGCTATAAGAAATAAGGAGCAGACAGACTTCATAATAACCTGGAGAGACTTATATAAACTGATGCTGAATGAGGAGAGCAGAACCTTGTACACAATTACGGACATGTTGTATGTGTAACAATTAACTTTGATTGGGCTCCTCTCAGCAATGCAAATTTATAAGACAACTCCAAAAGACTCATCTTAGAGAGGGATATCCACATCCAGAGAAAGAACTATGGAGTCTGAATGCAGATCAAAACAAACTACTAGCTCTCTTTTTTTGTTTGTTTTGTTTTGTTTCTTCTTTCTCATTGTTCAGCCCATTGCTTATAATCCTTCTTTACAACTTGGCTGATGTTTAGTGGGAAGATATTTGTAAATAATAGATTTGATTGCATGCCACCGTGGGGGGCACGAGGAGAGGGAAGGAAAGGGAGGGGAGAAAATTTGAAACTCAAGGGACTGTGGAACTGAATGTTGCAAAGCAAAAGTAAATAAATAATTTTTTAAAAGAGAAAATATGAAAAAGAGCTTTAGATACCAAGCTGGAAACTGAGATAATAAATGATAAAGAAATTCTGAAGTTTTATGAGAAGAGAAGTGAAGAAAGCCAATTTGTGCTTTAGAAAGATGAGGATGGTGATGATAAAGGTGATGATGATGATGATGATGATGATGATAGTTCCTGTTTAAATTGAAGAGAATTGAGATAGGTAATAACAAGCCTAATTGGAGCCTATAGGTGATAAAAGCCTCAAGTAAGGTAAAATGCCAGAACTATACTATTTCACTAGTTTTATTATTACTGTGCATGAAAAATATGTTCAAATAAGAAAAAAAAATGACCTTATATTATCATGGTCTGTTTATTTCTTTTTGCCCTCATTATATGGCTAAACCAATTTTTCTATTAGTAAGACAACCAGATGTTTTATTTAATTATTGCTGTAGCCACTGTTAAGCAGAAGATATTTGAAACATTGATTTGATATATTTGGTTCTATGTGGAAATCAATGGCATAATTTGGCTCAGAGCTGAGCAATTTATATCTGGTCTGAATTTTCCTGATGGCATAAATGGAAAAGAGAGGAAATCATTTCAGGTCATCAGTGTTATTACTAGCATGTTACTCTAGTACTGTGAGGCTGAACATAGCCAAATAGTCTAAATGTTGAATAATACAACCATTCAGAGCATTTCATCATCAACTAGTTTAGCATTTAACCTACATTACTACATGTTCACTATGACAGCACCATTTTTTCATTTCTTTACAATATTGTTAAACTATACCATATGACTTGGTTATGCCTTCATATGTGGTCTACTAGAAAGAATGCTATATTTGAAATTGGTGGACCTGAGCTTGAGTCCTAGCTCTGCATGTACTACTTATGTATCTCTGCGAAATTAACTTAACATGTCTGTGGCTCAATTTCCCCATCAGTAACATGAAGGGCTAAGACTAGCTAATCCCTAACACCTCTTTCAGCCATTAATATTTATTATTATCATGTTATTATTAGCTATGATGGTATTTTCCTGTCACTTAGGCATATCATATAAACATATAGATATGTATTTGACACGTGGATATACCAATGCATGTGCATATATCTATATGCATATGTTTGTGTGTACATCCATGTGTATATATGCATGTAAATATTTACAGTAGACTCAAGTGAGCAGAAGGATTCTCTAAATTCAGTGATTGGGCAAAAAGTGTGAAAAGATAAGGGATCACTTAACCAACCCAAAGCTAGCACATTTAGATTTAGAGCAGTTCCACATATCCCTGCTTTATCTCTGTATCCTTAAATTCTCTTCCTGACTCTTTAAAGTTAGTCTGCCTTAAAAACCAGCCAGGACTATTTGTTCAAATGGATGTGTTCTGGTGATCTCTTTGATGGATTTAACATATTTCAAATTAAATCAGTCAGACTAAAATTGTTGCTGATTATTAATTCTTTATTTTAAAGGCAGTGGGATATTAATGTAAAGGGATTCATTTCCCTGATGCCATTGGGGTCCTCTTCAAAAAGAAAGGACAAACAGAACAACAACAACCATCACTGAAAGCAAGTGAAGAAGCATTAGGTTATCATTTTCTTTTAATGTGGTTCTGGAAAAAGTATAAATTTTTACAAATTCATCAAAATAAAAACAAAAGTTTTATAAAGTAATGGAAATGATTGTGAGCTGAAATAATCATTTTAAAAAACTGACATATGCATAAAGTAGTAAGGGTTAAGTATTTATGGTTGTAAGATGCCTCAGAGGTCATTTATCCCAATCTCTTCACTTTATAGATAATGGAACTGAGTCCCCTTGAAGTTAAATGATCTGCCCAAGGTCACGGAGGTAGTAAGCATCACAGAACAGAATCACACTCAGGTGCTATTTATTTTGCACACATTACAATCTAAGCTACTGTTGCTTAAAATAATTTTTGGTAGTATTCATATCTTTTTCATTAACTTCAATGAAATTAAATTATGAGTAAATCTGAACTAAAAAA
>CM053580.1:419161996-419189284 GCA_028627135.1 Pseudochirops cupreus | reverse complement strand
AAAAAAATTAACATACACATATGTGTATATAGGGCAAAAGTATAAAAGCCACACAAAACAGTTTCTAGGTACAGGGTTAGAGAATAATAATAATAATAGCTAGTACTTATATAGCACTTTAGGGTTTGCAATGACTTTACAAATATTATATTGTTTTATCTGCACAACAACCTTAGAAAGTAGATGATTATCTCTATTTTATAGACAAGGAAACTCAGGCAAGTAGGGGCAAATCAGCAAAGATATTTACCAAGGGTTACAGAGGTAATAAACACCTGAGGGCAGAATTGAACTCAGTTCTTCCTGATTCCAGTCCCAGGTTCTATCTGCTATGCCACCTTAGAAAGCACTAACAATAAAACAAGATGGAAGTAAAGTAAGAAGGGTTACTTACATAAACAGTATTTTGAAGGATGTAGGGTTCTAAGTGGAGGTGAGGCAAGAGTACATTCCAGAGAGAGGAGAAAGGAAATGAAGTGTTGTATGAGAAGAACAGAGAGAATATGAATTTTGATATATCACAAATGATGAGAATGGAAGCAATATAAAATGAAACTGGAAATACATGTTGGAACTAAGTTGCAAATGATTTTAAAAGATAAAATACTAGTTCAAATCTTATCCTATAGGAAATAGGGAGCCACTAGAGTTTGTCCAGTAGGAGAGTGACATGGACAAATCAAAGGTTAAAGAATATGCTTTGGCAGCTGTGTAGAAGATGGAATAAAATTAGGAGAGACTTGAGTCAAGTAGATAGATCAATTAAGAGGCCATGGAAATAATCTAGTTAAGAAGTGGAGAGGTCCTGAAGTAGCATGGTGGCTGTGTGAGCAATGAAAATGATGAGGATGTAATAGATACTGCAGAGGTATAAATATCAAGATTTGACAACTGAAGGGATATTCAAGGAAAGTGAGAGTTCAGAGTAACACTAAAATTATGAACCTAGTAAACTGGAAGAATTGTGGTATTTTTGAGAGAAATGGGAAAGTTTCAAAGACAGTTTCAGCAAAAACAAAATGAGTTCCTTGTTCAACATAAATTTAAGATTTTTCCAGAACATCCATTTTGAATTATCATTAGGAAATTGCTAATATAAGATAAACATCAAAGATAAGACTTTATGGGTTGATCTTTCAAGGTGGTTGACTCTTCATGTAACCAGAGTGTCAGAATAGATAGAGTGTTCAACATGAAGCTAGGAATGCCTAGGTTCAATCCTAACCTCCAACACTTGATAGCTTTGAGACTCTAAGCAAGTCGCAATGTCTCTCCAGGCATCAGGATAATAGCACGTATCTTATGGAGTTTTCATGATTTATATGAGATAATGTATGTAAATCATTTACAAACCTTGAAGGGCTCTGTTAATGTCAGTAATCACTACTACCAGTACTACTACAACTACTACTACTATTACTACCACCACCACCACCACCACCACCACCAACACTACTTCTACTATTACTACTGCTAACCACAAAAATCTGCATTTAAAAACTTTCCAGAAGCTCCAGTACTACTGAATCTTGTGGACATTGTATTCAGTAATTTGAGCATGTGTGCTATTGTTAAGCTGTGATTTTGATAATAATAATAATAGATAAAATACTTATTATTTTTTAGGTTGCAAAGAGATGCAATATATACCCACAGACTGTGATATAGGGTAATCTAGGTGATGGTAAAGTTGGAATTAGTGAAAAGTATTCAAAAGGTGTTCCACTGCTGAACAATCTTTGAGTATTTTAGGTTCTTGCAGTTGTAGATAAAGATGATGTTCCATTTCCTCCAGATGATGTCTCTCTTCTCCAAATTTGTGGTGTAAATAAAACAGTAGCAGTATTGACAATGAACTGCTGCTGAAGATCTTTAATAGAAATATTAGTCCTCTACTGCAGCACTACCTCCACTAAATGTGGAACCATATGGCCTTCTTTCTAGCCAACATTGTGCCTTAGCAATTCCATCTCTTCCCTCTCAACTGGTCATTTATCTAATTTCAGAAATAGCTAATGCTGGCATATTTACTGGACTATAGTTTCAATTAATTTGCCAAGTTGTGACAAGCCAAAGATGTATATATCATGAGACTAGACAAATATTCCATGTTCCAACAAGTCTTGAAATAATAATTTCATAAACCTTTTAAAAATCTAAGTGGGCATTTTACAAACTCAATGTCATGATCTAAATTAATTCACACCGAGAATACAAGTTCTGAAAGACCATTTTTTATTCATTACCTTTACAGGTCTATAATGGATCAGGAAATCCCAGATTCTCACTATTAGAAGAAAACTCAGTGGTTTGTTTTTTTTTGTTTTTTTTTAAGAAAAGGTCATCCAAATTTGCTTAAATATTTTGAATGAAAGGAAACTTACCATCCCTTGAGACAGTTCATTCTATTTTTGGATAGATTTAATTGTTTTGAAGAATGAATACAAAAGTGTAGCCTTGTCATATAAAATATTATCTATAGTGTTATGTACAGAATGATATGAGACTAGAAAGGTAAGTTAAGCCCAATTATTTTTGTTGTTGCTATTCTTTGGATTTTTTTATTTCAAGAAAAAGAGGAGGAGTTGTTCATTACAATTGTTATAATTCTTCTTTACAACTTCATTAATGTTTAATGTGAAGGTACATGTGGAACCTATATCGCATTGTATGTTGCCATGAGGGATAAGAAGGGGGTGGGGAGAAAATTTGTGGAATAGAATATTGTAAACTAAAAGAAAACATTTTTAAACCAAAAATTAGATACCATACAGAGGTTAAATTAATACCCAAAATGTAGGTTTGAATTTAGAAAAATAATTGTTAATTAAATGTATTAACAAAAAAAAAGGAAAAGAAAAAGAGGAGGATCAAAGGAAAATTAGGAATTCCATGGTGGACATGAATGATTAAAAGAAGATGGAGCTATTTTATACTCTTTATGTTTCAGCTATCTCAATCAAGAAGATGACTTTTGGATGGGAAAGAATGGAATTAAAATGTAACATAGAGAAGTGAAAGCCAAGATAAGAAGAGTACTACTATGTGAACTCCTAATTGTAATGGAGGAGCTCAAATCAAATGGCCAAAGTAAATCATATTTCAAATTATTGCGGTAAAAAAAAACTAGCAGATGCACTTAATGAGGCATTATTGATAATCTTTGATGGATGATGGAGAAAGAAATAAGTAATGTAGAATGAGTGTAATCCTATGCTATTTTGAAAAACATAAATAATACTTGATTAAATCTTGACATAAATTTCAGAGTGCCTTATGAAAAGGATGTTGGTTAATTAATAGTGAGAGAAGGAAGTAATAATCCAGGTTCTATAATAAGAACTTAATAAATACTTATTGTTTCTCACAATCTGAGACCAAAGAACAAAACTTGAAGGCAAGAAAGATTCCTCAGTATTTTGAAAGCTGAGACATTTCCAGGTTAAGGCTCCAACAGGGAGTGGGATGTTGCTTCACTTTCCCTACATTATTCCATCTGAAAGATTTCCACTATACTTAGGCAGAGAGATAGACTGCTACTGATTCCTGGAATGCTAGGAAACTGTTCTCTCTACTGGGGTTTCAAGCTATGCTTGAAAGCAGTCCCTAAAAGATTAATGTTAGTGACATAGACAGGACAACACATGGGGTTAAATATGGAACTTCTTTTCCATTTTTCAAGTGGAGCAGAACTTAGGTTCCACCATCTGGCTACAGTCTCTGCCACAGTCATGGTTCTGTGAGACCCTATTTCCACTTCTATTTTCACAACCCTGTCATCTTTTTCAGCATGGTCAAAAGTCTACACCCAAGCACATCTTGCTGCTTTACCACTATCATTGCTACCCCAATGATCCCAACACAAAATTTATTCTTTAGAGATTAACTTGATGTAGCTATTTAAATTTTCCGTTCTGAGACAAGTTCCCTGCCCTTGAGTAAATCTTACCTAAAAACGAAGCCCAAATATTCCACTCTTTTTGTGGATCTGTGGAGAGATGACTGAAGGTAGATTGTGGCAAAGCAGAGAAACATTATTTGAAGTTGGCATGTATAAGAAGATGAGTATTTTTGTGTAAGTAACAAAATAAAAGAGTAGTTTTAATTAAGTGATTTTGTATAAGTTATAAGAGGAGTGCTTTTGAGTAAGATTGAGTTGTTAAAAATAAAACAAGCATAAATATCTTCCAGATGTGATAGGAAAGATGGAAGCCTGGTTGTTCATACTTCTTTACACTGAAAAACCTCAAAAGAAGAATATACACAACAAATACGGAGTACATGAAGCTAAATTCACAATCACACAAGGGCCTCGTGAAATAAGATTCAAGCAATCTTCAAAAGACAAGCTGTCAAAGAATGTAAATAGGCAGTTTTTAAAGGAAGAAATCGAAGCAAGCAATAGTTACATTTAAAAAAAATACTCCAAAGCACTAATAATTAGAAAAATGCAAGTTAAAGAAACACTGAGATCTGACCTCATACCAATCAGATTAGCAAAGATTGTAATGGAGGGAAATGACAAATTTGGAGGAGCTAACGAAGGCATATTAATGCATTATTGGTGAAAATGTGAATTAATTTAGTCATTCTGTAAAACAATGTGGAACTATGCCCCAACATTTGCTAAGCCATGTATATCATTATATCACTTCTAGGTCTATACCCCAAAGATATCAAAGAAAGAGGAAGCATATTCCTAGTGAACTTTTTCCTGATGGACCAAAACCAGAAATAAAGTGTTGCCCACCTCTTGAGGAATAACTAAACAAATTGTGGTACATGAGTATAATGGATTACTGCATCATATGAAGTGATGGGATGAAGAGTTTCAGAAGAAATTGTGAAGGCCTTTATGATCTGATGCACAGTAAAATAAGAAGAGCCAGGAGATAAATGTATACAATGATAAAAACTCTATAAAGAAAAAAAAATAAAAGATTTTAGAACTCTGATTTCTGTGATCATAAATCAGGAGTCCAGGGGTGGAGTCAAGATGGCAGAGTAGAAACAGGACTTCTACATGGCTCTGGCTTCCACCTCCTCCAATATATGTAAAAAAAATGACTCTAAACAAGCTTTAGAGCTACAGAACCAACAAAGTGACAGAGATAAACAAATCTCCCACTGAAAGAAGCCCAGCAGGCTGGCAGCACACTGGGAGCCAAGCACAGTCCTGCCTGAGCCAAGGTTTTACCCCCAGGCTGGCCCCAACCAGCCCTGACTGGAGCAGAGTTCCAGAGAGTGGATCACCAATAGCTGTAGAGATTTCCAGACTTCTCATTCCACAAATGCCAAAGACAAAGTAGAAGGTTAGTGCGGAATGTTCCTGGAACAGGGGGAGTGCCAGCCCCTGAGTGAGAAGCAACAGAGGTGCAGTGTGGTTGCTTCAGAGCTCCTAGCCTGCAGATTGTAGGGGGACCAAGTGGCCATTCAGAGGCTAAGTGGTCTTCCTTTGACCTGCTATGATCCAGATCTTAGTCTTGGGAGATGGTCCTAGGGTGTGTGACCATTGAGCCAGAGCATGTAGGGGCTGTAGAGAGGGTGTCCATTTAATAGCTCTGGCAGCTGCAAAAACTCCAGTGATTTGAGAGATAGCTCCCTCCATTCTGGAAGCAGAGTTCTACCATGGCAAAGAGCTCAAAAGCCTAGTAATAGGCTGCCAATATAAGCAAGCACAGGAAGAACTAACAGATAATAGAATCCTTTTGGGGGCATGAAAAAGATCAAGGTGTGGAGTAGGAGGAAGACAGCAAAGTCAGAACTCCTACATCAAAAGCCTCCAAGAAAAATATGAATTGGCTGCAGGCCATTGAGGAGCTCAAGAAGGATTTTGAAAATCAAGTAAGAGAAGTGAAGGAAAAATTGGGAAGAGAAATGAGAATGATGAAAGAAAATCATGAAAAATGAATCAGCAACCTGCTAAAGGAGACCCAAAAATACACTGAAGAAAATAACAGCTTAAAAATAGACTAACTCAAATGGAAAAAGAGACCCAAAAAGCCAACAAGGAGAAGAATCCTTTAAAAAGCTGAATTTGCCAGATGGAAAAGGAATTTCAAAAGCTTGCTGAAGAGAATAACTCCTTCAAATTTAGATTGGATCAATTGGAAGCTAATGACATTATGAGAAATCAAGATACTATAAAACAGATCCAAACAAATGAAAAAATAGAAGTCAATGTGAAATATCTCATTGGAAAAATCACTGACCTGGAAAATAGATCCAGGAGAGATCATTTAAAAATTATTGCTCTACCTGAAAGCCATGATCAAAAAAAAGAACATAGACACCATCTTTCAAGAAATTATCGAGCAAAATTGCCTTGATATTCTAGAACCAGAGGGCAAAATAGAAATCGAAAGAATTCACTGATTGCCTCTTTAAAAAGATCCAAAAAGAAAACTCCTAGGAATATTATAGCCAAATTCCAGAGTTCCCAGGTTAAGGAGAAAATGCTGCAAGCTGCCAGGAAGAAACAATTTGAGTATTGTGGAAACACAATCAGGATAACACAAGAGAGAGTAGCTTCTACATTAAGGGATCAAAGGGCTGGGAATATGATATTCTGGAGGTCAAAGGAGCTAGAACTAAAACCAAGAATCACCTACCCAGCAAAACTGAGTATAATGTTTCGGGGGAAAATATGGCTATTCAGGGAGATAAAGGACTTTCAAGCATTCTTTATGAAAAACCTGAACTGAACAGAAAATTTGACTTTCGAATACAAGAAGCAAGAGAAGCATGAGAAGGTAAAAAGGAAAAAGAAATCATAAGGAACTTAATAAAATGGAACTTTTTACATTCCTACATTAAAAAAATTATCATTGTAACTCATAAGACTTTTCTAAGTATGAGGAGAGCTGAAGGAAATATATAGGTATATATATATACATATATATACACATATATGTATGTACAGGAGCATGTATGTGTATATAAATATATATGTGAGCATGGGCATTTGTATGTTCATGTATACATAGAAGCTACAGCGTAAGTTGAATATGAAGGGATGATATCTAAGAAAATAAAATTAAGAAGTGAGAGAGGAATTTGCTGGGAGAAGAAGAAAGGGAGTGATAGATTAGGGTAAATTATTTCACATAAAAGAGGCAACAGATAACTGTTACAATGGAGGGGCAGAGTAGGAAGGTGAAAGGGAATAGGACAACCTGATTCTCATTGAATTTGGCCTAAGAAGGGAAGAACATACACACTCAATTGGGTATCTTACCCTACAGGAAAATAGGAGGGTAGGGGATAACAGGGGGAAGGATAGAAGGGAGGGCAGATTGGGAGAGAGGGTACTTAAAAGTGAACATTATTGAAAAGGGATAAGGTCAAAGGAGAAAATGGAATAAGTATGGGGCAGGATAGGATGGAGGGAAATATAGTCTTTCACAATATAATTATTATGAAAATGATTTGGGTAACTACACGGGTACAATCTATATTGAATTGATTATCTCCCCAGTGAGGGTAGGTGAGGAGGGAGGAGGGGAAAAGAATCTGGAACTCAAAGTTTTAAAAACAAATGTTTATTTTTTTTATATGCAACTGGGAAAGAAGATATAGAGGTATTGGGGTATTGAAACCCATCTTGCCCTACTAGAAATTTAGGGGGTGGAGTGAAGGGAGAGGATATAAGAGAGAACAGATTGGGGGAAGGTATATTCAGTAGGCTTGCTATTTTGAGGTTGTGGGTAGGGGAAAGATGGGGAGAGAAAAAATTGTAACTCTTGTGGAAATTAATGTTGAAAACTAAAAGCAAACAAATTAAAATATAAAAAAAATAAAATAAAATAAAAATACATCAGGAGTCCAGAGTACCAAAAACGAATCATGCCATCCACCTTCTTCTTGAGATGTAATGGACTTAAAATCCAAAATGAGACTTATAAACTTGGATATGGCCGATATGGATTTTGTTTTGCTGGCTCAAGGATAGTGGTTATGAGGACTTTTTTAATGGTTCATTTGGTATGAGGGTGGGGCAGTTGGAAGCAGAGATGGAGAAAAAATTTTAAAGTAATTTGTAAAGTACTATGAAAATGTAAAGATATTATGAGAACAAAAAGGGTAGTGCATAAATAACACTTTTTAAAAGCAAATGGTAATGAAGTCTATTGATAGAGATGGTGAAACTGTACTATGACATTTCATGAATGGATAAATATCCATGAATTTTAATACATATAGTTGCAAAACATCCTTAATTGGTTATGTCTATGTTTGGTAATGTTTGAAATAAATATTTTAAATAACAAGGATAAAGGCAAGTTTTATTCATCGTTTGAAAAATAATTAGTATAATTATTCATACCATACAGGTATTTATTAAGTATAACAGTGGTATATTGAAATTATAACTTGTTCAGGTCCCCCTGGTTACCAACCCTTCTTCTCATAAGTGTGGTAAGTTTATAGGTAATTAGTACAAAATAAAAATAGAAGGAAGATTGCAAAAGGAAACTTAGAAGTCAATTACAGACTTCCCACAAGTGAAAGATCATAATTTGCAAACTATACAATATATTAACCATAAATCACATCCTGAGACTATGTGCTAAATCAGGAAACATCATCTAGGCCTTGCTGTCAGAACCTTTTGGTTCTCTGATATGTAAATCTCAGTAAGTTCCAGACATCCACAGTAAAACCATCAACACCCTAAACGGTGCTGACAAATTTTAGATGATGTGGCTCTGTAAATTTTAAAGTTTTACTGAAAATTTTGAGATAATTTGGATATGTTAATGAATTAACACCAGTTGCTTGTGGGTAGACTGAGCTAATACGATAAAAATGACATTTCTACCTAAATTAATTTACTTATTCAGTGCCATACCAAGCAAACTACCAAAAATTTTTATAGAGCTAGAAAAAATAATATCAAAATTCATCTGGAAGAGCAAAAGGTCCAGAATATCAAGGGAATTAATGAAAAGAAATGTAAGTGAAGGTGGTCTAGCTCTACCAGATCTTAAATTGTATTATAGAGTAGCAATCATCAAAACCACATGGTACTGGCTAAGAAATCGAGTGGTGGATCAGTATAATAGGTTAGGTACATAGGACACAGTAGTTAATGACTATTGTAATCTACTGGTGATAAACCCAAAGATTCTATCTTCTGGGACAAAAATTCAACTAATTGATAAAAATGGGCAGGAAAATTGGAAAATAGTATGCCAGAAACTATGCATAAATCAAAATCTTACACCATATAACAAAATAAAGTCAAAATGGATGCACAATTTAGATATAAAGGCTAATACTATAAGCAGACTTGGAGAGCAAGGAATAATTTATTTGTCAGATTCATGGATAATAGAAGAATTTATGACCAAACAATAGATGAGAACATTATGAAATGCAAAATAATTTTGATTCCATTAAATTGAAAAGTTTTTGCAGAAATAAAGCCAATAAAACCAAGATTAGGAGGGATGCAGAAAACTGGGAAAGAATTTTTACAACTAGTATCTCTGATAAAGGCTTCATTTCTAAATATAGAGAACTGAGTCAAATTTACAAGACTACAAGTCATTCCCCAAATTATAAATGGTCAAAGGATATGAACAAGCAGTTTTCAGAGGAAGAAATTGAAGCTATCTATAGTCATATGAAAAAAATGCTCTAAATTATTATTGATTAGAGAAATGCAAATGAAAACAATTCTGAGGTACCACATTACACCCATTAGATTGGCTAACATTACAAAAGAGAAAAATGATAAATGATGGCGATGTGGGAAATTCAGAGAAGGGAAAGAAAATTTTAAGTCAAAAGAGATGAGATGCTGTTGCTACTGCTGCTGCTGCTGTTGTTGTTGCCCATGCTGCTGTTGATGATGCTGATGATGACAATTACAACAGCAGCAACAAACTTTAAGAAGTGGGAAACACTTTTAAAATATCTTGGTTTTTCTCACAACAGTTTTGAGAGGTACATACTATTTTTATCCCCATTTTATAGATGAGGAAACTCAAAACAGATGCAGGTTAAGTGCTTTCCCAGGGGTACACACCTAGTCCAAGGCAGCATTTGATCTATGGTCTTCCTGACTACAGGTATTTTGTTTCATTCCCTACCTGTCTATATAGAATTAAGAGGCATGCTATCAACAGTGCTGGAACAAAGGCTTTTTTTCAGATACAAATTGCCTCTGCAAAACTTTCACCAATTTTTTCACCAGCATATAGTCCCTGCTTTCTCCTTGCAGTTATGTATAAACATGGGCTGAGTACATTGTGCCCCTCTTCAATCCAACCATGTCTATAAGACTGTGGGCTTGTATCCTTCACAATGTGTGTATTGGTACTAAGACATTAGAGATGTCTCATAATATTACAGAAGAATGGCACAGCAATCTACACTATGTAGATCGGCAAGTTTAAATCATTTCCAAGCTACAATGAAAGCTTTCTTGGAGATCATCAGTATTCAAAGTGCTGTCAAAACACAGTACTATTTTTCTAACCAATAGATCAGACTGATTTTTTTTTAATTTTAATACTTAAAAATTAAGTTCTTACCAGATATTTTCAAGATTTAGTAAGTTTCTGTGTGATTATGTATTGGCAAAATTACAAGTAACTAAAATTAATAATTTAATACTTTGAGTTGCTAAATAAAGTATTTTATGTATTCCATTTATGCTATTAGATGGCACCAAGTATTTTAGTGTGAATTCAACATGAGGTATAATCTAAGTAGCTATGAAAGATTATTTAGAACCTACAAGTTAATTTTGAGAATTCTTCCAATACTCCTGATTATGTATATATCCTGCGTCTTTCTTGTGTGAGAAGTGAAAGTAGATTATGCAAGTTTTTAATGATGAGGCAAGCATTTTTAAATGATAACCTACATACAAAAGTGGTAGAAAAGTTCATACCAAGGAAACATATGATAAAAAACAAAAGCAGGCTGGCCATGTAAAAAAGTTGAGAGGTATGAGATAGACACCTTAAGGAGACCTCTTGAAACTATAAAATGTAATAAAACCTAAACACATCCAGAAACTTATGTGGATTCTCTCTGGAAATTTTATGGGAAATTACAGGTATGAATCACAGTTTGAAAAATATAGATTGGTATAGCAGAGCAGAGCAGAGCAGAGCAGAACATAGCATAGCATAGCATCGCATATTGTAGTATAGTATAGCATAGTATAGTATAGTATAGTAGTTTGCACTGGTGGGGGGAATATCTGCACTGAATAAATAGTTGAAGTAAAAGATTGAAATGTATACATTATGTCAAACAGTAACGAAAATTCTGTGTCATTTTTGTTAAGAGAATTATCAGATAGCAATAAAGACACATAGAGAAATATATTCTTAGATACAACTTAATAAAGATTACAAATATTCCTCCAGTCTTGTGTTCCAATAATTGTGGACTTCATCCTATCCATGCTTACCCATCTCATGAAATATTTATCTATGTGCTTCAATTAATTTGCCATAAGAGTTCTCTCAATATGCTTATGGAATTATTTGAATTCTCCCAAGACAATAGAGATAAAAGTAAAACACACGGGGTTTCCATTAGTTGTCTTTCATTTTTACTATGATCAGCCCATTTTTTAGTCATAAATTTCTCTAATGAAAAAGTTTATTATATTTTTCTTCTGACATTGTTCATAAGCTTCATTTGTAATGTGATTCAATTTGCTTACACTCTCTATGTAAATCTCTCTTAACCTTTGGATGAATCTCAACTCCAGCTCTTTGTAGTCTGTGCTATTTCATGACTGGTAACCTTGCATTATCAGAATAATACTGTTATCAATAATTATTTCACATAAATGTTATCAGTTGTTAAAATTACTCTGTAATTTCCCAAAGGAGATCCATGCTATTTTTCTCATATTCGATTTTAGGCACAACTTAATCTCATGTATAATTTCTGTCCTAGAAATATATACTCATTGTTTTCCATAGTTGTGTGTACAGTGGAACACAGCAATGAAGATAATAGACTTTCGCTCTCTGTTTAATTTTATTTTACCTGTCTGGCTAGCCAGCCTAAATTCTCTTGAGTAAAAATGCATCTTGTTTAGGAGAGTCTGCCATGTTCAGGGACTTGGTCCAATCAACACAATTTTACCTACAGAAAGTGAACACTTGAAGGACCTCACCATGTATAGACACTTACTTTGACTTGTACTCTTCACTAAACCATCATTACGGTAGTTCTTAATGACTTTGACAGGCTATATCTTTCTGTTTTACACAATATTTTTATATTAGTTGTCAAATTATTGTTGGATGAAATTATTAATATTGTTAGTGTATGGCTTTTTTCTTTTTATTTAGAATAACCTCTTCTGTTTAACTTTTTTCTTTTCATAAACAATATTCCCAACATCCAAGTGTGACCAATAAGATTTACATGGTAACTAGCACCAAAACTGCTTGGAATACAGATTTATTGAATGATGAAATTTAAAGACTTTGCAAGCAAAAAGTCTCTAGGCATTTTCTCCCAAGTTTTTTCTCCTACTATGCATATTCTCTAAATGACAGCTATTCAATCCAAGTTTTCCTGGCTTTGCTGTAAAGTGAATCCGCCATTTTACTCATATTCTGAATCACACCCAGGACAGTTTTATGTGCTTTATCTTGCAAGGTATCTAATGTGAATTTGTCATATGCATGAGGGGCTTTTGATTGGAGTTCTATAAAATCAAAGATCTTTTATAGATTCAGCAAGCAATAAACATTGTTGTGTTCCAAATTGTGTACTATGAGTCAGTTGTAAGATTATAAAAAACTTGCTCTATTGTCAATTATCATCTGTGAAAACTTGCTTAATCTTTCCATTACTTTCATGAAGGATGCCCTCAATGCATATGCATATTATTCTAAAAAGTTTTCATGAATAGGGAAGTAGGAATATAAGGTAGTTCTTGGTCACCATTTGTGATAAGGACTGAATTTTTCTCCTATTTCTTTGGTATCTTCACCTCTTTCATATAACTTCCAAATCAATCCCTCCATATTCCCAAAATTTTTTCACCTCCAACACATAATTCTTTTATGTCCACCCATCATAGTTCAGCTAGCTTATTTCCTTCAGTGTCAAACTTTGTTCTTAAGAGTCCAAATGTGGTTTACATTCCAATGTTGTTAGATAAGACGATTTTTCATATAAATCTTTGTAGACAATTTTTATTTTTCACTTTTGTTTTTCTCCCTCAAAATATATAATGCTTGAAAATCTGCAAAGAATTTTACATACATTACTTTAATTTAACCTTACAACAACCCTGTGAAGTAGGTGATATTATTGTCATTCCAATTTTACAAAAGAGGAAATAAGGAGGGGTGAGGTTAAATGACTTACCTAAAGTCACACAACTAGTAATTGTTGGAGTCAGATTTGATCCCCTATCTTCCTAATTACAAAACAAGCATTTTATTCACTATTCCACCTACCTACCTCAGGACAATTGCTATGTGAGCTCCCTGCCCTAAATGCTCTTAGGATCACTTTAATGAGTTGGTTCTTTCATCAAGTTTAAACATACCCTCCCTTCTACTATTTTGCATTGTTTTAAGAGGTAATAACTTTCTGTTATTTCAAATTTTCTTTTTTTAAAGAGATTTTGTAAAATACTCTGTTATAAATTATTGTTTCCTTTGGCTGTCATATGTCCTTGTTTTTCCTCTTCTTGGCAAGGAAATCAAGCATATTCTGGTTGAACTAGTTTCTAAGTTCTTTTGTTCTCCTTATTATGAGAACTGATTTACATTGGTTACATTGTATATGAAACTGGGAAAATTGTTGTCACAGTCCTTTTCCTCTATCAGTTTATTCTTTTTCAGCGTTAATGATGTGTCCAACTAGGTCAGGCTGGGATTTTTTTTAATTGCACATCATAACATCTTTCTCATTTTTATTCCTCTGGTTTGTATTATTTTCATATAAGCCTGCAACAATTCCATGGCTTCATTGTACAGGCAGGTGATTCAGCAATGACTCCCACATCATTAGTGATTCACTTCCCATCCATTAAAATGTAATCAGTTTTCACTTTTGAGACATTATATGGTGTTTTCCATGTCCAGAGACTTTTAATTATTTTCCTGGAGAAAATATTAATGATGAAAAGTTGTAAGGCTTCTGTATAACCTATAAACTTTTGGCATCTCTAGTTTCTTACTCCTCAACTATAATTTTCAACAGATTCTTTTTTGCTATCTTCCTTTATGTCCACTTTAACAGTGAAGTCATTGAAAATCAAAATATACATTGTTTTATTTGAAAGACTGCATCAAATTCTTCATATAAACTATAATAATTTCCATAAGTCTTTACCCAAATAATTATCAAACAATCTGACGAGAAGACATCTAACAACAAAATCAGCTCCTTCAAATCTTTATTTGTTTTTACAAGGAGAATCAGTAAGCCATTCATCCTTTTAAATATAACTCCTAGTTTCATGTATAGTGAGAATAATAAGATTAATAGTCCACTGTCTTTAATAACCCCCTATTAAGTGGTCATTAGACAAGCATCTCTTATATAGAATGACGACAAATACATTAATTATTATAGAGTGCCTAAAAACTGTTACTCATCATCCCCTGGAAAGAAAGAGACCTAGGAGTACCAAATGGTAAAGTATACGAAAAAGTAGGTAGGTGGTACAATGAATAGAGAAACTGGAATTAGAGTCAGAAAGACCTCAGCTCAAAGCAGAATTCAGACTGTGTTATCCTCAGCAAGTTACTTGACCTCTGCTTACCTCAGTTTCTTCATCTGTAAAGCAGGTGTAATAACACTTGCAAGGACAGATTTGTAAGGACAAAATGAGATGATAGTGCTTTGTCAACCTTAAAGTGTAATAATGACTGATTATGATTATACTTAATAACAAAATAATTTATTTTGCTCTCTTCCCATTTCTCATCCTTCTTAAGCTCTTTGTCCTTGGAGAGAAAGATCAAATGATAAAGGTAAGGTGTAAAATTTAGTAAATGGGGAAAGTATTTATATGTATAGCTCAATTATAACTCAATATCCAAGAAAAATACCTAGAGTCATTTGACAAGTATTTGATAAAATTAATATATTGTATTAGAAAAGTACTGAAAGTGAGAACTCTTCAGTTACAGTGTCTATTCCTCCACTTACTAGTTATGTGACCTTGGGGACATCTCTTCATCTCAGATATCACACACATAAAATGGAAACACTATTATCATTGCTATTACTTCAGAAGATTGTTGATAGAATAAAATGAGATGGCATCTATTGTGTTTTGTAGACATAAAACTCTAGATAGCTGCCATTTATCAGTTATTAATCAAAATTACTATAATTTTCATTGTTTTTGTAACTTTTATATAATCATAATATAAATTAATTACACTAACAGGAAAAGTTTAGCATGTCACAATAACAATATAGAGTCCTATTATAAATGACTAAATGTGGTAGATTCCTTTGTGAAAAGAGGTGAGGAATGTTCAGGTTACAAGTTCAGAAATACCCTTTAAAAGTTTACTTTAATAAGTATCATTTACTTTCAATTACTAACAGTGCTGAGTAAAATCCTGCTAACACACCATGACTATATTTCGTACCAAAAAGAATGTATCCTATCAAGACATTTCATCATTGAAGCTTGTCTGCTATCAAATGTTTTCTTGGAACATAGATAAGTCTGCAATGATAGAACTTATAGCTTAATGAAGTGAAAGATAGCTCTGTATGTGACTAATAAATGATTAGCGACTAAGGACTGAAAGATCCTTCTCAGTTTACAACATTAGGAAGATGATACAATCTTTACAGAGAATAGTCTATTTCAATCCCTGTGTTTACCAACTCTCAACACTAAATAAAAAGAACAGTTTAGAATCCATTTGCCTTTAAAGCAGCATACAGATTGAACAGACCTCCCAAAAAGTAGAATTCCTGATATCCTTTTCATATAACTATTCTAATTACCATGTCACTTGCATAAAATTTAAAGTCAGCATAATACATGCAAACAGCCCCTTGAGGCAGTGTGCTACTCATTGCTTTAGGGGAAAATAGTACATTATTTTGTTGCTCTATCTTACTAATACTTCTTTCCTAAGCTGTCATGTAAAAAGATTGCCAAAATAGCTTACTGGAACTATGGCCAAATGATCGGATTCTAATTGAAGGGAAGCTAAGTATGAGATTTTTACAAAGTGTAAAAATGAAAAAGGATCCATTTCTCCATGTTTAGTCATGTGACTTCTGCTTGATTTCTACTTCTTCCTATGTGGAGAAAGAGTGTAGACATGTCTAATTCAGTAGCCAAGGGATTTAAGATGAAATAAAGTTCTGGGAGAATGCAGTGGGGAATCTTTAGGTTTAAAGAGCTGAAGTTTATTAAAAGAGCCAAGACCAAGGGTGAGGCTAATGAAGAAGCTAGGGTGAGGAAAGGATGGGAAAGGCACAAAAGTGGTAGGGAAGGAAGGAATGTGTAGAAATGATACTGCAAAATGTCTTCTCAATCTGACACTGTGCCAGGGGAAACATTTCTTCTCAGAATAAATAGTTTAAGAACTTCTAGGGAAGAGGATTCTGGGAAGATGGTGGACAGTAAGTCAGAAAATCCCAAGTTCTCAAGATATTCCTCCCAAAAGAGTTTTAAAAAGCACGTTAGGGAGAACAAAATGTGGGTGGAGATAAATAAGAATAGGAACTTAACTTGGGTCCTCCTGGGACAATTAGAGAAGATCAGAAGAAAAATCCCAAGAGGATGTTTGGTTCTTGTAAAGAGTAAACACCCACAGGCTAGGTTCCATTTTAAAAATAATCAGCAAGTACTGGGGTTAGTTGGTTTGAGAAACTGCCTGAGCCCCAGCCATAGGAACTTTTACCCCCAGATAGTGAGGGGATTTGGGTGTTTGAGCCCAAGAAGATAATAATAAGGAATGCCAGACCCAGTGGTGCTGCAAATAGTAGCAGTGGTGAGAAGGAGCCAGCACACACCAAATGAATACAGAAGCAATGGGGTCAAAAGCCCTGGGCTGTGGGCATTTACAGGAGGTTGGAGGTTTGGCTTTGATTCTGAAGAGGTTCACTCACAAAGAGGGTTAGAGTTGCCTGAGACCCCAAAATACCAACATACTGTGTCCAGTCAAAAAAATTCGACTCAAGTCTTCTCAGCCAAAAAAAAGTAAAGTTTATTGAAAGTTTGCCATATTGGGTAGACTCTTCAGGAGCCTAGGTATCTGTGACGCTTGCATTGGGCAAGCAGGACAGAGTAAGTCTGTCACAGATTAAGTCTGTGCTAAGTCATTCTGTGGTGCTCTCACAGAGCAAGTCTGTGCTAGGGCATTCTGTGGTGCTCTCACATCACATGGAGGGGATATGGGATCCTATATACAGAAAGGTTGTGGGAGGAATCTAGGGATGCTCCAGAGGAGGAGTTTGGGGAGGGTCTTCAGGAGGAGTCAGATGAGGTCAGACTCCAGTAATGAGTTTGGGGAGGGTCTTCAAGGGTTGAGATGGGGGTTGGACTCCAGTAATATGATTAAGGGTGGGAAGTTGCTGGAGGCTACCTGGAGACCATAGACAATGGTGGACCAGGCCAGTTCAAGGGTGGGAACAGGAGCATCAAGGGTGGGACACTGTTGAAACAAAGGAGGGCTAAAGACTTGGTCAGAGCACCAACTTAAGGCCCATGACCTCAGCCTAACAACTTCCTGTGGGAAGATTCAAGGGGAGCTCAAGGTGGGGTCCCAGAGCCTGTATCTCAAAGATTCAAGGAGAACTCAAGGGGGCTCCCAAAGCCTACACCTCATCAATTACAGGCTAGAGGGGAGAACTGAAAATCTGAAGCAAGAGTCACCATTTCCTATACCCCAGGGCTAGTGGTGATTGCAAAATTTAAGCTATTAAACCACAAAAATGCACAGGCAAAGGAGAAGAAATATTCAACCATAGAAAGCTAATATGGGAACAAAGAGGACCAGGGTTAATCTTCAGAAGAGGATATTAAAGCAAAGAAATGCCCCAAGAGTAACATTAAATGGACACCTGCCCAAAAAGAATTCATAGAACATCATTTAAAAGACTTTAAAAATCAAATGACAGAGATGGAAGAAACAGTAAAAAACAAAATAAAAATAATCCAAGAAAAACAAAAAGAGTATGAAAGGAAAGTCAACCAATTGGAAAAGGAGATCCAGAATCTTAAAGAAGAAAATGACACCTTGAAAATAAGAATTCAAAGTGAAGCTAGGGAAATAATAAGAGATCAAGAAAGGATTAACAAAACATGAATAATGAAAAAATAGAAGAGAAAGTGAAACATAAGAAAACCAACAGTTTTAGAGAATATATCAACAGAAGAAAATATAAAAATAATTAGACTAATTGAAAGTTATGATAAAAAAAAGAATATAGAAGCAATAATACAAGAAAAAATTAAAGAAATTTTTCCTGAAGCATTAGAATAAGGGGGTAAGGGGCAAGTTGAAGTAGAAAAAAAAGTATCAATTACCACTTAAAAGAGATCCTATGAGGAAAATTCATAGGAATATCATAGTCAAATTCCAAAAAACCCCAGCTCAAGGATAAAATACTAAAGGCATCAAGATTAAAACTATTTTCGGGCAGCTATGTGGTGCAGTGAATAGAACATGGGCCCTGGAGTGGAGGACTTTAGTTCAAATCTGACCTCACACACTTGATACATACTAGATAAATGACCTCGGGCAAGTCACTTGACCCCAATTTCCCTGCCTTTCCCCCTCAGAAAGACCCAAAAAAATCAAACAAACAGGATTAAAATAATTTAAATATGATGGTGCCACAATTAGAATCACACAAGACTTAGCAGCAGACACATTAAAGGACCACAGTTCTTGGAACACAACATATTGAAGAGCAAGAGAACTGGGGTTCTGGCCAAAAATAGCATACCTTGCAAAGTTAAGTATTATCCTGAATGAAAAATAAATGGACATTTGATAAACTCTCAAAAGTTCAAGACTTTCTTTAAAAAATCCTGAGCTTAATAGAAGATTCAACATACAAGAACCAAAAGAAATATAAAGCACGTAAGAAAGACTGACTATAAGGGATTCATAATAACGGACTGTTTGTTTACTTTTCATTTATGTAAAATGTATGTCAAAGATTCTTATCAACAATTAAGTAACTCATAAGAAAGATTAGAGTAAACCTGAGTTTGATTTGAATTTAAAAAGAAAAACCACTTAAGAACAGATTACAAGACCAATTATTTTATACAAATTAGGTGCAAGAGGAAGAATTGGTACAGAAGAATTAGATGGGGGAGGAGAGCTGGTAGTTCTAGTAACCTGCTTTCATGGGGCAACTAAGTTAACTCAATCAGTACTTATTCAGCAGTCAATTACTAAGTATCATTAATCACTAAGTACAATTAGAAAATACACAAACACTCCACCCCCAGGCCACTAGTAAACCAGTTTATCATTGTAGCATTCAATACCCAAGGAAAGGTTTTTTCCTTCATCTTGACCAGAGGCAAGTTCTCAGCAATCTCTGTACCTGGGAAGACAAAGCTTAACAAAGCCACAATTTTCATTGCCAGTGTCCTCATCAATTCACTCTCTGCCTGCAGAACAGTGTCAGGACCCCTGAAACCATCAGCAAGAGCCGCTTCCAGGATTTCTGTAAACGTAAAAGAAAATCCTTCTTCAGGGCTTCTGAGCCAACAGCAAGATTGCCAAGAAAGGTCTGCCTTAGGTAGAAAAGGAACACATTCCAGGACAGGAAGCATGCCTGTAAGCCATCAGCAAACTCCACCTCAGCAAACCAGTGGGAGATCCTGAGTCCCAGTGAGGCAGCACAGGCAAACTCAAACACCAGGACCCCCATGTGCCACAGCATAGCCAGGGAAACAGGCAAATTTCATACCAGACGCTAGGACCACAGCTCAACAACAGGTAATCTCTGAGATACTTATGGCCTCCAGCAGTGCCAGCCTCCTCCACTCCATTCATTTAGTAGAGCAGCAGATACTAAGGTTCCCTGGGAGCCTCAGGGTAACATCAGTACAGGATCAGGTAAACAGCCAGGGCTTACAGCCTCTGACACAAGAAACCTGAGACAGTGTGCCTTCCAACTCAGAAACAAAACTCATATTTAAAAGAAAGGAAAAATGTCAAAAAAAGATGAGCAAACAAAAACAACAACAAATTAATCTGAAAGTAACTATGGTAACAAGGAAGATCAAGACACAAATTCAGAAGAGGACAACTTTGTGAAATACCTATGAGCAAACCCCACCAACACCCCCCAAAAAAATAAAAAATAAAAACAAGAATTTATCTCAAGCCCTGAAAGAACTCATGGAAGAATTCAAAAATGGGGCTTTAAAATCATATAAGAAAGGTAGAAGAAAAAATGAGAAAAGAAATGAGAGTAATACAAGAGTATTACGAAAGAGTCAGCAGCTAGGAAAAAGAAAACAAGTGCTTAAAAACTAAAATTGGCCAAATGCAAAGGAGATTTAAAAAAAAATTCACTAAAGAGACAATTTCAGAATCACTATACTAGAAAGTCATAATCAAATGGAGGACCTGAATAGCATCTTTTGAGAAATTATCAAGGAAAATTGCCCTGATATCTAGAATCAGAGTGCAGACTAGGCCTTGAAAAAATTCACTGATCATGCCCAGAAAAAAATCCCAAAACAAAAACTCCAAGAAACATTATAGCCCAACTTTGGAAGCATCAGATCAAGAAAATAATACTGCAATTAACCAGAAGGAAATAATTCAAATATCAGAGAGCCACAATCAGGATTACACAGGATTTAGCAGCTACAAGAGTAAAGGTTCAGAGGTCATGGAATGTGATATTCTGGGAGGCAAAGGAGCTAAGACTACAATCAAAAATCACCTACCTGGTGAAATTAAGCATAATACTTCAAGGGGAAAATGATCACTCAATGGAAGAGACAGATTTCAACTATCATGAGAAGATCAGAATTGAGCAAAATATTTGCTCTCCAATATCAAGACCCAATGGAAAACCTAAAAAGGTAAAAAGGTAAAAGAATACATAAGGGATTGAATGGACCTGAACTGTTTACTGCCCTACATAGGAAGATGATACTTACAATTCTTAAAAATTATACAGCTAGTAGTACAGTTAGAAGGAATATTCATAGACAGAGGGTATGGGTACACTGTGAATTTGAGGGAATGACATAAAAAACTAAGGAACAAGAAAGAGGAGTGCAATGGATGCAGAGGGGAGGGAGAGGTAGAATGGTGTAAATTATTTCACGTGAAGAGGCATGAAAAACTTATCACAGTGGATGGAAATATTGGGGGTATGAGTGAAGGTCATTGCTTGAACCTTACTCTCATTAGTGTTGATTCAAAGAGGGAAAGACATACATACACAGTTGAATATAGAAATCTTTTTCACCCAATAGTAAAGTAGAAGAGGAGGCGATTACATAAATGACATGAGAGGAGGCTTACAGAATGGAAGGCAGATCAGGGGATGCAGTAAACAGAAACAGATCACTGGCATGGAGGGAAAGGATGAAAGGAGAGAGAGGGACAAAGAGGAGAAAAAATAAGATGGAAGGAAATACACAGTTAGTAATCATAACTGTGAATGTGAATGGGATGAAGTCTCCCATAAAATGGAAGTGAATAGCAGAGTGGATCAAAAATCACAATTCTACAATATGTTGTCTACAAGAAATACACTTGAAGCAGAAAGACACACAAAGAGTAAAGGTAAAGGGCTGAAGAAGAATCTATTATGCTTCAGCTGAAGTAAAAAAAGAAAGCAGAGGTAGCAATACTGATCTTAGACAAAGCAAAAGCAAAAATACATGTAATTGAAAGAGATAAGGAAGGAAACTTCTTGCTAAAAGGTACCATGGAAAACGAAGCAACCTAAATACTAAATGTATAAACACCAAGTGTTTTATATCCAAATTGTTAAGGAGAAGTTAAGTGAACTACAGATTTGTGACCAAATAAGAGACAGAGACCATTAAGAAATTTAAATTAGATAGTTTTGATTTTGTTAAATTAAAAAGCTGTTGTACAAACAAAACCGAAGCAACCAAGATTAGAAGGAAAGCAGAAAACTGGGAAACAATCTTTACTAGTGTCTCTGATAAAGGTCTCATTTCTCAATTAAATAGAAAACTCAATTTGTAAGAATAGAAACCATTCCCCAGTTGAAAAATAGTCAAAGGATATGAATAAGCAGTTTACAGATGAAGAAGTCAAAGTAATCTGTAGGCACATAAAGAAGTGCTTTACATCACAACTCTGAAGTACCACCTCACACCTATCAGATTGGGAAAAATGATAAATGTTGGAGGGCATGTGGGAAAATTGGAACACTAATGCACCATTGGTAGAGTTGTGAATTGAGACAATCATTCTGGAGAGCAATTTGGAACTATGTCCCATGGGCAATAAAACTGTAAATACCCTTTCATCCAGCAATACCACTACTAGGTCTGTATGCCAATTAGATCATCTAAAAGAGAAAAGAACTTACGTGTCCAAAAATATTTATAGCAGCCCTTTTTTGTGCTGGCAAAATACTGGAAATTGTGGGGAAACCAATCAATTGGGGAATGGCTGAACTAACTGTGGTATATGAATATAATGGAAGACTATTATACAATAAGAAATGATGAACAGGTGGATTTCAGAAAAACCTGGAAAGACTTGTATGAACTGAGGTAAAGTTAAATGAGCAGAACCAGAAAAATATTGTACATGGTATCAGCAACATAGTGTGATGATCAACTATGAATGACTCAGCCCTTCTCAGCAACACAATGATCTAGGACAAGTACAAAAGACTTATGAAAGAAAATATTATCGACATCCAGATAAAGAACAGATGGACTCTGAATATAGATAAAAGCATACTTTTTTCACTTTACTTTATTTGTGGGTTTTTTTTTTTCATTTTGGTGTCCTTCTTTCAACTATAACCAAGATGGAAATATGTTCTATATGTTAGCACATGTATATCCTATATCAAATTGCCTACCATTTTAGGAAGAGGGGAGAGGAAGGAGAGAGAGAGAAAATTTTGGAACTCAAAATCTTTTAAAAATGAATACCAAAAACGTCTCTTGACATCTAATTGGGGAAAATTAAATACTTTAAAAACAAAGGATATGTTGGCAAATCACTTCAATTCTCTGAGCTTGGCAGAGGTGTGACTAGATCAATAGTACCAGAAGTAGGAATCAAGCCTCCCTGGGGTAAGGAATATTAAAACCTCAAGTCATGTATAAAGCAACTAAATGAAGGACTGGGAAAAGGCACCTGTCCTTCTCTTCCCCAATAGGCAATTATTAGACTTGTTACCAACACAACCATATCTAACCACCAATGAAAAATGATTCCATACTCAATCCCATCCACCACTCCCATTCCTTTAAGTTCTTCCCATGCCCACATTTTTGCATAAGTAATATGCTCTAAAAAGAGTAACAACTTAATTGTGATCAAGATACTCACAGGGAAGCTCCATAAGTGTTATAATTATTTATTCATGACACACCTACCTACCCTCCTTCAATCACCTCATAGGTATAGTAGGCATCTCTTTATCTTATTACCTTACTAAGATGGCTCTCTATTGACTAAAGAATAAAATTGTGGCAGCTAGATGACGTAGTGAATAGAGTGCTGACCCTGGAGTCAGAATGACCTGAGTTCAAATACTGCCAATTGACACACTAGCTGTGTGACATTGGGCAAGTCACCTAAATCCAATTGCCTTGCCTTCCCCCCTCCAAAAAATACATTCAAAAAGAATAAAATATAAACTCCTCTGTTTGATATTTAAAACCATTCACAAATTTAGCCTTACCCTAACTTCCCTACCTAAGCATGTATACTCTCCTTCTGAACCCTACCATCTAGCCAATCAGGCCTAACTTTCTCACACTCATGGAAAAAAAAAATATCAATATGCATATAGGAATTTAAGGGATGATATCAATAATTAATAGGATTTGATGAAAGACAAATAAATGTATGTTGGAAATTTTCTGTGGAATTGATTTCAGATGTAATACACTTTTGCTTAGAGATTCTACCTTGTTTATGGTAAATATCTCCACAAAGTGAAGCAGGATTATTTTTTAAAAATATATTTTATTTATTTTGTTAAATATTTCCAAATTATATGTAAAAATAACAATGATTTAAAAAATTACATTCCAAATTCCCTCCCAATCCTTTCCCCTCCCTGAGGAGGCAAGCAATGTAATTTTGATTATACATGTGAAGGCATACAAACCATATTTCATAAACATGTTGCAAAAGAAAATGGACAAAAAATGAGACAAGAAAAAGTTTACAAAATATGCTTCATTCTTCATTCAAAGGTCATCAGTTGTCTCTCTGGAGATAGCATTTTTCAACAGCCGTCCTTTGGAACAGCTTTGGAAGATTGTCTTGATCAGAATTCTTAAATCTTTCACTTGATCATCCTTAAAATATGGCTGTTACTGTGTACAAAGTTCTGGTCTGCTCCCTTCACTTTGTACCTGTCCATATAAGTCTTTCCAGGTTTTTCTGAAAGCATCCTGCTTCTCATTTCCTGTTCCACAATAGCAGTACATCTCAATCATATAACACACTTGTTTAGTCATTTCCAATTGACAGGAATTCCCTGGATTTCCAATTCTTAGTAACCCCCAAAAAGAGCTACTATAAGTATTTTTATACATATAAGATTTTCCCCTTTCATTTGATCTCCTTGGGATGCAAATGTAGTAGTAGTTTTGTGTTGTAAAAGGACATGCACAGTTTTTTAGCAATTTGGGCATAGTTAGAAATTGTCCTCCAGAACAGTTGGACCAGTTCAAAACTCCACAAATGGTGCATTATATCCAAATTTTTCCATACCCTCTGCAGCATGTCTCATTTTTCTTCTCTGTCATGTTAGCCAGTCTTATAGGTGTAAGGCAGTAGCACAGAGATTTCTCCAATCAGTTGTGATGTAGAGGATTTTTTATGTGATTATTGGTAGTTTTGATTTCTTTTTCTAAAAACTACCCATTTATATCTTTTGAGCATGTTATCAACTGGAAAATAACTTTTTTTAAAAAATTTGGTTCACTTCCCTATATATTTGAAAAATAAGATCTTTACTGGAGAAACTAAGTATAAACTATGTTCCTTCAGTGTCTTATTTTCCTTTTAGCTTTGGCAGGATTTTTTTTGTACAAAGCATTTTTTTTTAATTTCATGTATTGAAAATTATCAATTTAACCTCCTGTGATCCAGTCTTTCTACTATTTGGTCAGTGACATTTCCCTTATTCATAGATTAGACAGGTACATTTTCCTGTGCTTCTCTAAATTATTTATATCATCTTTTGTGTTTAAACTGTTTATACATTTTGACCTTATCTTGCTATATACAGTATGACATGTTGATCTATGCAGTTTCTCCCAAACCGCTTTCAAGTTTTCCCAGTATTTTTTTCAAATGGTGAGTTTTTATCCCCAAAGCTTGGATCTTTGGGATTACCAAATACTTGGTTACTAGAGTCAATTACTATTAAGTATTGTGTACCTCATCTATTGCACTGATCCACCACTGTTTCTTAGTCACTACCAGACAGTTTTGATGATAATCACTTCATAATATTGTTTGCAATTTGGAATAGCTAGCCCACCACTCTTCATATTATTTTTTATTGTTTTCATTGATATTCTTCAACTTTTGTTTTTCCAGAGGATTTTTTTTTTTTTGCTTTTTTCGGAGCGGGGAAGGCAGGGCAATTGGGGTTAAGTGACTTGCCCAAGGTCACAGGGTTAGTTTTGTGTTGAGTGCCTGAGGCCTGATTTGAACTCAGGTCCTCCTGACTCCAAGGCCAGTGCTCTATTCACTGCACCACCTAGCCACCCCACCAGATGAATTTTATTACTTTTTTTCTAGATCTATAAAATATTTGTGGTTGGTTGACTGATATGCTACAAAATAAGAAGTACAATTGTCTCTTTTATTATACTGGCTCAGCTTACCAATAAAATTAATGTTTCCAAAATAATTTAGATTTGTCTTTATTTATGTGAAAAATGTTTTGTAATTGTGTTCATGTAATCAGTCTCTGGATTTGTCTTGGCAGGTAGAGTCCCAAGTATTTTATATTACTGTAGTTATTTTAAGTGGAATTTCTCTATCTCTTGCAACTGAGTTTTGTTGGTAGTAAGCAGAAATGCTGATGATTTATGTAGGTTTAATTTATATCCTACAACTTTGCTTAAGTTGTCAATTGTTTCAACTAATATTTTAGTTGATTCTCTGGGCTTCCCTGATTACACCATCATATAATTTGCAATGAATGAGAGTTTCATGAAAATTGCCTATTTTTATTCCTTCAATTTCTTTTTCATGTCCTCTTGCTATAGTTTGCAGGTCTAGTAAAATATTGAATATTAGTGGTCATAATGGGCATCTTTGCTTCATCCCTGATCTTACTGGGAAGGCATCAAGTTTATCCACACTACAGAAAATTTTTTTTGGGGGGGGGAGAATGAACAGGAACATTGAAGGAGTCAGTCCCCCCCAGTTTTGGTCCAGGAGTAGGTAGGATGGGGTGGTTGGTCCAGTTTTGCTGATTTGGAGGACAGGGAGTGTATTACAGTAAATTCAAGGTAAGAAGGCATTGCTCAGCATCTGTAGGCACAACGGGAGAAGCAGTGCCACCAATGGATAGGAGTAGTCAGGGAAGAGGAAGAGCTGGAACAGAAGGGGCTTGAGAGTTCTACGAGCTTCCTAGGAATGTCACAGCTAGAAATATATTAACCATTCAAGGGAGGGTGAAGAAGAGTGGTGATCAGAGGATCTAGCGTGGCATCCCATATCCAGTCATGCCTGCCTGAGAGGCCCCAAGGTTGGTGCCCATCTGCAGCCCAATGACATTCTTGCCCTCCTGCAGTTGGTTATCTGAGAAATTTCGGGGATTCTCCTTGGACTTCTTAGGGAACCAGTTAGGATCTCGAGAGAAGAACCCATCACCCGGAGCCAACGCCAGCCCACCCAGGTTCATCAGTGTCCATTGCACACATGCCATATTCTTTCCTTCCCAGAGGTCCACAGTTTGGAAGATATCAGTGGCATTGATGCCATAGCGCTCTGCTGCCTGTAGGAACTGAGAAATCTGTTCCATCTGTTTGAAGGCCATGCCTGAAGCCTGGATCTTCTTTACTGGGCCCTGGCCTTCAGGGTATAGCCCATTGATGAGCTCACACAGCACCGTGCCATCTTTGAG
>CM053580.1:419113779-419161496 GCA_028627135.1 Pseudochirops cupreus | reverse complement strand
TCAGCAGGAGTCCTTAGCAGAGATTCTGCCCTGCTCAAAGCAAAAGGAGTTCGCAACTGCAGCCACTGCCTCTGCCGCCGCTTCCAGTCAGCACCGCACAGCGACTAGCTTGGTTCCGGCGTTCTCTTGCTCCACCCCTTCCTGCTACATCAGCAAGCTCAAGGGGCGTGGAAGATCTTCAAATCCCAGTATCGTTACAATGATTTAGTTACAAAGTGATTATACTTGGTTCAAAACTGTGTGACCACTGTGGTAAAAACTATGTGGTCATTTTCTATGATAAGTTGTTATAAATGCTATATTTTGATTATCTGTGATAAATTGTAATATTGCACATGTTGTACCTTGGTTTACTGTGAATGTTTTGCTCTGATTTTTTATTGAATAGAGTGTTCACTATACTATGTAATCAGAACCTTGAAAGCTGTTCACAGCAGCCATCCTCTGGAAAGCTGCTCATGCTTGGCTTTCCACAGACACTGCTGTCCTCCCAGTTCCCCAGGCTTCCAACCAAGGTGACAGATTTGACTACTCACTACCTCCCATCCCACATATCCACAGATCTGCAATATCTCTCAAATACATTCCCTTTGCTTCTCTGATTCTGATACCAGTCTGATGCAGTCTTCATCATCTTACACCTTGTCTTTTGCAGCCACCTTCTAGTGGATCTTTCTGCCACAAGTCTAATCCCACTCTAACCCATCATTCACTCTGGTGGGGAAAATAACATTTTTAAAGTGACTGTTGAACTATTTCACTCCACTCCTCAAAATTCAGTAGCCACCTATAGCCTACAGGATCAAATAAAATATCTTCTGTTTGGCATTCAAAGAACTTCATAGCCTTGTCCCTAAAACTCATCTACCTGGTATTTTTACACTTTACTCCTTATCATGTATTCTTCAATCCAGTAAGACTGTCCTCCTTGCTGTTTCACAAACAAGCTGCTCAATCTCGTAGCTCTAGAGATTTTTTCTCAATGTCTCCCATATTCAAAATGATTTCCTCCCTTATTTCTACCTCCTGGATTCCCTGGCTTCTTTCAAGTCACAAATAAAATACCACTATCTAAGGAAACCTTTTCCTAACCCCACTTAATTCTATTGAGTTCCTTCTTTTATTTCCTATTTATCATATACACACACACACACACACACACACACACACACACACACACATATATATACATATATATATATACACACACATATATATATATACACACACATATATATATACACACACATATATATACACTTATCTTTATCATATATATTTATCATATTTATACATGTATGTGTTATTCATATACACACACATACATACACATGTGTATATGTGTGTATATGCATGTGCGTGTCTGTGTATGTATGGACATATAAGTGCATACATACATACATTGTTTGTCCTTTATTTATTCGCCTGTTTTCTGCTTCATTCAGTCATGAACAGATTCTTGAAGGCAGGGACTGACTTTTGTCCCTTTTTGTATCCCCAAAGTTTGGCACATAGTGGGCACTTAATAAATGAACCTTTGGAAATGATGGACTTGAGGGCAGCTAGGTGGCACAGAGAATAGAGCACTGGCCTGGAGTCAGGAGGACCTGAGTTCAAATGCATCCTCAGATACTTAACACTTACTAGCCATGTGACCTTGGGCAAGTCACTTAACCCCAATTGCTTTGTTCTCCCCCCTCCAAAAAAAAAAGGAAAAAAAAATGATGGACTGAATGACAGACTTTTATATGTATTGTTGTTTTAGTTGTTCAGTCATTCAGTTGTGTCTAACTCTTTGTGACCCCATTATGGGGTTTTCTTTGAAAAATACTGAAGGAATTTGTCATTTCCTTCTCCAATAGTTTAAGGCCGATAGAGGTTAAGTGACTTGGCTAAGGTCAACAAGCTATTTAAGTGTCTGAGGCCAGGTTTGAACTCAGATCATCCTAGCTACAGACCATGGTGGAGCACGTATGAGAGGACAGGCATAACAGTTGCACATTTAGTCAGTCAACAAGCATTTATGATGCATTTAATATGTGCCAAGCACAATGTTAAACATTGAAATACAAATAAAGGCAAAAATACAGTTCCAGTTCTCAGTAAGCTTATATTTTAATGGAGGTAGAAACATGCAAATAATTACATGCAGAGCAGATAGATGCTGTTCTCAGAGGGAAGGCATTAATAGTGGGAAGTGGAGAGGAGACCAGGAAAAGTCTCCTATAAAAGGTAAGATTTGAGCTGAATCTTAAAGAAAGTCAGGAAAGCCAGAAGGTAGAAATGAGAAGCAAGATCATTTCAGTCATGGAGTTTGAAACTGTATGGGTGGTTGAATTCAGTGCCCACATCAATGAGATCATAAATCCATCAAAGTACCAAATCTCTATCCTCTCTCTCTCCTTATCTCTACCTGTAGTAGCCCTAGGAGTAAGTCCTGACTATGCATTTGCTAGCTAGTTCACCCTCAGCAATTATCTTCTCTAAGCCTAGTTTTCTCCACTATAAAACAGATATAAAATCTGCCCAACTTCTCAGAACTCTTTTGAGAATCAAAAAGTATGTGAAAGTGGTTTGTAAAATATGAAGTGCTGCACGTTAAGATATTGTCATTCACATATACTTCCCCCAATATATAAATTGGAGATATGTGTGTAATTCTTTTTATACTAATTTAATCCAAGTCTGATTTTCCTTGTCAAATGCAGCTGCTGCCTGGTGGGCCTGTCACTTTTCATGGCTCCACTTCTTGTATCATAGATAACTGCCTAGGTAGCTCAAAGCAAATCTGTACTTGCTTTGTTGGCTGCCAGACAGCAAGGTCTATCTGTTGTCATTTACCTGCCATTACTTACAAATGAGGTGTTGTACATCAGATCTGTTCCATTTTGGGGGATAAAATAAATTCAGATGCTTTTGAAATCTGGCAGCAGGTACATATAAAAATGTATGTAGACCACAACTACATGCTGGTCAATGCATTTTCTTACATGTTTAGAACCCCTCACCAACTCCATTACTCATTTTAGCAAGTAATCTACCTTAATTTGGAAACCAAGTACATGTTGATAAGAAAAGGGGGAAAAATTCTCTCGCCTAAAGATTTTTTTAATTGACATGAATTTTTTTGGCTTTGCTCTTAAACTCTGAAGATGTATAAAAACAGAAATGTGTTACTTATTTATTTTTATGAGAACTAGATTCATTTAAATATTCAACATCAATTTTTAAAAACTTCCCTTGATTATTTTAGTTATAGTATTTTGATCCTTGGGGGACTAACATTTGTTTTTCGGCCACACTGTTAGTAGACAAGATAAATCATGAGGAAATATCAAATAGCCTCCACGTTCTTTTTGAAGGATTGCTTAATAATAAAATGTAAGATTAAAAATCCAGGTAATGTTATGGGACAGTGGGAGATTTACAGCTTTTTCCTGCTTTCCAAAGGTCAAGCTGAGCTTAAAAAATGTGCACATTCATGTTTCATATAGGTGTTTGGTGGTATGTGTTTTGGTATACTTCTGATTAAGATACATTTTCTCTTTTTTGTATTTTAACGTATTTTATTTGCTTCATTAAATATTTTTCAATTGTATGTTTTAAAGATTTTAATGTTCACTTTTAAAAGTGTTGAGTGTCAAATTCTCTGTCCTTTCTGCCTGTCTCCTATCCTACGAGAAGGCAAGCAACATAATGTCAATTATATGTGTAAAGCCATGCAAAATATGCTCCAATATTAGCCAAAACGTATTTCTCTTAATAGTATTTCTCTGAATAGGATCTTTCTGCTTTAATGCCAGTTTCTCATTTCTAGATCTAATGAGTCCTTTTGCTTGAATCCTGTTGTTCAATCCCCTGTTAATGACATGCATTGCTCTTCCATGTGGATAAGAATATTTTTTATTTCCATTCTTTATTGGCTTAAAGGTCATTATCAATTCTACTTATCTCCTCCATAGCTCCCCTTGTTTTCAAACTACTTTACAGCCCTTTGTTGACCTTTGCAAAGCTTATGAATGTTACGGTGATTTTTATCTGAATTCTTAGGCTCTGAAGCGTAACTGTGTTCCATCACGTACACATATAACATGGCCTTCACAACTATGATTCAAACATTTACTGTTTAAATAAGTTTAATGCAGAGATGCTATTATTAAAGAAATGTGAACTAATTTAAACTTAGTTTGAGGCATTAACCTTCCCAATCATTCAGCCACTTAGACTGGATAAGTGCTGACTTAATTTTTTGTTGTTTGTCAGTAGAAAAGCATTCCATCAATATGCAATAAGTTGAAGAAAAGAACTGATGTACTGTGCTGTTGGGCAGAAACAATAGAGATTACTCTCCCTGAATTCAAATTATTGAGCCGTTTCTCTGTTGTTCTGCCCATTAGCTTAAATGAGAACAGTTTGTAATGCCAAGTAGATCACAGCATTAGTCTCAACTGGTCATGGTCTCCACTTTGATCATCATGCCACATTTTGGCGACTTCCAATCATTATGGCAATTTTTTTCCTGAAGAATACTGGCCTAATAACACATTTAAGATATAAGTCCATTGACAGCAAAATGTTCTGACTTTGTGGTCTAGGATCAATGATGCCATCCAGAGTGATTTACTATTGTGCCTTTTATTTATATACCAGAGGGAAAATGATAGCCAACAACTAATGAGTTCCCTGAATAATGAATAGCCAATACATTATAAAACATTTACCAAATTTTATTTTAACCCCTCAATATCTCACAATAAAAACGCAATCATATTACTCTATCTAAAAGGAAATAAGGTCATTGATTAATTAGGATAGGGCTAATCTTGATTTGTTCTTCACATTATCTGTGTTATAGTTGGATGTGAAATGAACATAGATATGTTTTAAATTTTGTTGAGAATTATGACGATAAAGGACAAACAACCCTTAACTTATCAAACTCCAATTTGTATCCAAATAGCCATCTTAGAACTGGATTCTCCAAACTATAGTATTTACACATACAAAAAAAAAAAAAACCTCATAACATAGAGATTTTCCCATCTTCCTTATGTCATTGCTTTTTATGTATTAGAATCCTACCATTAATTTCACTTCTTTCTTTCTCATTGGTTATTAGGAAAAAGTCATAATTGAAGGTCATTTTTTAAAACAGAATTTGGGATTTAATTAATAAGAACTTCAGATTAGGAAACTTTCTCTATCACTGCAGATAGAGTATGTTACCACTTAAGAGTATTTCTTGGTACAATTTAAGGTTAAGTGACTCTGCCAGAGTTACACAGTCAGTCTTGATCAGAGGCAGGAATCTGAAACCAAGTATTTCAGAATTGTGGCTATTTCTCTGTATTTACACCTCATACCACCCTTAATCAAGGCCTATAAAGTAGTGTTTAACCAGAAAGACCCAGGAGATTAGCCACTATCTATATCAGACAAAGTAGTTAGGAGAATGAAAAAGAAATAAAGTTGTCCCAAATCTTTATCAAGGAACAATAAAAGGGTGATTCAAAAGGAAAATATACAAAGTCCAGTTCTGATACCCAGAGGAGATCATAGAAGATCAAGATATCATTCAAGGAAAGTTACTTTCAAGTTGTTCAGCATTTTCAGCACACAACCTCTATTCCAACTCTCCCCTTAAACACACACCTTACTTATTTTCAGTTAACTTTGCTGCCATGGTCTCTCCCTCTCTCCCTTCTGAGACTTTTGGATGTACACGTCTTCCCCTATTCTATGACAATATTGGCAAAGGAGATGAAGAACGAGGAATTCCTGAAATCCAATCAACATTTTTACATCCCTACCTCCTCCACTTGGCTTTTATTGAAAGTCTCTTAGAAAGTATGACTAGATCCTCCTCTTACTCCTCTGGTATTGTCTTCTCCCCAAGCCCCAACTTGATTTCCATTCCATAGCACCCTATCAAGCTCTGGTGACAAAATTCTAAAAAGTCTGCTGTCTCTCATAAGTGAGAATGAATCTTCCTCCAATTATTCTTGTACTTGAGGACCCACCATTAAAATTACACATATGTCTCTATGCATTTCCTTGCTGAGTCTAAATGAAAAAAGAAAATGAGAAGGGTGTGAGGGTGGGGAGGGGAAGAGTCTTTCAAATCCCAGGCACTTTACTATTGCTACAACAGTAAAACAAACAAAGCAGCCAATCTTAGGAATGTTCAAAATATCTCTGTGCTTGCTTCATGAATATTTAGGTAGGGGAGAAATTATGAGAATGTGGTCTATTCAGTTCTGGTGTTATTGAAAGTAGAGAAGTGTCACTTGGCAGTATTACTCAAACAAACATACCAGTCAAATCCTGGGCCCTTCTGAAAAGAAAGGGAATGGAAGAGGGTCTGCAAAAACTGACTTCTCTCCTTCTGACCCCTACATTTTTCCACCCCTATTCTACATCTCTTTCTTCATGCAATGATGGATAGAGCTACTATTTTTAACCTTGGGAAGGTATCTCAGTGACTTGGTGTATCAACATGCACTATTGACAATGCCTGCAGTAACTATAAATATGCTGGTATGGGTATTAATCACAAAATGTAACAGGCTCTCTACACAGGAAATATAGCTAGAACATTTATTCAAATACCAGAAACCTGAGTCCTAAAACCAAAAAGTCAAAGCTGTCACAGTAGTTATGAAGTTGGCACATGTAGTTAATGTAGTAAACGCCCACATTCTCAAGGCTTCAAAACAGGACAGGCTATCTCAGACAAAGATCCTCCTCTCCTCACAGCAACTGCTCAGCATCCACACAGCTGGCTCTCAGCAGCTCTGGCTCCCTACAGTTCCTGTTCCTGGCAATCCTCAGCAGGAGTCCTTAGCATATATTCTGGTTGGCTCAAAAAAAAAAAAAGGAGTCTGCACCATATACTGCTTCCAGTCACCACCACACTGACTCTAGCTTGGCTCTGGCTTTCTTTTGCTCCACCCCTGCCTGCTACGTCATCAAGTTCAAGAGTCATGGAGATCTTCAAATCCCATAACCATTACACTTGTGACTGGAAGTATTTGTCTTTTATTGTTTGGAAGCTGATAAATTTTGGGAGAGTCCTCAATACTATATTTGGCATGTATAGGAATAGGAGAGAGCAAAACATATCTATTCCTAGAATAACCAGTGTAATGGTGTACAGAGTACAGAGTACTGGTGATGGTATCTCTCTAGATATCAAAACTGAGAAGCCTGATTATGGAAGAAATGTTATGAGGTGTAATGTAAATGCCTTAGGAAAACTGTGGAGAATGCTGGGACAAGTAGATGGTTCCTTTATGCTAAGGAGATGAATAGGAGGCTTTTTAAAATTAGTTTTATAGTTAGAATTGGAAGTAGATCAAAAAAAAAACAACCAAGAACTGAATCACCTTTGTCCTCACTCCCTTGCATCATTCTTTTTGTTTCTTTAGCTATGTACTTGGTGGTTCCAGAGAACTCCTTAGCTCATAAATTCTATGGAAAGAAAATGCTCTCAGGACAGAAGCTTAAAAGCATTCTCCCCTCTGTGAGCTGTGCTGCATTTGGACATGAACTTAGTAGGACCAGTACTATGTAGAAATTGAGCTGAATATATCCTTAAGGTTTTAGTGGAAAACATGTAGTTTTGATTTTGATACATAGTTGCAGTAAATAATTCTTTGTAAAAACAAAGCAGCATTAAGTTGTTAAAGGGAACTGGGATATTAATCCCTGGCTCACAATATTTTGGGGGTAAGTGAAAGGAGGAAAAACAGCCAGTATGGGCTTGAGATATTAATGTTTTAGAAAAGTCATTTTTCCCTAGAACCCTGAGAGGCATACGGAGCCTGTCTGGCTCTGCAAAGCAATATTCAAAACACTAAATAAAAGTCCAAATGCATTTTTCCCATACATACACATATGGCTTCTCTCAAAACTTACACTTACACTGTGACTTCTCTCAATAGAAAAGTTACATTCTAACTTTTCACGAAGCCTTTCTTGGTATGTCCCACATGCCCTCCCCCTGTTCCCCACTACAAGATTTTACCAATCTTTGTAACCTCAGCACTAAGCAGAATGCCTAGAACATAGCATTTAATAAATGATTATGAATATAGCATTTAATAAATGCTTGTCAGTTGGCACTATAGTCCCAGTAAAACATTGTAGTAAGTTCACTCAGTTAGACAAGCATTTATAAAGCCCTTACTATGTGCTGGGCATCCTGCTAAGTGATAGTGATATAAACATAGGAAAAGGAAAGACATTCTTTGCTCTCAAGCAGCTGATATTCTAAATGATTAAGAGAATACAAAGCAAGAAGTTAAAAAGGTGGGCAATGGGAGGCGAGAGGAAGAAATCACCACAAATTTGCAAGGCAAGATGGAGAAATCTAAACTACAGCCTGGTGAAAAATGAAGAAATGACTCATTTTTGGAACACAGTTTAAATGGAGGTCTTGGGAAGAGCGATCCAAACAAGGGGAAGGACTTCAGGGTTGAAGGGTACTTCCATGGTATATATTCCATGCCTGAAGTGATCATCTATGATAAAGAGGATTCTGGGTACGATGGAGAGGTCTAATAGTGTAGACAAATGTATTCAGAGTTAAATATACTTTGTAGATTGGTCTGGGAACTCTGCAACCAAGTAGAATAATACAGATAGAAAAATGTAATATGAATACTGAAAAACAATTTACCAACAAACATTTTTTAACATAATCAAAGCCATTTGTCTCTGAGTCACTGAATCCAGAAGTTGTATAATCTAACCATTACATATACTTGAACCCTTTCTAAAACTTTCCTAACAAATTAATAGCCTCCCTCTCCACTTGAAGACCTCCAGTAAGGGGAAATCCACTATCTACTTAAATAAGGAACTTTTACATTGGGTTTGCTCTCTATGAAGCCTAAATTTTGTTCTTTTTAAAAACTACTCTCCATCCTCTGGGCCATGAAGAAAAAATGAAATTGTTTTCAGATGATATCCCTTCTGATGCTATGTTTCTCCACAGACCTCCTCAAATCTAAGTCAAATATTTTCAGCCCTGTGTTCAGTCACCTCCTTGCATTGGTCATGGCTTAAATGGTAAATGGCTTAAAATTCTTTTGAGAATATGATGCTCAGAACTCAACATAATACTCCAGATGTGACCTGTCCAGAGCAGAGTATACAAAAGACTATCACTTCCTTTGTTCTAGATAGTAGATCCACTTTTAAACCATATAAGATAATTAACTTTGCTTGATTTTCATGGTACACAGTTACTGAGACTGAGCTTTCATGATGAAACTACGTTCAAAGAAAATGGAAAAGAAAACAAAAATAGGACACTATTTCACTCAAAATGGGGATGTTTTGCCCATATAGCCTCAGAATTCCTTTCTAGTTCTAGGTCTAGAATTCTTTGACACTGTGACTTTATTATAAATCATTGTAATGTCAAGGAGTTAAAAATAAGAAGAAATAAAGATTCAAAGGGATTCATATGTACACACATTTCTGATCAGTATACTGGAATAATAAAGCTTTAAAAAAGATTTCACATAGAAATGATCATTTTGAAATATGACCAACAGAAAAAAATTTACATTATAAATATTCTCTTGATCAGACAATATGCATTCATGATTCCCGAAAACTCTAAAAGATTTCTGGATGAGTTTCAGACCTTTGGAGCTTTTAGGCCTCAAATATTTCTCTCCCATACTTCTTTTCCTGTTGGAAACTTTCCACCATCACCCTGTACTCTTCCAATCAACATTCCCCCATTCTTTTGAAGAATTTGGAGAATAGAGATAAAAGGCATTTTACTTTGGATGAAACATTAAATGATTTAGCGAGGTCATTGTGTCCCTATATTTACCAATTTAGCCAGAGTCCCTCAGACTAGGCAAAGACAATAATCTTGTTAAAATCAGTGTTTTCAATTCAAAGATTAGATTAGATTTCCTTTTTTTTAAGATAAAGAATCTTCTAAATGAAAAGAAATATATTTTCTAAAATGTTTATTTTGTTTAGCATTTTTGTTAGCTAAATTATGAAAAGGTTTAATCTCTGTAAAGGCAAGAAAATAGAAAACTTGGCTGATTTTTATTTTAAAAAATTGTTCAAGGATAAATTTAATAGTCCTAAAACTTAATTTCCTTAGAACACTGCTTCTAACATTTTCACCTGATATATTTCACCAAACTAGTCTCAGTAACTCCAATCATTAAAGTTACTTCTCTCTTATTATTTTCTTATTCAACTCTCCTTTCTCTGAGAACATATAAAAGGTAATAGTAATTAGTTAGTAGTCTGTTCATCTTTTTTTACTTTGCCTTCTCAACCCACACCAAATAACTGTAGCACCCAAGCTAAAAAGCTCGAATATCACATTTTATTGTCATTGTTGTTGCTACAACTATATTCTTACTACTAAAAGATATTTCATCAACCTTCTTTACTGACTTATTAACCTCTCTCTCTTCTAGTCTTTAGAGGCCTCCTGTTGCCTCTGGAATCAAATGCAAACTCCTCTTCTTGACATTTCAAACTTTTCACGTCCTGACTCCAAACTACCTTTGCATTCTTATTACATATTGTTCTCCTTTATCTATCTTTGGTAGAACCATAGTGACTTTTCCACTTTTCCTTATACATGATATTCTATCTGCTTTCTCCATGCCTCTTCATACGCTGTCCCACCATGCCTACAAGAATCTCCTCTCCTAATCTTTTTGAATCCCTAAATAATTTAAAAAACTCATGAAGCTTTTTCTGATCTCACCGAGTGGTAGTACTACCATATAAAATTTTGTATACATATTATATATATATATATATGGGTATACGTATGTATGTGTCTATATGTGTATATAGACACATACATACATATACACAATGCACCCATGACTCAATATATACATCCATGTATGTACATACATGTGATTACATTTCTGCATATCGTGTATATGTATAGATGCACACTGCAATCCTTATTAACTGGGCAGAGGAAGGTGTAATGCCAAGCAAAGTCAATTTCCAAGGTTCAGAATACCAACATAGCAAACTCTATTTATTCAGTGACAGATTAAGGCAAAACATTCACAGAACAGAGAAGATCAAAATATAATGTAACATTCATTTTAGTAAGTAAGTTCTCAATTCAATCCAAGTACTGCTCCACCCCTGGACAGTAAATTCATTTAGTCAGTCAAAGTCTCTCTTCTCAAATGGAGATTAGTTTCCAATCATAAACAAAGTCCATTAATTCGGCCAGTGACAGAGCACAAAAAGTCAAAAGTTTCCCACCCCTGAATCACAAATGAATTACAATACCATCCATTAATGCCAAGCACTTTCTCTAAAGAGGCAGGAGAGCACAAAAGGCCATCTACCCTTAAGCTATAACAAGGTTAAGATATCGCAGCATTGAAAACCCAAGGAAAGGCCCTTCCTTCACCTTGACATGAGGCACGTTCTCAGTAATCTCTGTTCCTGGGGAGACTAAGCTTAACAAAGCCACAACATGCATTGCTAGTATCCTCATTAAATCACTCTCTGCCTTCAGAACAGTCCCAGAACCCCTGAAAATGTCAGCAAGACCCTCTTCCAGGATTTCTGCAAACATACAACAAGAAAATTCTCCTTCAGGTCTTCTGAACCAACAGCAAGGTTTCAGGACCTCTACAACAGTAGCACTGTCCTTCAACTGCAGATGAATCTGGCAAAACAACATCAAAACAGACAGACAAAATAGTGGCATCACAGTCATGCTTCCTCAGTTCTTGACAGCTCCAGGTGGCAGTTCTCAAAAGTCCCGGGCAGCTCCAACCAGCCTTCAGGAGTCTTTCTCTCATCAATTCTGGCCCCTGGCAATTCTCCTCTCTGCCTCCACAATACTGCTGTCCAAAAGTCCTTCTGGCCTTCTCTGCTTGGGCCTTCTCTCTGCTTGGGCTTCTCTCTGCTTGGGCTTCTCTATAAATCCACGGCCCAAGCTCCTCCCAGTTCAGCCCTCTGTCTTCACATCAACAAGTCTATCCCACAAGTGGGATTCACAAGCTCTGGGTTTCAACACTGAAACCTAAAACCAAGCCAATAAGGGGTGGCTAGGTGACACAGTCAACAGAGCACTGGTCCTGGAGTCAGGAGGCCCTGAGTTCACATCCAACCTCAGTCACTTAACACAAAAACGAGCTGTGTGATCTTGGGCAAGTCACTTAACCCCAATTGCTCTCCAAAAAGAAAAGAAAAAAAAAACAAGCCAATACAGGGGGATCTTTAAATTCCATTACCATTACAGAAGGGAAGGAAGCTCACGATGATTTTCTTGTGTTATTCTTTCTAACAGCTCCAGCATGCCCAAAAGTCTGCTACCGAAGATTGTTGTGTCCATAGCAAGCTTCCAACTCAGCTCTTCTGTTTTCTAACTGTCTAAACTTATCTGTGCATGACAAACATTACATCCTACTGTCATCTTATGTTTTCTCCACAAGGCAAGGAAAAGTAAAATGTCCATGACCTTCATCCTCATTACTTGATCTCCTTTTTCTATTTCATGTGGCCTCTACAACCTACTATTCTATTCTTCCCTGAGGTCGTGTGTTAGGGGAAAAAGAGAGATATACGATACATCTTCATTCCCATGCAGGCTCCATTCCTGACACTCTAGGATTCTTTATCGTACCACAGAAGTGTCATCACCCTAGAAGCTCACCATAGTCCTGGACTTCTCACACTGGAAGTAAACTGTATTGCAATCCTCTGCTCTAATTAGCTGGTTCCCCCCAAAAACCTCCATTTTAAGAAAATTGTCAAAGCTAGCCACGTTCTCCCTTCTTCTCTAGGCTATGATCCTGAACCTCTGGATTTTCTCTGCTATGCCACCTTCCCTCTTCAAGTCCCTTCTCCTTCTCACCTCCTTGTGTTCCATCATGTTTTATATATGGTCTTTCCCCATTAGAATGTGAGCTCCTTGACAGCAGAGACGATCTTCCTGTTTATATTTGTATTCCTAGAATTTAGCATAGTGCCTGGTACACAGTAAGCATTTAATAAATGTTTGTTGATGAACGGAAAAAAGCCAGGTGGGATCAGAAAAAGTCTACCTTGTCTTGCAAAGACAGTCAGTTTCTAGATTTTGAAATAAATCCCTTGGGGAGATTTTATTTTTAATGCGGCATCTTCTAAAACAGTTGTGACATAATGTTATTGCCTTTATTTCATGATTACCACATTAGCAGGAAAGCTGTTAACAGATTTGCATATGTCATCTTATTTGATCTACACAATAACTCAATAAAGTAGGAAGCATTAGTTTCAGAATATTATTTGGAGAGAGTCCAATAGATCTATGATATCAATGATGTAATTATTACCTCTTAAGACATAAATCATAACCCCTCATGCTATCCCATTTCATGATGGTTTTGTCTATACTCTTCCCATACATTAGACACAGTAGTTCCACACAATACACTAGGACTCTTCCTTGCATTCTTTTTATGTGATGAATTTTCCAGTGGAGCAAGGTACTCTTCAATAACCATTCCTCATTTCTACCACATGAACTGCTTTTCTCCTTTTTTGATCACATAGTTCTCTTACAACCATCTTTGTCCTTTATATTGTCCTCTGAATTGCATTTATGCAGTATTTTGGATTATCCATAACTTCAATTTAGTCATACAATATCACTTGAAAAATGTTCAGATGCATAAATGAATATGTGTTTTTATATATGTAGGTGTTCTCTCCATGAAGACAATAAAGATGAGGATATGGATGAGGATGAGGATGTTGGTGGCAGTGGTGGTGTGGTGGTGATGACTATAATATTAATGAAGGTGATGATGATGATGATGATAGAATTTATATGGCACTTTATATATGCAAAGTACTTTACATGTGTTATTTCATTTGGTCCACACAACAACCCTGCAACATAGGTATTATTATCATTGACATTTTTCAAATAAAGAAACTGAAGTCAAGAAAGTTTAAGTGACTTATTCTGGATTACATAACTAGTAATTGTCTTAGGTAGGATTAACACTCAGGTATGCCTGACTTTAAGCGCTTTATCCATTTATTCACACTTAGCAACTTCTGTGATAATGATTGCTACCTATTATTTCCTGTCCATTCAATCTCGTTCTTGTCAATGTTCTCCTATAAATTTTCCACAAGAGGTTCAGCCAATACACTGGGGGCCTTCCTCACTTTCTAGTAGCATTACAGGAGTTCTATTGGATGTACACAAAATGTTCAATGACATCTATGTCACTGGGTTGATGTGACAATAAGAAGAGATATTTATAAAGAGCTTAGCAGTCTATTAAAGGAGACAACATGCAATCAGCTATACGTCAGATAAATTGGACATAATCAGTAGTGGGAAAGTACTACACAGACAGAGTAGATATACCACTAGTGGAAGTTAATCTTATCCTTTCTGACATTATTGGAATAACTGAAACCAAAGAACAGAAGGAAGTTATAGTTAAATATAGAAATGGATCTTCTTGGAGAGGGAGATAAAGGAGTCAGTGGAATTTATCTTATTGTGCACCCAAAGACAACAAGAAATATAATTTCATGGATTATTTGGTCATCTTGTATTGTAATGCTTATCTGAAAAATGTGAACACGAAACTTCTCTTAATGTTCTGTACCAAATGATTAATGAAACCAAAAAAAATTTTAAATGACAGTCCTACATTTCCTCTTTCTGGTGCACAAAAGCAAGAAAGGTGGTAAAGGGTGCTAAGAATCACACATTGTTTCATAGCTTGACTTGGCCAAAGAATTCATTAGCAACCTGTCAGTCTGACCAATAATGAACCCTTCCACATTTCATTAGTCTGCTTCTTAGACTTGGTATGTTGCAAGATGATACTACAAGCATTTCCAACATGACAGAACCAACTAGAGCTTGTACTATGCAAGTATAGCCTTGAAGAATCCAGAACCACCTCCATAGAAAGACAAGAAATCATAGAAAGATATTCTGCAGGAAGAATATTGGTTAGAGGATAGCTCCTTTATCAGTACTATATATGATGAAGCCAAATCTCAGAGGAAAACAAATCTGGAAGCTAACTTGCTTCAGAGTGATTAAGTGACTTGCACCCATCTAATAAGTAACAAAGTCAACCCTTCACCTTAGGCCTTTGGATTGAAAGATTGTTGTCCTTTCCATTATATCATATGACCTTCAAAATTACACCAGGCTGCCTTGCTAAAGAGGCCATGGTAGGGAAACAGAGGCCTGAGAAATAACTTACAAAATTTGCCTAGAGTAAATATAAACACATTTTGCATGCACACAGGTACAGGTACACAGGGGAAAGGGGTGATCTGGCCCTGTGATTTCATCTAATGTAAAAACCACTTCCAAGGATGTCAATAAATAATTATTTATAACTTAAAGTTTTAAAAGTGTCACCTGGAGCCTGTTAGTATAAAAATTATTTTTAAGGGTCTTGCCCAGGATTACAGAGTAAGTATACATCACAGGTAGGGCTTAAACCCAGGTCTTCCTGACTCTCATCCCTACCCTTATCTGCAACACCATATTGATTCCCAGAAAGGAATAATATACTTGCTTATAACAATAATAGTTCTTATTAATATCATCATGCAAATACCATTAATACTGTTTTTTAATGTTTCAACTTCAAATTTTCTTCCCTTTATTGGAAATGAGAAAGTACTTAGTACATTAGTACATCTGTACTAATGACCTTCTAATTGTTGTTGTTGTAATCACTTGGTTTGATGAAAATCAACCCTGAGTTATTGGAGGCTATGTCAAGAACTAGATCTGACTGTTTCGGTAAAGCTAGAAAGCACTTCAAGGACATAGCTTACATGAATTTGCCTACCTCACCCCCTCCCTCCACCCAAACACACATTTTATTTTGTTTTGTTTTGTTTTGCTTTGCTTTGCTTTGCTCTAAGTCAGAACCTACAAGGGAATATGCAGCAAATAAAGGTTCATAGGGTATGTCTATCATTCAAGTGCCAGCAAGGTAAGATTAGAAAGGCTGATCATAAGAGGTCTGGCTACCCATAAGTTATCATTTGTTTTGCTTTAGTTTAGGAGAGGGACAGGGCAGCTGATTATAACAATCTATTGAAACAAGGGGAGTAGAGAATGCTGAGAAGTGGGTAAAGAAAGGGAAGGGAGGAATAAAGTGGAGGTGAGATAAATAACAATGGAGACAGTATACACATAGATGAAATTAGCAAATTTCATAGGCTCAAAATGTTAAAGAAGTCATAGAAAAAAAAGATAACATTTCTAATTAGAATTGCACCTTTTCTATATTGTTTGTAAGATTTATAATTTTTCCTATATGTTATCAATACTCTAAATATAAGTTTGTGTTGTAGGACTAAAAACCATAAATTGGATGAATTTTGCATCCAAATGAAAGATTCATGAGGATAAAATTTATCTCCTGTTCCCACTTAACAGTTTTTGCACGGAATGAAATTGTTATGTATACATATACAAATGTATATGTATGTGTGTGTATGTGTGTGTTCCACTATCTACATGTATCTGTAAAATTCAGCTTTGCATGCATTTATATATAAATTTTTCTTTGTAAATTAAACTGAACTTTGAAAATATCAAGTAAGAAATATGATACTGCTTGAAAACGGAATTTAAAGCAATTTTCCCTTTAATTTACTGTCCTATAAAGGTCTATCTTGTATACCATCTATAAAGAGGGCATTTGTCTGTTTACCTCTTTTGTCTGAAAACAAAGACAAGAACGTCTGAAAGTTATCCAGGATGAAGGTGCTACATGCCAATAGAAAACAACAATGATGGGTAATAGAAGGAAGCAAAGATCATAACAGGAAAAACATTTGTATTCAATGATACATTCCTAAATATCAAAACTGCCTGAAAATTCAGATCAGGGAGTTAAATTGCTTTAAAAACAAGTGTCTTGTTTCACTAGATGGAAAAACACCAATACCAGGGGCAAAATAGAGACATAAAAGGAGGAAGGGAAGTTGACATAAGAAAATATAACCTAATGAGACTGAGCCAATGCATTAGAGACTCGCTGCAGTGCCACCCTCAGAGTCCGTATCGTGAAATTGCTTTATAGGGGAAGTTTGTTGTTGTTGTTGTTGTTGTTTCAGTGGGGAAGGGGGGTAGTTCAGTAGCTCAACTACCCTATAGAACCCAATATGAAACACGCAATATTGAATCTCTCTGAAGTATAAGTGAGACAGCAGTGAGATTGACACAAAACTAGCAAAGAGTACTGTATTTTTTGCCAGGATCATATAATGATTATTAAATAGTACTTAGTGAATAATAAAGCCAACATGATCAGTAGGTTATTGCAAAGAGCAGCAATAATTCCCCTCCCTCTCATCTATCCTGAAAGAAATTTTTAAAAGAACTTTCAGAGGTGCTCTGCTTTTGGTTTCTTACTTTCAGGTAAGGATGCACCAAAGCAAAGGAATTGTGTTTTATTACTGATCAGGGAAGAGGTGATGGTGTGGGAAGGGGATGATCGTGTTTTTTGCTTTGTTTTTTGGAAGAAGTGTCCTTAAGTTGAGTAAGGTTTATGATTCCAAGACACAGTTTCAGTAAACAGATGCATAACCTAGAAAACAGAAAGTAAAGCAAGACAACTTTATTGTGAATAAATAGAATAAAGAAAGGCAGTCAGTGATAATAGAAAGAGTTCAGATCCATTGGTGTCTGACATAAGGAGGGGATCCAAAACAGTAATATCTGGAATAAAAAGTAGGACCAAGATCAAAGTATGGGGCCCTGGGCTCTGGTGTTGATTTAGACTGGAGTGGAACCTGGGAAATGGGCAATTAGTTGATATTCAAACTCCCTACATGTAAGTAAAGCATCTTTCCACCATTACTGCAGACATGAGTAACACAAGGAATTTTAACTTCCCTGTGATTTCATTGCTGTAGGTAGAAAGACTATTGAGGTCCCTGGGAGAACTGAGATAAAGTCAAAATAAGCTCAATGACTGGTACAAGAAAGGTACTATATAAATATTTATTTTCTCTCATTTCCACTTCTTTTCCTAATGGCTACCATGCTTTTTATTTTAGATATAAGGTCAAGGTACAATAATAGCAAATGCCTGATCACCTTGCAGCAGAGGTTCTTTCCAATTTCTATTAATTAAGAAAATGCCAAATTTCAGACAGAGCTTAGTGAAAATTATTTTTTTTTTCTCATCCAAATTCATGGACATTTGGTATCTATCCACGAACCAGGGTTCATTAGACTCTGAGTTAAGACACTTTGCTCCACATAAACTATGGTCAGCACTGATAGATTCAGAGATTAATCAAAAGAAAAGACATCTTCCACATCTTTGCAGTTTTCATTTTAACCTAGTATCTAGGAAACCCATACAATAAAAACTTCAACTCTGATTGACCCAGAATGTAGATTAACTGACCAAAAAAAAAAAAAAGCCTAGCACAGAAGTGTTAAACTTGTTTTCTTTTTTTAAAATCATTTTTACTTAAAGTTTTGAGTTCCAAATTTTATCCCTCCTCATTCCCTCCCTTCTCCCCTCCCTGATTTGGTAAGCAATCAGATTTAAGTTACACATATGCAATTTTTTATAACATTTTCATATTAGTCATTTTTACAAGGTCTCATATAAAAGAAAGAACTTGAAAATAGCATCTTTCAGTCTGTATTAAAACAATATTAGTTCTTTCTCTGGTGACAGATGGTATCCTTCATCATTAATCTTTTGGGATTGTCTTGGATCATCATATTATGAGAGTAGTAAATCATTCAGGGTTCTTCAGTGAACTATTGAACTATTACTGTGTACAATGCTCTCCTGGTTCTGTTCACTTCACAATGCATCAATGCATGTAAGTTTTTCCAGATTTTTACGAAATCATCCTGTTAATCATTTTTTAGAGTACAATAATATTCCATTACAATCATATACCACATCTTACTTAGTTGTTCCCCAAGTGAAAGTCATTCATTCAATTTCCAATTCTTAGCTACCACAAAAAGAGCTGCCATAAATACTTTTGTACATGTATATCCTTTTTTTGCTTTTTTGGATATCATTGAGATACAGACCTAATAGTGGTATCACTGGATCAAAGGGTATGCATAGTTTTACAGCCCTTTGGGCATAGTTCCAAATTGCTCTGCAGAATGATTGGATCACTTCACAACTCCATCAGCTTTGCATTAATGTCCATGTTTTCCCAAATCCCCTACAACATCCAACAAATGGAAGAATATACAACAATTCTGGAGTCCATCTTTGGGAGTCATAACTATGTATCACACTACCAGAGTTCTATGACAGGAATAGGTTCTGCAGTTTTTTATTCTCTTCACTTAAGGTACACAAATACTGATTGTGAGCATTGTCAAAGTCTGATCATTTCAAACAGCATTACAAGTCTGACTCAAGCTAGAAAGAGCAATTCTGCAAATAGAATCTATTAGTATATTTGTTATATATATCCTACTAATTATTATGAAAATCATAATTCCACACCTGCAATATTTATTAGTTCAATTATTTTCTTACTTTTTTTACTTTCAATTTTATTAATCTCTCCTTTGGTTTTCAGGATTATTAATCTATTGTCTAATTGGGGATTTTTAATTTGTTCTTTTTCTGGTTCTTTCTTAGTTACATGGCCAATTCTTTGATTTGCTTTTTCTCTATTTTACTGATATAAGCAGTTATAGATACAAATGTTCACTTAAGTACTATTTTGGCTGCATCCAATAAATCTTGTTATTTTATCTTGTCATTTTCTTTAATTAAATTGTTGATTTATTTCTATGATTGGTGCTTTGACTCACTATTTTTAGGGATTATTTAATTTATAATTAAATTTTAATCTCTCTGTTGTCCATTATCAAATGTAATTTTTATTGCATTATGATCTGGAAAGGATGGTTTTATTATTTTTTATTTTCTGTGATTGTGAGCTTTTTATATCAGTTTTATGTTGATTATATGTCAGTTTTTATATAGGTACCATGTACTGCTAAAGGAAAGGTTCCTTTCTATACCCATTCATTTTTCTCCAGAAATCTATCATATCTAACTTTTCTGGAAATTTATTTACCTTAAATCCTTTCTTATTCATTTTTTTGTTAGATTTATTTAGTTCTGAGAGGGGAAAGTTAAGATCATCTGCTAGTATAGTTTTATTATCTATTTCCTCTTGCAACTTATTCAAATTATACTTCAAAAATGTATATGCTCTACCATTTGTACATATATGGTTAGTATTGATATGACTTTGTTGTCTATTGTGCCTTTCAACAAGATATAGTTTTCTTCCTTATCTCCTTTAATTAGATCTCTTTTTGTTTTTGCTTTGTCTGAGGTCATGATTGCCAGCCCTGCTTTCTCTGTTTCAGTTGAAGCATAATAAATTCTGTACCAGTCCCTTACCTTTAAGCTGTGTGTCTCTCTCTCCTTCAGATGTGTTTCTTACAAACAACATATTGTAGGATTGTGGTTTTTTTAATCCATTCTGCTATTCACTTCCAATTTATGGGTGAGTTCATACCATTCACATTTATAGTTTTGATAACTGTATTTCCCTCTGTGCTATTTTTCCCTTGTTTAGCCTCCTCTCTCACACCCCCAACCCTGCCCCTCTTCACAAGTGTTTTACTTCTGATCACCACTTTCCCCAATCTACCCTCCTTTTTATCAGTCCTCTCTCCTCCTTCTATTATCCCCATTCCTTTTTACTTCTTTATAGGGTAAGATAGATGTCCGTATCCAACTCTGTATGTGTGTTATTCATTGAGCCAATTTTGATGAAAAGATAAAACTTTGGCTGACACCCCCACAGACATGTTACATTTCCCCCTTCATTAAAATAATTATTTTATGCCTCTTTCATATGGTATAATTTACTCACATTCAATCCCCCCCTTTCTTCCAGTGCCGTTGTCTTTCCCACCCCTTTGTTTTGTTTTTGGGGGTATCATCCCTCATTAAATCCACACCCTCCATCTATATGTACATCTTTTAATTGCTCTTATAATAATAAAGTTCTTAAGTGTGACAAATATTATCTTACCATGTAGAAATATACACAGTTTAACCTTATTGAATTTCTTATGTTTCTAAAGTTTCTTATTTCTTTTTTACCTTTTCATGTTTCCCTTGTGTCATGTATTTAGAGGCCATATTTTTTTCAGCTCTGTTCTTTTAATTAGGAATGCCTGAACATCTTCTATTTCATTAAATATCCATTTTTCCACTGAAATATTATATTCAATTTTTCTGGGTAGGTGATGCTTGTTTGTAATCCTCACCTCACTCCTTTGCCTTCTAGTATATCATCAAGCCCCCCAGCTCTTTAATGTGGAAGCTGCCAAATCCTGTGTAATCCTGAATATAGCTCCACAATATGTGAATGGTGTCTTTTTGGTTTCTAGCAGTACTTTCTCCTTGATCTGTGAGTTCTGAAACTTGGCTAGGATGTTCCTGAGAGTTTTCATTTTGGAATCTCTCTTTTGGGTAGTGATTAGTGGATTCTTTTAATTTCTATTTTATCTTCTGGTTCTAATATATCTGGGCAGTTTTCTTTGATAATTTCTTGAAAGATGTCCATGCCTTTTTTTTTTCTTTTGAGCATGACTTTCTGGTACTCTGATCATTTTTATATTATCTCTCCTGGATCTATTTTCTTAGTTCATTTTGTTCTATGAAAAATTTCACATTGTCTTCTATTTTTTTTTTACTTTTATATTTGGGTTTATCATATCTTGATTCTCAGAGAGTCATTAGCTTCCACTTGCTCAATTCTAATTTTTAAGGAATCATTTTCTTCAGTGAGCTTTTGTATGTTCTTTTCCATTTGATCAATTCTATTTTTTAGGGAGTTATTTTCTGCAGCAAATTTTTGTAAATCATTTCCCATGCTATTGACTTTCTTTCATAATTCTCTTGCATTACTCTTATGTCTTTTCCCAGTTTTACCTAGCTAAATTGATTTTTTTAATCATTTTTTTAGCTCCTCCAGGACTTTTTTTTTGGCCTGAGACCAATTTTGACACTATTGTCGTCTTCTAAGTTTATGCCTTGATCCTCCCTGTCATCACAGTAACTTTCTATAGTCAAGTTCTTTCTTTCTTGTTTTTGCTCATTTTTGTACCTTTTTTGTGACTTAATGTTTTTTATGTGAGAGTTGGGCTCTGCTCTTACACCATCCCAAGTTTTTTGGGCTGCGGCTCTGGGTCTTACCTTCTGGCTTATGCTGGGTTGTGGGTCCTTCCTGTTGGCTTCCCAGAGATGTGGGGATAGCTGCTGACCTGCCACTGAGGCATAGCCTTTCTGCTCTGTTGCTATTGTAATGGAATCTTTCTGGTGGCTAGCCCTGGAAGAGAAACTTGTTGTTGATGCTTCCCAAGGTGGGGCCCTGGTGCTAGGTTGCTATGAAAATAGGATTTCTCTGCAGTCAGACCCAAAGGATGGGGTTTTCCTATTGACCAGCCCTAGGGTGGGGCTTTACTACCATTCAGCAAGGAGGTTAAGGCCTTGTTGGTTGTGGATGCTGTGGGTGGGGTCATTGAGGTGGGGCCTTTCTCTGCTGCACAGACTGCTAACTTGCCTAGAGGGCTGCTGCTGGTTTGCAGGAGTGGAGGGTCTCACTAGTGAATTGTCTCTGTCTCAGGGTCTTGCTTGCAGGCCTTCTGCTGGCAGGGTGACTCCTGTTGCTGCTGCTCTTGAACTTCAATCCTTCCCCACCCAGTGAGACAGACCTTCTCTGCCTTGCTGGTAAGCTGCATTCTTGCTCATAGATCAATTCTGAGTCAGTTTTCTAGTTGTTTGGAGGAAAATTTGAGAGGGCTTAAAAGGTTCCTTCCTCACTCTGCCATCTTGGCACAAGAAGTAGAAGTATTGAACTTATTAGGCCTCAATGAATGTTGAAGTAAATACCTAAATTTAGAGGTCAGCGACAAATTTAAAATATTAGTGTGTCCCTTTGCTTTTATCTCTAAAACTGTAGAAGGGAGGAGAGAGGGGCAGTCATCATAACATTTCAGAATAGCAATTTTTTTTTCTGACCCTGAACCAGAAGTTTTGACTTTACATTTTGAAATGACTTTTCTGACTTTCCCCAGAGCCCCACTACTCAAATATTTCCATGCTGTGTTATGAAGTATCCAAACACACACAGAGAAATCATTAGATTATAAGCCTACTTGGCAAGAATTGGAGATTTTCTACTCACTGTGGAATTGAGCTTACAATTAGGTCTCAATGAGCATTAAATAATAATGGGATACAGTACCACCACAATAATAATAGCAACAGGATAACTAAAGACAACTAGGGAAGAAAAACTCAGTCATCAAAACTTACATCAAAACAAAGCTATCCACTGCTTCAAAAAAGATTTTGTTTTTAAACTTCTGAAAGCAAAGAACTTAAATGGAATCTTCTCTTTTGACTAGGGTAAACTGAAGAGGCTTTAGTTGTAAAAAATAATTAAGATGAAATGTATTTAAAATAATCTGCTATTGAAGGAGTATATTTTAATGTCAAATGACATTTAATACATTCCAGGTGTAAAAATGGTGACATATGAGTAGGGCAGATTTGTATTGAGAAACAAATATTAAGGTTCAATAATATTTTTATTAGTTATTTTATCACTATAATGCAAATTATGCCTTAGGTAACAAATATGTATCTATTGCCATCTATATAGTGGTTATGGAATTGTTTAAAACTATCAAGAAATAAAATTATAAAATGAAATAAGGGTCATAATGAAAACTAAAGAAAAGAACAAAACATTCAGTTTGACAGCTGACTGAAGGATGGAATGAAGCAGGGAGAGACAGGAGGCTGGCTATCATGATAGTCTAAGCATGATTTGATGAGCACCTGCATTAAAGCTGTTACACTAAAGAGAGAAAGGGTAAATTTTTCTGCTGGATATTGAGAGATAGATACGAAAATGTTCAACAACAGATTGGATATGGGGAATCAGATGGTGGAAGGAGTTTAAGATATCATTCAGGTTGTGGGCCTGAATAACTAGGAGGATGGTGGAAACTTCAATAATAACAAAGAAATTAGGAATGGGAGAGGTTTGGGGAGGAGGGCAGCAGGAGATATTGAGTTCAGTTTTAGACATTTTGAGTCTAAGATGTTTATAAAATTTGCAATTCAAAAATATCCAATAGACAACAGCCTAGTTATTTGAACTCTGACAAAGGGAAAGGGGAGCATAATTTAGAGTACTTACACAAAAAGAAATAGCTAAGTGTAATGGTAATAATAATTTGAAAATCTTCCCTGCCCCTTAGTAGGCCACATGTAATCACATGGAGCCCATAGAGGGAAAAGCTTGATGAAAGGGTGGAACATGTAGGAGCAGGGGAGAGCCAGAACAGAACTGGGAGCAAGCAGCATGGAGGCAGAGCAGCTGGTATAAGTGAGGGGCATTTTGCTTAAGGGAGCCTGTTTTGTATTGAAGGCCTGATGGAGGGAAGGCTTGGAAATGTTGGTGCTTGCTGCATTAGTTACTTGTACCAACTTCTTGGTTGCTATGATGAATTTGGCTTTCTGATGTTGGGATTCAGCTTTCTAGTGTCTGAATAAATGTTTTGGTTCTCTCTTCTACGTGGAGAGTCTGTTATATTGTGTTATTCACAACTACACCAGCAAATTGATAGCCACTGTGGGCACTGTGAATATCACATTGGCAGTACTAAGTAGTTTGGGAACCAGAGAAGAAGTTTGGCGGAGAAATAGTATATGCTTTAGATAGGAGATTTCAATTATTCAAACATCTGTTGAAGCACTCAATTTCATCTTGACCTCCTTTAGGGATAAATTCATTATTCAAAAGGTGATAGAACCAACAATGGAAAATTGTTTTCTGGGTTTGATTTTAATAGAGAGAAACATTGTTGAAGGAGGAATGGAAAAGACTTTTAACTCCTAGAGTTTTTGATAGAAGAACAGAAATATGGGAATATTTTGACATGCACTCTAGATTTGGGGGAATGATATTGAAAGGATTCAGATGAAACATAAAGGATTACACAGAGAAAAATGGTTCAGAGGAAGTTACCTAATGAAAGATAGAAGATTGCAAAAAAAAAAGTCTAAACAACAAAAGAAACCAATATGACTGAAAAGGAAGAAAGAGATTGATGAAAGAACTCATCAGCAGTTAAAATTTTAAAAAAGAAAATACAAAAGAAAGAAGGAAAGTCAGTTAAGAAAGGATGAAAAAAAAAGAGTGTGGCACTGGCCTGTAAAAATGATGTTAGATGCACTAAAAGTCAGAATGATTTTAACCTGGTGAAGAAAGAAAAAACAAGAAAAGAAACCCAAAATATTTTGTTTCAGTTATATTAAGAGAAAAAGGAGGATAAAAGACAGGTGAGGAACTTTGCTTTTAGTATATGCAATAAGTGACAAAATAAAGAAAAAATAGTTGCTCAATTCTTATTTTCTTTGTTTTCTCTGCAAAACAAATTTATTTTTGTCCTAGAAATAACAGAGCAAAAATGACTGAGTAGTTGACATAGACATAAGCAAAGAGATAATGAAAGAGCATCATCTTTCCCTCAATGAAATCATATAACCTAAACCTGATAAACTACATTATCAGATGCTGAAGGAACTGGTAGATATCACGGCTGAGTTACATCAGCTAACTTTGAAGAAAAAATAGGAACAAAAGATACAATAAGATTGCTGGTCCTCATTTTCAAAAAAAAAAAAGGAAAGAACAGTATATATAAATTGTTTCACTTAAAATTGTGGGGAAATTTAAGAACAGATTATGAGAGAGATGCTTGGTGAACACCAAGACAAGGAAGCAGTGATGGCAAAGAGCCAATATAGTTTCTTTGGAACAGGGTGTGCCAAACTTTCTTTTTCTGACATAATTGCTAAAATAGGAGATGATGTGAATTCTAAGACATATAGTCTACCTAGATTTTAGCAAAGTTTTTAATAATGTATATCATGTTTTCTTGTAAAGAAGGGAGAGAGTCTGAGGGGAGTAGACTAGGTACACGGATGATAGATGTCCTTCAGAATTTTTAAATTAAAATTTATGTTTATTTTTAATTTACAACATTCTTCTCCACAAGATTTTGAGTTACATAATTTCTCCCCATTTTTCCCCTACCCACCATCCCAAAACAGTGATCCCACTGAATACCCCCTTCCTAAATCTGCTCTCTCTTATGTCCTCCCCCATACTCTCTCTACTTTTCCAGTAAGGCAAGATAGATCTCCATACCACAGTACCTGTATATCTTATTTCCCAGTGCGTGTAAAAAAAATATCATTTTTTTTAGAACATTTCATTTTAAAACTTTGAATTCCAGATTCTTTCCATTATTCCCTCATCACCCACACTTAGTGGGAAGATAAGCAATTCAATATAGGTTGTACTTGTGTAGTTACGCAAACATTTCCATAGTGGATATATTGTGAAAGACTGACTATATTTCCTTCCATCCTATCCCACCCCCTACTTGTTCTATATTCTACTTTGACCCTGTCCCTTTTGAAAAGTGTGTGCTTCTAACTACCCTCCCCCCCAACCTGCCTTCTCTTGTATCATCTTATCGCCTTCCCCCCTACTTTTATGTAGGGTAAGATACCCACTTTAGTGTGTATGTTATTTCCTCCTTAAGCCAAATTCAATGAGAGTAAGGTTGACCCATTCCCTTTTGCCTTCCTGTTCTTCCCCTCCATTGTAACAGTTTTCCCTTGCCTCTTTTATATAAGATAATTTACCAGATTTTGTCTCTCCCTATCTCCTTTCATATTCCTCTCTCACCTCTTAATTTTATTTTTAAAATGTCATCCCTTCCTATTCAATTGATCCTGTGCCCTCTGTCTATGTATACCTGTACACATATATACACACACTCACATATGTATTCGTATTCACATATACCCTCCTATATAGACATATATATGTATGTATGTATACATACACACACACACATATATTCCCTTCAACTATCCTCATACTGAGAAAAGTTTCATAAGTTACAATTATCATTTTTCCATGTAGGCATGTAAATAGTTCAACTTTGATGAGTTTCTTATGATTTCTTTTCCCTGTTTACCTTCTCATGCTTCTCTTGCTTCTTGTATTTGAATGTCAAATTTTCTATTCAACTCTGTTTTTTTTTCCCATCAAGAATGCTTGAAAGTCTTCTATTACATTGAATGACCATATTTTCCCCTGAAACATTATACTCAGTTTTGCTGGTGATTCTTGGTTTTAATCCCAGCTCCTTTGACCTATGAAATATCATATTCCAAGCCCTTCAATCCCTTAATCTAGAAGCTGCTAGATCTTGTGTTATTCTGATTGTTTCCACAATATTCAAATTGTTTTTTTCCTGGCTGCTTGTAATATTTTCTCCTTGACCTGGGAACTCTGGAATTTGGCTATGATATTCCTAGGAGTTTTCTTTTTGGGATGTTTTTCAAGAGGTGATCAGTGAATTCTTTCGATTTCCATTTTTGCCCTCTGGTTCTAAAATATCAGGGCAATTTCCCTTGAGAATTTCTTGAAGGATGATTTCTAGGTTCTTTTTTTGATCGTGGCTTTTAGGTAATCCAATAATTTTTAAATTGTGTCTCCTAGATCTATTTTCCAAGTCAGTCGTTTTTCCAATGACATATTTCACATTGCCTTCTATTTTTTTCATTTGTTTGCATCTGCTTTATAATATCTTGATTTCTCATAAAATCATTAGCTTCCATTTGTTCCCATCTAATTCTGAAGGAATTATTCCCTTCAGTGACCTTTTGAAATTCTCTTACCATCTGGCAAATTTGGCTTTTTAAGGCATGCTTCTCCTCATTGGGTTTTTGGGCTTCTTTTGCCATTTGAGTTAGTCTATTTTTTAATGTGTTATTTTCCTCAGTCAGGTTGTTGACTCTCTTTTCATGATTTTCTTGCATCATTCTCATTTCTCTTCCAAATTTTTCCTCCACTTCTCTTACTTAATTTTCAGAATCCTCCTTGAGGTCCTCCATGGCCTATAACCAATTCATATTTTTTCGGAAGCTTGTGGTGCAGGAGTTCTGACTGTGTTGTCTTCCTCCCATTCCATGCTTTTTTTCCTTTTTGACCCCAAAAAGAGAATCTAAGGTTTGATTGCATTGCTTGTTTTGCTTCCTTTGCTTGCTCATGTTGCCACTCAACTACTTGACTTTTGACCTCTTTGCCACAGTAGAACTCTGCTTCCAGAGAGGAGAGCTTTGTCTCAAATTGCTGGGGTTTTCACAGCTGCCAGAGCTATTAGTTTGGTGCCCTTTCTGCTGCCCCCACAAGATCTGGCTTACTGGTATCACACCTCAGTACCACCAACCAAGACCACAATGCAGATCCAGGCAGGTTAAGGCAAGAGCAATTACCCTCTGAATGGTCACTTGGTCCCCCTACAATCTGCAGGCCAGGAGCTTTGAAGCAGCCACACTTCCTCTGCTTCTTGTTCCAGGGGAAGAGGCCAGACAGCCTCCATCCCCTTCAGTTCCAACAGAATTCCACACTGACTGTTTACCTTGTCTCTGGCATTTATGGGTTGATATTTCTGGAAACTGTCACAGCTAATGGTTATCCACTCTCCTGAAGTTCACTCCAGTTGCTGCTGGTCAGGGCCACCCTGGGGCTAAAACCAAGGCTCATGCCTGGCTGAGCTTGGCTCCCAGCATGCTATGATGGACCTTTCCTGTTCACCTGCTGGGCTGCCTTCTGCAGGAGATTTGTTTCTCTCTGTCACTTTGTGGGTTCTGTAGCTCTGAAATTTGTTTACAGTCATATTTTAGAGTCATATTTGAGGTGGTTATGGAGGGAGCTCATGGAGTTTTCCTGCTTCCATGCCATCTTGGCTCTGCCCCCTGTCTTTTAGAATTTAAAGGGTATTATTGGGAGAAGATAATTGAATTTATTCTCTTTGGCAGAACCAGGAGCAATAGGTGGAAGTTGAAAAGACTCCAGTTTAGACTTGATGTCATGAAAAAAAGGGAAAAAAGAAAGGTCATAACAATTACAACTGTGAAAGATTATGCCTTGAGAGGTGATGGGTTCCCCATTCATAAATGTCTTTATCTAGAGGCTCAACAGTTGTTTGTCTGGTATGTTGTAGTAAAGATTTCTTCTTGATTATTGATTGAGCTAGATGGCCGCTGAAGTCCATTCCAACACATATCCTATGATTCTGTATTTTTCTTTATTTCTTGGGTTTTCAAAGTAAAATAATTCATCACCAAGTGGCTGACATACTGAGAATGAGTCCTTTTGTACTTACTTTCACAAGTAAAGAAATACTAATCTTGGAAAGCAGACACATTCTGTTGTTGGGATCATACATGACGGTTTTTGCACAGGATAGAACCTACCAAGGTTTCTGTTCCACAGACATAGGCATCAAGAAGTAAAGTCAACAAGCATTTGTTAAGCACCTCCTATGTGTCAGGGACTTTTCTAAGCATTGATGATCCAATGAAAGAGAAAGAGGCATAAACTAGGTTGTAAAGAATTCTGGGTTACCTCAATGCCATGAGGAAAAATCAAAAGAGGACTTTGTGATCCATTTAAGACCTTAAATAATTTCTCTGTTAATGTCCTTTAAAATGGCTTGCTGTGCTGCTAATATTTTTTTTTGCAATTTATAATTTGGAAACGAATATAACAATAATGCTTTTGGTTCTTCTGAGCATTCAGTCAAAACATCAACCCCTTCAAATGATTGTGTACACAATATAAAATTTCCCCTTCATTAAAGGCAGAATAGAAATGACAAGTTTCATTAATTGAATAAATAAGCAAAAACACATTCTATAACTTTTAAATTAAGTTATATTAATTTTCCCACTGCAATGAATATTTTAATCAAAATCATGTTTTTTGTACTCAAATGAATTTTCAGTGGGAGTAAATGGGAAGAATGTGTTGTCACTATTGATAGGAGAAATGCAAATTAAAACAATTCTGAGATATTTCCTTGTATCTATTAGATTGGCTAATAAGAAAGAAAAGGTAAATAACAAATGTTGGAGGGGATGTGGGAAAATTGAAACACTAAGGTACTATTGGTGAAGTTGTATTCTGAATCAACCATTATGTAGAGCAATTTGGAACTCTAACCAAAGGGATATAAAACCATGCATATCCTTTGACTAAGCAATACCACTACTAGATCTGTATTCAAAAGAGATAAAAAGGAAAAGGGACCTATGTGTACAAAAATATTTGTAGCAGCTCTTTTAGTGGTGGAAAAGAACTGGAAACTGAGGAGATAGTTATCAACTGGAAATGACTAAACAAGTTATTGTATATGTTTGTGATGAAATACTATTTTGTTTTAAGAAACAGTGAGGAGAAGGACTTACATGGACTGATGCAAAGTTTAATGAGAAGAAACAATAGAAGATTATACACAGTAACAGCAATACTGTAAAGTGATCTACTATAAATAACTGAGATATTGCCAGCAGTACAATATAAACCAGAAAATGAATTGATAGAAAAAATGCTGAAGAAAATAAGACTTTAAGATATCAAGTTAGCCAAATGGAAAAAGAGGAAATAATTGAAGAAAATAATTCGTTAAGAGTTAGAATTGGGTGGGTGGAAGCCAATTATATTATGAGACAGCAAGAAACAATTGAACAAAGTCAAAAGAATTAAAAAAATAGAAGAAAATGTGAAATATTTCATTAGAAAAACAAGTGCCCTGGAAAACAGATCTAAGGGAGATAATTTAAGATTTATTGGGCTACCTGAAGGAAATGATCAAAGAAAGAGCCTAGACATCATATTTCAAGAAATTATTAAAATAAACTACTCTGATATCCTAAAACCAAAGGGTAAAATGAAATAGCAAAAATACACTGATAACCTCCTAAAAGAGATCCCCAACTAAAAATTCTTGGAAATATTATAGTCAAATTCAAGAGCACTCAGGTCAAAGACAAAATACTTCAGAGAGGATTCTAGGAAGATGGCAGAGTAGGTAAAAAAAATTCTAATCTCTCCAGATTTCCCTTACAAACAAGACAAAATAGCACCTAGAGGCAAACATAGAGTGGTAAAAATAAACAAGTGTTAAGTCAGGGCAGTAGTCCTCCTGGGACATCTGGAGAACAGAAGAAAAATCCCAGCACTGAAGTGTGGTCCCTGAGAAAACTAAACACCTCCAGGCTAGTTCTACTGAAACAGAAAGCAGTGAGCCCTGGGGCTACTATTTTCATCTCTGGGACAGTGTGAGGAGTCTGGTATATGAGTGAGGGAAGACTGAGAAAACTAATAAGAAATGCCGAACTCAATTCTGCCGCTGAGATGCAGTTTTGGGGAAGAAAGAACTAGCACATACCTGGTGTGTGCAGATGTATTGGGGCAGGGCCCTGGCAATAAGTACTTACAGGATGGTGGAGTTCCTGGTTTCTGCTAGAGGGGAGAACTGAAGAAGAACCTGAGGCCAGAGACAACACCCCCCATATCCCAGGAGCAGAGGTGATTACAATAAGTTCCTGCGTCAGAATTGTGAAGAGCATTCTCTCTCCACAACAAGCAAAAGCTCTGTCACACCAGCACTCCTTGTCACTCAGGACTGCCACACAAGATTACAAACCAGATCCAAGCAGGGTAAAACAAGAGAATGCTGCCTCATTGCCAGCAAAGAGATTCCTGCAATTGTCCCAAGAACAACTGCTTGGTCCCCCCACCATCTGTGTGCCTAGAGCTCTGGAAGCAACTGTCCTGCTACTGCTGCTGCCTCTACCACCCTGAGGGCAGGATCCAGACCCAGTTCTTCTCTTACCCAGGTCTGGAGTTTCCCTCCTGACCTTTTCCTTTCTCTTTGGCAGTTATGGGTTGAGAAGTCTGGAAACCACCACAGCTGCTAGTGATTCAGTCCCCTGAGGTCTGTGCTGGCTGGTTTGTGCCACAGATCTGTGCTGGTGTGGCCCATGTGGGATTCTCAGCCTGGGTACAATAGACCCTTCCTTTTGGCTTGCCAGGCTGACTTCAGCTGGAGGTGTATTTTACTCTGTCACTTTGGGGGTTCTGTAGCTCTAAAATGTGTTTAGTCATTTTTTACAGGTATTGAAGGCGGTTGGGGCATGAGCTCAAGTTATTTCCTGCTTTTACTCTGCCATCTTGCCTTCACCCACTAGAATCTTCTAATTTGTTTTTGATTTGAACTTTTGTTCTAATAGTCTAACCGTATGTAGACAAGTGATCCTAATAAGAGTCCTACATTAGAAACATGTCATTTCTAACATTTTCAAATACTTCAATAAGGAAGAATATTTAAATTTTCAACACGGATATTTCCTCTACTGATACAGATTGTAAATCATATTTATTTTAAATATAAAGATTTAATAAAGCCAAAAAAAATGTATTCCCTTTCAGTTAAACTGAAGACAAACCTTCTTATTTAGACTTGTCTTTAGAAAATGATTTTATAGTCCACCAATAGGTGTATTTAAAGGTCTTTATTAACTTGGTAGAATCTGCCAAATATTGAACTAACCTGGACCATCCTTTGAAATCCCATGGTTACTGGAAAAATGTCCATATTTCTGTGGTTCTGTTCTTCTAATAACATTTTGACTTGCTGGCTATCAGAGAAAGATTTCAGTTATGAAGTGTCCACAGTTGTTAGTATTTTTATGGGGAATTTTAGCATATTCTAATCCCTTTTCATTCACTACAATATTGTCACTGTAGAAGCAAAATAAAACCAAAATGCAGTGAGGAGCAAGTCCTTTTTTAAATCTTTATTTATTTATTTGTTTGTTTTTTGCTTCATGTCCTGATACAACCAAAAAATCAATTAGCGGCCAGCAAACTAGTGAGGAGATCTCCAATTCTTAGTTGAGTTGTTCAGAAAGAAAAAAATGAAATCTGTCTGGAAAATTGTCCAGCATAGAACTCCATCATTTAAATTAAAAGAAAAATGGGTTAATAATTAAAATAGGATAGTGGGTAAATTTGAATAATAAAGAGAATAAAAATGTAATTGCATGTGTTTAAGTGTGAACTTGCAAAGTAGGTATTAACTTGCATGTGATTATTTACACAAAACATTTTTTTAGTTTAAAAAATACAATAAGAAAAATATTAACTACTCAATTAAATAATAGGTGATTAATTATTAATCATGAAACAATAGAGGATAAGAAATCTTAAACTCCAAGTATTAGGAATCTGCCAAATAAAGAGACTGTTCGCATTCAAAAATAATTTTACCAATTCAAAAAGTTTATTACCAATTAAAATATTAATTCATTTAAATATTTCATGATTAATCATTAATCATGAGACAACTAACAATCCCGAAGTCAATGTGGTAGGAGTCTGCCAATTAAAAATGAATCAGAATTAAAATAATTCAATACTACCATAATGTCAGTGGAAAATTCATCCAATTTGCAAAAATAGACTTTAATTGTACTTTTCAGGAAAATAATAATTATTACACAAAGGAATTATATCTATGATAAAAAAATATGAACTGAATCACTGTATCCCAAGGAAGACAATGAAAATTTCACTTTTAGTCAAATATTTGAGAATCAAAATTTTGGACACAGAAGGAACTTTGCTAATTACCAACTCAATGTTTCTCATTTTATAATTAAGTAAACTGAAGCCTAGAAAATTTAAAGGATTTGCTCAAGATCACAAGGTTGTTAAATGGTAGATTCTGGGTTATAACTAGTTCCTAAATAAGCACCCTTTATACTTTACCATATTGTTAATCTAAAGGTTATTTTTTGTTCCACAATTTATTTGTAGTATGCATGATGAAAAAAATTGTTTTCAACTTAAGTTTTCCTAATTCTGGGGTCTGAGTGAGTATGGTTAGGTAGAGAAATTCTCTGGACAACACTTCTATGAAGGCAATTTCTCTACTCAGAATGGAGGTTATTAAGTAAATACCTATGTTAGTAAAGAGTATCTGAAGGACGTCAGATTTTAAAAGTAGACCTGGAACCACTAGGTAAGTAGAGATAGGAAAGCAAGCAACAGGGCTATGGTCAGAATGGGAGATTAGAGATATCTGAGCAGTATGGACATGGCATCCTCCCCCCAGGAGTTATAAAAATAATGCAATATTCATAACACCCACAGTGGTGATGAACATGTTGGTATAGTTGTGAATCACAAAATATAGCAGATTCTCCAAGTGGAGGGCAGAGCCAAAGCCTTTATTCAACTACCAGAAAACCAAGTACTAGAACCAGAAAGCTGATTCCCAGAACCAGAAAGCCAATGTCATTACGGTAGCCATGAAGTTGATACATATGGTTAATGCAGTGAATACCCACATCCCCAAGCCTTCACAACAGAACAGACTCTCTCAAGCAAGGATCCTCCTCTCTCACTCACAGTAGCTCCTCAGCCTGGTTCTTGGAAGTTCTCAACAGAAATTCCCAAGGAAAGGTCTCAGCAGAAGAAAGATCCCAGCAGGAGTTCCAGCCTCCAGATGTTTACCCCAGGAAATTCTGCTATTCCCAGCTGAGGCTTTTCCTTGTATTTTCCTTATCTGCTCCCTATTCTGCTACTTCCTGTTACATCAGCAACTTCCTCCCAATGTGTTAACTACTTCTGTGTTAATTAAATAGTTTTAACAAGGTGTTAACTTGAAACAAGGTGCTAAGTACCTGCTTTCTTGCCAATACAAAGGGGCATGGAAGATCTTCAGATTCCATTAACATTACAGGAGTCCTACTAATGATCTCAGAGCCAAGTGAAAGACTTCATAGAACTACAGCTTCATGTTATCTACAGTCATATTAAAAAAAAAAACCTCTAAATCAGTATTGATTGGAGAAATGCAAATTAAAACAACCTTGAGGTACCACATCATACCTATCAGATTGATTAATATGACAAACTAGGAAAATGATAAATGTTGGAGAAGATGTGGGAAAATTGGAACAATAATACATTCTGGTGGAGATGTGAATTGGTCCAACCATTCTGGAGAACAATTTGGAACTATGCTCAAAGGGCTCAAAATCTGTGCGTACCCTTTCATCCAACAATACCACTTCTAGGTCTGTACCCCAAAGAGATCATAATAGTGGGAAACAGACCCATATGTACAAAAATATTTATAGCAGTTCTTTTTGTGATGGACAAGAATTAGAAATTGAGGGGATACTCATCAATTGAGGATGGCTGAACAATTTGTGAATATATGAATATAATGGAATATTTCCATTAGAAATAATGAGCAAACAGACTTCAGAAAAAACTGGAAAGACAGTGCTCATCACTCCAGATCAGGTTCAAAGATTGGGGAAGACAGAAAAAGATGGCTACCTATGAAGATAAATGATTTATAAACCCGAAGTTAAGAATTAAGTAACTTTAGAAAGACTGAGATACCTGCAACTTTGCCAAATTGTATCCACTGGTTAGAAAACAAGAATGACAGTAATACCTAGCATAGTCATGATTAAACCAACCTACTCTGAGTGTAAAATCAAACACGTACAAAAATGTCTAGATCCAAGGAACAGAAACTAACAAAAAGTAAGCCCAAGTTGCTTTAAATATATGTCAAGGGTGAAAATGCACTAACCATACTTCTGCAAATTTTCATATCTCTTCATTTTAATTTGTGTATTTTCCAGCAGGGTCAATAAAAATCTTTTCAGAAACTTAAAAGAAATTATATATGTTATTTTGTGGAATCCAGGAAAGAAGGTCTCTGTTGTAAGTTAAGTATGGTGCAGAAGTGACCCTTGCCAGATATGAAAGCTATGTATTATAGACTCATAGGAGAGACCATCAAGTTAATTCCCAAGCAGAAGAGGAGATATGATAGGTATGGTAGGGAAGACAGTGAGTCTATGGAACTTTAGTTCCTTATTTTGTTTTGAAGTGAACTTGGATGATGATTTCCCTTTTTTTTTAAAATTTACTTCAGTGACTAATTTTACCTTAAATAAGTCTGACATGGTATACATGTAATTATATGTTTTATGTGTATAAAATTAGAAAAGATGGAATATGAGACACTTCCCTCCAAAATGATCCCTTCTCCCCCATTAAAATGTGGCTTAATATTTTACCTACTCTCATCATTAAATCTAAAAATGTTGCACATTCATTCTGAAAGTACTTAGTAATGTCAAGGATAATTATCAAGCAATCTGTAAAAGCCTGTAATTGCTTTGTGCTGACATGGCAGTTGTAATGTAATTGCTTGTGGAGGATGAATATGAGAGCACCCATAGAAATGAAATCATAGTTGTTTTTAAGGCAAGAAGAAGAAAGAGACGAAGGCTATTTGTTCAGTGCCACAGTGAATCCCCTTTTCTAAGTGAGGCAAGAAAGATTGGTATAGACAAGATGAAAAATGGAGGGCACAATAAAGCAGAAAGGTTAGGAAAAGAACAGAAAATCTTATTTGACCTCAGCATCATCAAGCAATTTTGAATGGCAAGAGCTTATTAGTCCTCTGGAAGATATAGGAAAAGGATGGAGAAAAAAGATTGGATTTTTTTTTTCAAATATGTATAGATAGAGCCTAAAATTTCTGCTTATTACAGATGCTGTGGAGAAACAAAAGCAATGACGCATCACAAAAACAGCAGACTCACTACATAGTCTAGGAGTTCCCAAATAGGTTCTGAGTGCTAGACCTGAACCACTTTTGGGGGGGAAGGGGTATTTCTAGCTCAATTAAGTCACACTTATGTCTGACTTAGTCACTTTTGCCTTGTCACCAACATACTATAAAGGAAATGACCAAGGATCAGAACCAAGGAGTCAGAAGGTTAGTACTCTTTTCATCTATTGAAGTGACAGAAATAGGGATTAGACATTAAACAAGTTCTGGTTACTTTAAATATAGGTCAAGAGTGAGAATTTACTAGCCATACTTCTCCAAACTTTTGTATCTGTTCATTTTAATTTGATATAAAATTTCTTCTGTGTATTATCCTCCAGTGTCTGAGTAAGGAAACTTCCTCTGCTAAGATGGAATCAAAGCTCTCTTCAATGCTGAGTTACATCTTACATGTCCCAGCAGTTACTGTTTTCCCTCACTATGCATACATACACACACACGTACACATGCACACACACATACATATATATGCAACTATGTATATGTGTATTTGTATAGGTGTATGAGTTATATATATATATATATGTGTGTGTGTGTATATATATATATATACACACATATATATATAGTACAAATTTACAGTGGATATATTATAGATTCTATATATGTTATATGCATGTATAGGTTATATTATCAATATATATATACTCATATATACATAAATAATATTTTTGTAGTTTTTTTTAATCTGTGTGAATTTTGTGTTCTTCAAGTAGAACATAATTTTTTGCAGGCATGTAGTCTTTTTGGTATATGTATGTACCCAAAACCTGCCCTAATGACTTCACACATTGATATTGAATTACTGATGGTTGATTTGAATTAAAAAGACAGAGTCAGAACTAAAACCTAAATCTCTTTGCTCCTAGTGAGTCAAGGATATTTTTTAGTTAGCTTATCCAAATTTAAGTATACAGATGACTTAAAAAATATTAAGAAGGTGCTCATGTCTTCCCTGAAGGCACAGAAGGTTAAAATAGTAACTGCAGCATGTCAGGTTGAGGTTAGGAATGAGTCATAATATCCTAACTGTTTGAATGTTTACTAGCTAGAATAGAAGAGCAAGAAACCTTCTTTAATGGAGGCCTTTAAAAACAGGGTAGACATAAATCAGAGTTGATTCCAAAAGGTATGACGACATTCAATAAGTTCCCAACTCTTTTCCAGTCTGTCAATATGTATAGATTGGTAGACCTGAATATTAACTAAGGGTGTATTTTCATTAGTCCTTCAGTAGTGCAATGTTAGTTTCATTGATAAAGTTATTGCCATCTTTTCCCTCAAAGCAGTCATTGATTTAACAAAGTGGAATAAAGTCTTCAAAAAAACTTTCCTTTTTCTCAAGTGTAAAATTTTGTTGAGTATTTCTTCTTAAGATTTGAATGCTAGCCATTTGCTTCATTTTTATGATTAATTTGCTATCTATTCCTTCCTCTCTTACATTTTAAAAAATATGATGTCCTGTTTTATTACTCCTTTTATCTTAACTTCCTGGCTTCCAGTATTGCAAGATTACTTAAGTTATTCAATTTTTTGAAAAAAAAAACAAATTTATTAACAAGACACACTGGAAATGAAGGATATAAAAAGATAGCTATGACACAGAGCCTGTGAGATAGCATGAAGAAGTGCATGAACATATTCTAGAAGTCCAGCCTTAAATCCATGTCTCTGGCATGGATTATTATATTAATTATATTACTCTGAGTGATTATTAATCTAAGTTTCCTTATCTGTAAAATGGTATTACCAATATGTATAGTCCCTATCCCGCAATGAGGCTATGAGGTTTAAATGTGTAATGACTAAAAGACACTCTGCAAATAGTAAAAATCCTATATACATATCAATAATTTTATTCCCAATGACCTTATAGTCAAATGGATGAGAAATAAGGATTCAGACTATGACATGGTGTAGAAGAATGTAAGAAAAGTGTAAAGAGGAGATCTGGGAAGAGCTCCAGGAGAACTATGAGGAGTAAGAAATGAGAAGGTTTAATGGAGAAGGACTATCACTTAAGATGAAACTAAAAGGATAGGGGGGACTACAGGAGGCAAAAAGAGGGAAGGAATGTCTATTCCAGGGATGGTGGATGGAATAAGCAAAGATAGACAGAAAGGAGATACTATATAGTAATACAGACTGAAATTCTTCCCCATAAATGCAAAGAAACTCACTCAGCTCCAGGGGGAGGGAATTAAACATGGTGACAAAGATCATAGAGGAAGTACATGTTTAAAGAAGGGTTCTGAGGAGGAAAGTCTTATATCCTGAAATTGGTCTTGATTGAATACAGGTAATTGATGATAAATGTGAGGAAATAACATTCCTAATCAGATCCAACTGTGCTGGGGGAAATTATTGGGGTCATTTATTGACACCAGACTCAATTGGGGAGAGTTTTCTTATAAGGAACAGAAATTCAGTATTTGAGCTTACCTATCTGAAGCAGAAGAAATGGAGTAGGACACAAAACCTACTAGTTGACCTTTCGTCTTATCCAATCAGAAACTGTTATCATTGAATGCTTGACACAGAATAGAAAGGAGCAGAATAGTATAAAAAGTCCAAACCATCTGTTATTGTCAATATGTTTTATTAGCGTTAGGACCACACAGACTAAGTGACTCTATATCAAAGTTTCATCATTATAACTATATCAAATAATATATTTCAAAAACCATAATTATCATAATTTCTATTGATAAAGACTATAGCTAGGGATAATACAGGAGTAACTGTAAAGTAGATAAACTTAGTATGACTTTATCTTCTACTTCTCCTTCCTTCTTGGGATTTAATCCTTTGGACTTCAAATCCATGAACACTTTTACTGAAGTTCTTTAAGCAAATGACGACCGATCAGCAGAAATGCTGTAGCAGGGATCAATATGCAAACATTCAGCTTTGGCTAAATTGTTTGTCATTTTGCACTGTTATGCTTTGGAGAAAATAGAAGCAGTGCTTCTTCTATGGGATGTGGGGGATGTTGAAAGTAAAGAAGGCAATAGAGAGTTGAATGGGTTCATGTAATAAAATTTAATTTTTCTAAATAAAGTAGGAGGTAAGATTAGGTTCTGAGATTATAGGGATATAAGGTTGAGTTGTAGTCTCGAGAAAACATAATTTCTTGAACATCTTTCTTTTTTGAGGGGGAGCCAATGAATAAAAGACCTGTTATGCAGTATCAAATGCCTACTTGAAGATGAATATCAAATTTACAATAGACTCATTCAATCCAATTTGATTATTTTCTCTAAAAGTATTCAATAGTTAGAGGTGGAAGAATTGGAAGATGGCAGATGTTAAGAGCTACCTAGTGTTGAGGTTATACTCGACTCCTTAGCTAAGGGATTCAAGAAGAGAATGGATTATTAAAATGACTTAATTGGAGTAAAGGCTGAATTTTAAAGGACATGTCAGAAAAGTGTTGATATACTGGGAAAATAGAAAAAAAAACAAAGAACTGAAGGTCATAATAACAACATTAGAATGAACAAAAGAGTGAGTGATTCAGAAGGGCAAGGGACAATGGTCTAAGGATATGTGTGTATACATATGTGTGTGTGTGTGTGTATTATAAACATATATATGAACGTATGCACACACAGAGAGACACATATATTTCCTCTCTAGGATCTCAGTTCTAAGATGTGAGGCACATTTGACCAATACCACTCTTTTGGGCAGCTGAAATAAAATTAGTGGGGAATCACACATATTGAAGTGCTCAAGAAAGTGCTCAAGATAAAGTAGTATTTAATTAACTTAAAATCATGACCCATCAATTTTCCAAAATAATAAGGAATAATCTTTGCTTTATGGTTCTAATTTTAGAAATATTATACTATGTTCTCTTTATAAACTTATAAAGTAATATTTCTGTCTGAACATTGTATTAGTCCACCAATAACATTTTTCCAAAGTCTATATTAGTCTTTAGGCATGTCTACTAGGTGGCATCATATACTCTTGCATAATTATGTAAATTGTATGCTAAGAGGAAACAGGGAGGAGCCAAATTTGGCAATTAGTAATTTACATGAATTGATTGTTCTTTCACATTTGTTGATGCATTGTGCTGTATTATAACAAGCAGCCTTTCAAAGTACATTTCCGCAAAAGAAATAAGAACAGCCACCTAAAATACGATGACCAATGATAGTACATGTCATTTTCTACCTTTGTGGAAATGTACATTATATATATACATATATATATGTATGTATATATATACGCAATATATGTGTGTAGTTATATGTTTGTATATATATTTACATATGCATATGTGTATGTGTATATATTTATATACACAACTCTGCATTATGTGTGCATATGTGTATTATGTGTATATGTACATATGTGTGTATGTTTGCATGTATGTTTGTGCATATGTATGTATCACCAGACAGGCTAAACCATGTTGAGGGCAGCTGACAGGCCTTAAAACCATCAGTGAGATAGGGGGATGCCCATCCCAATTATGTGAAGACTTCTCCCAGCAGATGGGGAGGCAAGGACAATTTGTTCCAATGTCAATTAAGATGACTGCAGAAGGAACTGTGGACCACTTAGAGCTTGGTCAGGTATTGAAGACACCAAGGTCATCCACTGCATCCTTGGCTGTCACCAGTAATCTTGACTTTTGTCATGCCACTGCACTTCAAAGACTCAGGAAGAGAGAGACTGATGACTTTGTGCAATTCTGTCTCACTTAAATCCAATTCACATTTGAGTCAAGATATTACTATGTGGTGTCATTTGCCCCCCCACACACTTAGAAAATGAAAGCCAAACAACAACATACATATATACACATACACACACACATGCATACACTAATATTGTTTAGCTCATATTTTTCTAAATTATTAACTTTTTTATTCCTTCCAGTGAAATATTAACCATCTTATTCATATAAAATAGTTTAGTTAGTCATATACTACATACTATTGCTGTTATCTTGACCGAAATGAATAAGAAGGTATATTGAATAAGAAATTTAATAAGAAGGGAGGATGGAGAAAGAGAGAAAATACAAAATATATCAATAGTTCATCAAATATTTCAAATATTATAGAAAAAATAACTAAATTCCTTCACATTTCATTATTTTTCCAACTAAAAAATATTAATATATTCCCTAAAGATGACGCTTGCTACCAAAATATGTTATAGATTTTTATACTAAACTAATTACATCTTAACCCAAGAGACTTGTCACACTCTGCAGATGCCCTTTCCATGTCTCTTAAGAAAAAAAAGCTACCACTTTAGTGTTTTATAATTACTCTCAAATAAAATGCCTAATCATGTGCTGAGTTGATAGACTGCATCACTAACACCCTTGGTGAAATAAAAAACAAGGGCATTCACTTGTATCACAGATGAAGAGTAATGAATAAGGAGGCATTTAAGCTGTTTGTCATAGATATGAAAATAAGCACTGCTTCTCCTGGCCTAGACCTAAAAGAAGTTATTGATAATATTCAAGCAGACTAACAGAAAGTTATAATGTTCTGCTTCTCCTTTCCATTCTCTTTTGCTTTGATGTTCCCAGGTTTCATTTGCTATGCAAAGACATCTGTTCTATTAGCCTAAAGATAGAAGGAGGGATCAAGGGAGGTAAGAATGACTAGTAGGGGGAGGAGTAGCCTTCCTGAAAGTGAATGGGATTAATAAAAATTTTGTAGTTCAAAATTGGGATGAAAAATATCAAATTTCAAACATGGGGTTGGAACTCCAAGGATTTTTGCTAAAAGATTATAAGAAATAAAAGCGATCTCTAACTGGGCTGCCCTTCTTTCAATATAGTGACAATTCATTGTTTCTATACAAATGATATACAGTAGTGTCTTCATATCTGTCTTATATGAATTTCAAAGATTAAATGCCTAAATGTCATAAACTTTTTTTTTTTGCTGAAATGTAAATACTGGGTTTATTACAAAAATGTCTACATATGAAGTCTTTGAGAATGGTAGGAAATAGGTGAATACAAAGGACATAATACCTTACAATGTAAGTTTTCCTAATTCTCTGCCTTCACAAACATTATAAATACTAACTTAGTTCTAAGTGCCTATGATTCCCCTTATACTATCAAAATGTAGAGATGAATTAAACAATGTTACTGTGGAAGCAAATCTAACCTTTGAAAGCTCTTCCAACAGCTTGTTTGTTTTTTAATACATTTGAATTGAACTTTTTCATGATTTTAGTAAAGCATGTGTATTTTGCGATACTTTCCTTTTCTTTTTCTTTTTTTCTTTTCACTCTCTTTTATAATTATTTGGATTTTTGAGAACAAATCCTAAAGAATTTTTTCTCCCTGAAATTTTCTATAGCTTTGGCTCAATCTTTAATATTCATAATGTGATAGATATTTGGTGAAACAGGTATATGCTACAACCTGACCCAAAATAGCTTCTTTTGGATTTCCTAATCTAGTCGTTCTGTTGCCCCTAAATGTCAGTGTAGGAACTCTCTCTGTGTTGCTGGAGTTAGAATGCTGTATCACACACCCTGGGAATCAAAGCATCCTAAGCAAACAAAGGAAAGTAAAAGTAATCCACAGCCCCTGAATCATTTTCCTTTACTTTATCACTTCTACCACTTGTACAACATTTCTGCCCTAAATATTAAATATTCTATATATATCTATCATAGTTTTTATCGTGTTTTGTTTCTTTTCACCTAGGAAGGCAACATAGTACTAAAGAAATAGCATGGATATTGGAGTCAGATTTTATTCAGTCATGTTTGAATCACAGCTTTGCCACTTAGTGTCTATTTGATTTTGAGCAAGTCATTTCACTTTCCTCAGTTATAAAATGGGTTGGACTCAACATACACTGAGGTTCTCTCATCTTTAATCTATGGTAATTAGAACATAGTCTGATGAATGAGTGAATGGAAGTGATTGGGTTGGAACATAAGTTTGTCTTTTGCTTTAGACATTAGACTAAAATAATAGTTTTTTATTTATACTAGAATATGTATGGCTTAGAATCTGAACAACAAATGGGAAATATAAGAATTTGGAGATATATTCCATTGCCAGAAACTTGTTAACTTGAATTTAGGCTAGTAATTACATTAGCATTTCTGACATCTGTTAAAATAAGAATAAGTGAGCATCCCTGCCGAGAAGGGCCTCCTTCTGAGCTGCGCCTGCAGCCAGACTGGAGCAAGAGGCCGCAACCTGCAGTAGCACTGCCTGTGGGACCCCGCGAGGCCAGCGGGGGAGAGAGTGGCCTCACTGCTGCTGGTCCCCAGAAGTCACCCTGCAGGTCAGGGAGGGTGCCAGGTAGTTCCAGGCATCCAGCATCGTGTCCATCTCCTCTTCTTGGGTCTGAGGGCCACTGCCACAGCCCAGCCTCATCGGGGCAGCTTGGCTGCCATCTCCTCCCTTCCAAAGCCACAGCACCATGTTCAGTTCAGATCAATCCCAGCCCAGTGAATTCAGTCCAGTTGATTTCTTTTGGTTCAGCTGAAAAAAGAAAGAAAAAAAAAGAAACGATGAGCAGCTGGATTTCAGAAAAACCTGGAAAGAATTATATGAACAATGCTGAGTGAGTGAAGCAAACAGAACCAGGATAACATTGTATGCAGCACCTAGTGACACCGTACAATGATCAACTATAAATAACTTAGCTGTTCTCAGCAATACAGTTATCCAAGACAATTCCAAAAGCCTAATGATACAAAATGGCATCCAGATCCAGAGAAAGAGCTATGGAGTCTGAATGCAGATTGAAGCATACTCTTTTCCCTTTTTTGGTTTTTGCTTATTTTCTTTCTTGTTTTTCTCTTTTGTTCTGACTCTTCTTTTACAACATGACGAATGTGGAAATATGTTTAATATGATTGTACACATGTTGGCTGTTTCAAGTTGCTTTCTTTCTTGGGGAAGGTGGAAGGGAACAGGGAAAAGGAGAAAAGATTTGGAACTCAAAACCTAACTGTGAAGTCTAAAAATAAAGAAATAAAATATATTTTAAATAAAAATAAAATAAAATAAGGATAAGGATAGTAACTTGCCTCATAAAGTAATCACAAAGAATGCTTTCTATAAATCCAACTCAAAGGTATATATATACCCACTGGAAGAATTTGCCCAGCCTGATCACTGAGGCCAGTGCACATGGGTCATAAAACTGGAACATCGAATCAGGGAACAATGCTTCCATGTCTCCTGACTCCCGTAGAGCCATGGAGATTATCAGATGTGACAGACAGAACTGAATATTTCAGTTACATTTAGCAAACATTATAAAATATTCAGCCATTGATATACATGTAACATATTATCCAAGCCCACTCGTTGTCATTTATTCTTCCAAATGTTTTTGCCCTTTGCACATACACAGAAAAAGTAAATCAAATGAAGGCGGAAATTCTCTCTAGTGAATAATAAAATTAATACTAAAATTAAGAATAAATTTTTCTACATAAAACAATGATGAGAATTGCCTGCCTTTTCCCCTCCCTATGTGAAAGATAGGGAAAATTTCATTGAGAAAATAATCAGTCATTGGTTCATGACATGCCTATAATAATAGTCATCTTTGTACTAATTTATTTCACATTTAAACTATGCTGATTTTGTAAGCCAATACAATGCACTTAGGAAATTATTTTTTTTACCTATTTCTTGTAAGCAGCCAAATGGGGATATGAATATTAAGCATTTATTTGTTAAGATAATTAGTTAATGCTTTTATCATATTCACAAAACACCAGGCAAAAATTCAAACATAAAAACATATCCTAAAATGTCAATATAACTATATTATAGACTTTGAATACTTTCTAGGGATTATTTTGCAATGATTACTGAAGCTCTTAATGAGCATAAAATATTAAATTAATGGAAAACCAAATAGAGATCTTAAAATAATTCAGTCTTAGAAAAGAAAATGGAAATTGCTATTAGGAATCATCTAAGAAAAATTTCTGTCCTAGTCAATTCATGAAGAATTGTAATATAGAACAATTAATACTAATTAATACTAATACTACACAGATTATTCTAAAAACGAGAAGAAAACATTCAACCAGAATTCTTTTTTGAGATAAGACTGAATACCTAAATCAAGGAATAACAAAGCAAAGAAAGCAAAACACAGTCAAATATCATTAATAAATATTATTCAACCAAGAAATTATTCATTGTCAATTATATGAGGAAGCTAAGCATGGTTCAACTATGGGGAAACAATATAATCATATTAAACAGCAAAATATACAAAAACCACAATTATTTCAATAAACATGTGGGGTAAGCCTTTGACAAAGTACAACACTCTTTTATGCTAAAATTTCTTTAAACTATAGTCATAGAGGGACCTTATCATCAAAAAAGTAGGAATTAAGGGAGAATAACACTGCAATATCTCAAATTAATTTACAAAACAGTAGATATCAAAACCATTCAGTATTTATTTTTTTTTTTAAAAATTGAGAAGTGGATCAGTGAATTGTTTTAAATAAGAGTGACTCACAAACTACAAGACTCAATAACTCAATGTTCAATGAGTCAGAAAACAAAAATTATTTAGGAAAACTCTATATTTGATTTTTGAAAAAATACTACTCGAAAAATTGGAAAGCACTCTACCAAAAATTAGGTTTAGATCAGCATTTTAGACTATATTTCACAAAACAAAATGTTTAAATAGTTATGTGACCTTAAGATTAAAGGGAATACTTTAATACACCACAGAATACACCACAGAAATGGATCAGATTAAATACCTTTCACAGCTAGGATTAAGAGATGAATTTATTCTTAAAAAAAAAAACTAGGGGCAGAAGAAATTACAAAAAAATGAAAGAGATAATTTTTATTACATATACAACCCAAATCCCAAAGACCATTAAAATAAGACTCTCCCATCATTGGTGGTGCATGTCCCACCCCTGCGTGACAAGCAGGCACAGTTGGAAAGAGAGGGAAGGGTGATACTGTCTTCCACTATGTGTTCTTTCAGCATCTAATTTTCAGAGAAAAGATCCATGATGTCAACATCTCTTCATGTCTCTGAAGGAAGAGAATATTTAGGGAAGAAGTTAACATATAAATCTTTGATCATGTCCCATTCCACAGTTTGCTACACATTAGAGATTTTGGGGGAATTTCCACTTTTAGTAAGATGAGGGATACTCTCTCTTGGATGAGCTATCTCTTACCCAATAAGAGATCTCCTTCAATCTGTATGGTCTGGTATTTGGTCTATGTATGCTTTCTCCTATTTGTCTTTTCCCTATAGACTTGAAAAAATGGATTTCTTTGCTATTTATTGGGTGTATTCATTGTCCAACTGGTATTTGGTGGAAAGGGAGTCAAATCTTGGATATAAAGCCTGGGCCCCTGTTTCCCCATTTTGAAACAGTTATCCAGCATTTAGCTTAAACCTAAAAATTACAGCCCTTAGACTAAGAATATTTAAGGGAACAGATAAATATCATTCTAGCATGGTGCCCCCTTTCTCTGAAGAGAACAAAGTCTAGCCTCTCTCCCCAATCTCCAGCTTTCCCTCCAGGCAAGATAAAAAGTTTCCCTTAGAAAACTGGGTGAGAGGCGGAGCCAAGATGGCAGTGTAGCAGCGGCAACATATCGCAGCTCTCACATAGCCACCCCAAAATACCCATAAAATAGGACTCTAAACCAATCCTAGAACTCCAAAACGCACACAAAGATACTTCCCACTAAAGTCAGCTCGGCTACGAGGAACCATATCAGCACTGCAAACCGAAACCAGCCTGCCCTGAAGCTGTGGCTGTGCCCGGGGGCGGCTGGACCAGAGGAGTGGAGGAGCTGAGGAGCTTCAGGTGAGCGGATTAGCGGCAGCTGTGAATGGGAATTGTGAAAGGGGGAGATAAGCAGTCCAGCCAGAAGGCCTCCAGAGCAGAAAAGCAAAAGGCAGAGGTTTTGCACCCGCCTCGGCTTTGCAGATTCCCGCCCGCAGCCTGCAGGGAGCAGGGGGACTGAGCGATTGTTATCGGCCAGAGTTCTCGCGTTGAGCGGCCTGGATGGACCGCCGTCTTGGGCCTCGGT
>CM053580.1:419082012-419113279 GCA_028627135.1 Pseudochirops cupreus | reverse complement strand
TTCTTTTCCCTGAAGAAGGAATCTAGGGTGTGGTTGCTGTTCTTACTTTGCTTCCTATGCTTATTCATGGTCTCCATTCAATCATTGTTTGCTTGTTTGTTTTTTTTTAGTTCTGTGGAACTCTGCTTCCAGAGGGAACAACTCTGTCCCAAATCGCTGGGGTTTTCCCAGCTGCCAGGGCTTTAAGGAGGCTGCTGGGTCCCTCCCCAGCTCCGGCTCACTGAAAAAAAAAAAACCCAGGACCACAACCCAAGGCTGGGATCTGGATCCAGGCCACTCAATGCAAGAGCACTTCACCTCTGAACAATTGCTTGGCCCCTCTGAAGTCTGGAGGCCAGGACCCTGAAGTGGCATTGTGAAGGTGGGTACAGAACCTCTGCTTCCCGCTTCTTTGCCCTGGAGGTGGCTTGGAGGACCCGCTTTCCTTCCCCTGTTTTTAGCCAAATTCCACTAACCTTAGTCCTTTTTTCTTATAGCTTGATAATTCTGGATACTGCTACATCTGCTGCAGATCTGCTCTCCTGAAGCTCCAGCTGCAGTGGGGCTCATCTTGTCCAGTTGCCCCGGGGCAAAAGCCGCCGTTTCAGGCTGGGCTGATTTCAGCTCTCAGAGGTGAAATGGTCATTTTGACGCGAGCTGCCTTCAGCAGGAAATATATTTGTGTGCATTTTAGAGCCCTAGAATTTGTTTAGAGTCAAACTTTTTGGATATTTGATGTAGCTGTGTTGGAGCTGCAATTTCTTGCTGCTCCTATGCCGCCATCTTGGCTCTGCTCCCTGAATGTCCTTTTCTTTATCTTTGAAGGTCTTTCTCCTGATTGCTGGCAGAACTTGTTGTTTCTAAACTGAATTGTCAAATTTTATCACGTTTCTTCAAGTCTGAAGCCTTGGATATTTTTTTTCTGGAGGTGATCCAATACTTTCAATTGGAATTTCATTGTCTATGTTCATAAATAATTTAGATTTTTTTTTCTATTGCTACTTTTATTATGGTATTAAGGTATAATGTCCTTTTGTGTTCTTCTGAGGGACCTTTTATCCTTAGCTTGTCTCTTTCATTAAAGAGTATTACCTCTTTTCTTTAAGATCATTATATTTATAGAGAAAACTGAGTCAAATATATTAGAATACAAATCATTCCCCAATTGATAAATGGTCAAATGATATGAATAGGTAGTTTTCAGATGAAGAAATTAAAGCCATCTAGAGTTATATTTTTTTTAAGTTGCTATTGATTAGAGAAATACAAATTAAAACATCTCTGAAATACCACCATACACCAAATAAACTAGTTAACATGACAGAAAAGGAAAATGATAAATGTTGAAGAAGGTGTAGGAAAATTAGTTCACTAATGCATTTTGATGGAGTTGTAAACTGATCCAACCATTCTGGAAAGCAATATAGCACTATGCACAAAGGGCTATAAAATGCACATTATTCTAGTTCTATAAAATAAATTTTGGCCAACTGATTGGTATGGCACTAAATATGTAAATTAATTTGGGTAAAATTGTCACTTTATTTTATTAGCTTGACCTAGCCATGAGGAACTGATGTTCTTTCAATAGATCTGACTTTATTTGTGTGAAAAGTGTTTTGTTATGGTGTTCATACTGTTCTGGAGTTTGTTTTGGCAGGTAGATCCCCAAATATTATTATAATATCTACAGTAACTTTAAATGGAATTTCTCTTTCTATTTCTTGCTATTGGACTTCATTAGAAATATACAGGAATGCCAAGGACTTACGTGGGTTTACTTTATATCCTGCAACTTTGCTAAATTTATTTATTATCTCAAGTAATTTTTTTACTTGGTTCTTTAGGATTTTCTAAGTACATTATCTGTGAAGAGTGATAACTTAGTCTCAAGAACAGCATGTTGCGGGGTGGCTAAGTGGCACAGTGAATTGAGCATCAGCCCTGTAGTCAGGAGGACCTGAGTTCAAATCTTACCTGAAAAGCCAAGCAGGAGCAGCTTTCCAGAGGACTGCTGCTGTGAACAGCTTTCAAGGTTCTGATTCCGTAGTATAGCAAACTCTCTATTTATTCAATAACAACTCAGAGCAAAACTTTCACAGAAAATCGAGACACAGCTTCACAATGCTACAGCTTATCACAGAAAATCAAAATACATCATTTGTCATGTCACAACTCAAAAACTTATCACTAAAATGACCACATAGTTTTCACCAAATTGGTCATATAGTTTTTGACAAAGTACAATCATTTAGTAACTTAATCATTCAATCATCCTTAAATCAATCAGCCTTAAGGAGAAGAGTCTCCTTAATCTTTAACTCACTCATCCTTAAGGAGGCAAGACCTCCTTAAGGGACACAAAGTACAATAGTCACAGTTCTCCACCCTGGGGTGCAATTAAGTTACAATATCAGTCACTACTCAGTACTCTCTTAAGGGGTAGTGGAAAATACACAGGACATCCACCCCTCAGTCACAAGTAAGTTACAATTTCAACAGTCACTACTCAGTATCCACAGAGAGGTTTTTTCGTCTTGACTCGGCACAGGCTTTCAGCTTCCGTGATTCTTCTTCCATGGTCCCATGTCCCACCTAAATCTAACCAACTACTACTTGAGTTCAAAGGCAGAGAGCTCGCACTTCCTCTTTGAGATGTCCATGCAGTTCCTGAACCACGTTAAAGCTCACAGTGTCCAATCCATTTCAAATCCTTCACAGTCTCTGTTCCTGGGAAGACAAGGATTAACAAAGCCACAAGAACATTCATACACATTAACAAAGTCACAACAACATTTGTACAAAGTACTGGCACCACAGTTATGCTTCCTCACTCATCAGCAGCTCCAGCTGGCCCTTGGAAGTCTTGCTACCACAAGTTAGAGTTCCATGTCAGTTCTCAGTTCTCTTTTCTCTTCTCAGTTCTTCTCAATTCTCAGTTCAGTCTTCAGTCCAGCAGTAGCAGCCCAGCCTCCAGATGCTTGCTGAGAGAAATTCTCTCTCTCTCCCTCTCCCTCTCCCTCTTCCTCCCTCCCTCCCTCTCTCTCTCTCTTTCTCTTTCTCTCTCTCTCTCTCTCTCTCTCTCTCTCTCTCTCTGTCTCTCTCTGTGTCTCTCTGTCTCTCTGTCTCTCTCTGTCTCTCTGTCTCTCTCTCTCTCTCTCTTTGTCTCTCTCTCTCTTTCTCTTTCTCTCTCTCTCTCTGGCAGCAGCTGCCCTACCTCCATGATGCTTATCTCAAGAAGTTCTGACTGTCCAGCTTATGCTTTTCCTTATATATGTTATAGCTTCTCCCTGTTCAGTCCCTTCCTGTCACATCAGTAACAGGGGTTCCTTGTTCAGCCCCTCCCTCTTAAGTCAGCAACAGGAGATCATACTTTCTGTTTCTTTAACAGTGGCTTAATTTGAAAATGAAGTGCTAAGTACCTGTCAGCTTTCCAATACAAAGGAATCTTCAAATTTCATTACCATTACAAGCCTCAGACACTTGACATACTTACTAGCCTGTGACTTTGGGCAAGTCATTTAAGCCCAATTGTCCTCAAAAAAAAGCAAAATAAAAAAGAATAGCATGTTGTGATTCCATGCAATCCTGAAATTCCACAGGGCCCTCTGTTTCATCAAGTGTTGGATAATTTTCCTTTATTTTGTAATATTGTAACACCAATGTGATATTCAAAGTGTCCACGGTGGCTATGAATATGCTGGGGTAGTTGTGAATTACAAAATGTAACAGGATCTCCATGTGGATGGCAGAACCAAAACATTTATTCAACTATCAGAAAACCAAGTCCCAAAACCAGAAAGTCAGTCATTACAGTAACCACAAATTTGGTTCACATAAACAATGCAGAGAACATCCACATTCCCAAGCTTCAAAACAAAACAGGCTCCTTCAAGCAAGGATCCTCCTCCCCTCACAGTAGCTCCTCAGCCTCCACGCTGCTCACTCCCAGAAGTTCTCAGTTCTTTTCAATTCTCTTCTCAGTTCTCAGTTCTCAGTTTAGTTCTCACTTCTCAGTTCTCTTCTCTCCCTCCAGCAGTAGCTGCTCAGCCTCCACACTGTTCTCTCCCAGCAGTTCTGGATCCCAGCAGTTCTCACTCTCAGAAGTTCTCAGCAGCTCTGACTGGCTCTCAGAAGTTCTCAGCAGCTCTCAGGTGAAGTTCCAGTTCTCTAGCTTGGGCTTTTCCTTATATATGGCATTAGCTCCTCCTTGTTCCACTCCTTCCTGTTATATCAGCAAGTTCATCCCACTGTAGGATTCACAACTTCTGGATCTTAATACTCGACACGATCATGAACTTGAAACAAGGTGCTGTTTGTTTGCCAATACAAGGGGAATGGAAGATCTTCAAATTCCATTACCATTACATTTGGTCCTAAGATCTTTCATGTCCCTTACATGGGAAAAATACATTAAGAATCTGCTCCATTACATAGGTTAATGGGAGATTAGGGGCAACTGGTGTCAACAGATTTTTACAACAATATAACAAGGATGGCACGCAAGAAACACAGAAAACAATATTTTATGGTGGGGCTTGAACACAAGCTCCCCATCATTTCTCCTCAAACAAATGAGATCCCAAAATCTTGGGGTAAGGGCTGAAGGTTTCTTCTTCCATGGGTACTTGCTGCTGAAATTAGATGTAAAGCTGTCCCTATCCCAAGAGGTCCCATTTGAGAGGTCAGTTCATTAACCAGCATTTGGAATGTGCTTGATGCCAAGTCCAGGGATGACACATCACAGTTGTGGACAGGGGCTGACATTCAACTTAAGCTATCAAGCATCTACAGGTGGAGGGTACCAAGCCTGCAGAAACAAATCTAGCAAAGAAGGTGAAAAGACAAAAAGCCAAGAAGAAACAAGGAGACAATAACCAGAGCCCTGGGAACTTACTGGAAGCCCTGAAAGAGGATTTTCTAGTTGTCTGTTTACAGTAATCCAGGAGAAGTGTTTGTGTTGATTCATCAGACCTTGTTGTTGGGTCTATGTTGGTTTTACAGGGAGAAAGTGAATTGATGAGGATGCCAGCAATGTGTATGCATGTTGTTTTGGCTCTGTTAAGCTTTATCTTCCCAGAAACAGGAACTGTGAAGGACTTGAGGTGGATTGAATACAGTGAGCTTCAATATCGAATGGGAACTAGACAAGGAACTGGATGAAGAACTGGACAAGGAGCTGGACAAGAACTGGGAGCTGCCTACCTTTGAAACCACATGACAGTTTTGTAGATTTGGGCAGGAGCTGGGACCATGGAAGAGTATCCATGGAAGCTGACAGCCAGCCTTGAATCAAGATGAAAAGATCTCTTCTTGGGTACCTGATGCTGACTGAGAAGATTATGATTTACTGCAACCTAGGGGGTGGAGAACTTTGTGTACACTAAGGAGACAAGCCTCCTTAAGGATGATTGAATTAAGGACTCACTAAATGACTGAGTTACTAAATGATTGAGCTACCAAATGAATGTACTTTTTTTTTTAACTATATGGCCACTTTGGTGAAAACTCTGTGGCCATTTTAGTGATAAGTTGTTATGTCATAACATTGTGAATGCTGTACTTTGATTTCTGTGAATGTTTTGCCTTAATTTACTGCTGAATAAATAGATAGTTCATTATACTATGTAATAAGAACCTTGAAGTTGTCCACAGCAGCAGTCCTCTGGAAACCTGCTCATGATTGGCTTTATAAATATTTATTCATAGATATCTGAACTCATTTACTAGATCTAGAGGCCATATTTCCTCCTGTTGTTATGTTCTACCTGGAAAATTATCTGCTTATGTTCAAAGAATTTTTCTTTCTTCATAAGATCTTTCGTGGTTTCAGTTTTCTTACCCACATTTTCCTGTATGATTCACTTTCTGACTCTCTCTCCACTGATGGTGTTTTTCCTAGGGGTTGGATCTCAGAGTGCCTCAGCCTGCTCCAAAGCTAGGAAATTCATGATTCACCAGCCAAGATCTCTGCCTCGGATAATTTTGTGGTAGAGAGAACTGGTCCCACATGGATTCTGAGTTTTTATCCTCAAGTTTAGTGACATTCTCTATAGCCTTCTTACATTTAATGACATATTTTGGTGTTCTGTTGTACTCCCTTTGTTCTTCAATCCTTTGAATTGTCACTGGAAACTCAGAGATTCAGAGAAATTTAGTACTGATGCTATGAGAATGATTTCTTTAGTTTGGATCTCAGAGGCTCTGGGAGAACAGGAAGGCAATAGGAAGTTTTTAAAAATGCCTATTCCTCCATCTTGTCATCCCTGCATTAATTTTTGAAAGAGGAGAATTCCTAATTTGATATTTTCAAATTGATCCTCCTTTCACTTAGAATCCACCAAAATTTCAGCTTATGTAATAGACTGGGTGTCTATCATATGCAATGTACCTGTTCTCAGTGTGAATGGAAACAAAAAGATAAATAAGATTGTATCTATGTCTTCAAAAATTTACAGTATAGGAGGATTTAATTTATAGGCACCAATACAAATGGAAGGAATGACATGTACAACCCAAATCCACTATTCATATTCAGTAGAAGAGATTTCTTTCCATTAAGAGAATTACTGAAAGCATGAGAGTATATATGTGTCTACTCTTTATCCACAGTGAAGAGAATTTTTTATCCTTTTAGAAAATTCTTTCCATGCTATCTTTTACATCTATCTATCTATCTATCTATCTATCTATCTATCTATATATATATATATATATATACTGAATAGAAATGAATCAAATTAATCCAGTCTTTTGAGCTGGGCTTCATTCATCAACATGTATACTTTTTATTACCTGACATCAAGGAACAAGTATTCCAGTTTAAGTTTTCCATAATAAAAATTAGTACATCTAGGCTAATGTCTTTATCCAGAGTATCTAGAAATGGTATAGGGACCATAGATTTTGTTTCTTTGTTTTTAGCAATATTTATTTTTTAATCATGGCTAGCAACACTGACATGAGAAAGAAATGAATTTTGAGGCAGGTAAAGGGTACTTCCTCCATGATGTCACCTAGAACCTGGATCTTGCATATTATATCACTTTTGTTCCTTTTCTCAGTCAACCTCAGAGGTAGGAAAAGCAAAGGTCTTGATAGCATCAAGAGCTATAGTAGCATAATTCCACTCTGTGTTCAAAAATAGGATTTAGAATATCTCGTAGGTGAAATGTGGAGAGTGGAGGTCCAAGAAGTATTTAAATACTCATTTTTATAGCAATACTCATTTTATGTGATGATTAGCTAATAAGAACAGTAATTATTATTATAGTCTGAGTCAAGCAATCAAAAACAAAGAAATATGAGTAAAAGCTGCACTGACAATCTAATAAACTATGACTCACTCACCCACTCTTTATTGAAGACTTTTCTCTCCAATTTACAATGCTTGCCCTTCAAACATAAGTTTTCTGAGGCATTTGATAGGTAAGTGAAATACCATTTACACCTTCAGTGAAAGAAAGTCTCAAATGAAGCGCTATCCATGTAAAATATATAATATTTCTGGGAGATTTACTTAGACCTGCATGATTCTGCTGGGGACTGAGTCTGTTCAGCAGAAAACTAAATAACATTGGTCATGGTGTTGAGCTAAAATATGAAGATGAGCATTTGAGCAGCCATCTGCTCTACATGGATGATTTGCAGTTGTGTGCCATTTTTAAAACACAGCTTCACAAGTTATTGAAAATTACTAAGAACTTCAGTGAGGTATAAATGGAGTTTGAAATGGACAAATGCAAATCAATACAAATAATGAAAGCACAATTTATTATGACAAATGGACTCTGTTACTGAAGATAAAACTGTTAGTGAACTTATTGAAGTTTTAGGACAAGAAAGAACCTATAGCATTTAAGCTTCCAGCCTTAGAAAGTTAATGAAAATATTCAGTTCACATATGAAGAAAATGAAACTGGGTGTCAATTTATATAAGGGATGTCTTTGTGGCATTGATTTATCTAATTTAATTGATTTATAAGTTGATATGATATAGAACTACAGTATCATATGTAAGAACTACAATATACCAGATTACATGGCTAATGAATCATATTGTTTTCATTCACGGGGGCAGAGTCAAAAAGACTGATTGAAGTGAGCTCCTACAGAGCTTTCTATTAAGCTCTCCCAGTACAACACTGTAAACAATTTTAAAAAGCATGTCAAACTGAATTCTAAGTAGCATAACATCTTTAAAAAGTAATTGTGAGTCATCATTTCTAGCCCAGAATTGTTTAACAGAACAGAAGGAGAGGTCTACAGACACTGGGGTTGGGGTTGGCCATGAGTGCATACAGAACAAGCAGCAAGGGTTGTGTGGTTTGAAGGCAGTTGTAGCAGCAGTCACAGTGGCACCCAGTACCCTGGGGACAATAAGGGAACTGAGCACCTGGTCAGAAAGAGATTTATCATGTGTTTCACCCATTATCCAGTTCCAGGTAACAGTTCCAGGGCAGAGAGAAGTAGTTGCAGTCTCAAAGGACCAAGGTACCTACCTAGGTAATGACCAGAGCACAGCAACTAGGCCTCTCCCAAGATCATTCCACTTTGGAAGCACCAAAAACTTACAAGCCTCCAGAACTACTTACTGAAAGAGATCCCAGGAGGAAAACTTACAGCTTAAGAAGAAAATGCTACAAGCAGCCAGAAAGAAACCATTCAAATACTACAAAGTCATAGTCAGGATCATACAAGATTTTGTAGTTACCACTCTAAAGGAGCAGAGGACTTAGAATATGATTTTATGGAAGGCAAAGGAGCTAGCATTATAATCAAGAATAACCAATTCCGCAAAAATGAATACAATGCTACAGGGTAAAAAAAAAAATGAACATCTAATGAAATAAAGGAATTTCAGTCATTCCTGATGGAAAAACTAGAGATGAACAAAAACTTTATCATTCAAGTGCAATACTCTATAGAAGCATAAAAAGTAAACATAAATGAGAAGTCATAACTGATGTAATAAGGTTAAACTGTTTATATTCCTATATGCAAAGCTGATATATATAACTCCTAAGAACTTTATTATCATCAGGGATGTTAAAAGAAGGCCTCATGGACAGAGCACATGAGTGTGTGCCTCTTATGTTGCAATGATCTCAAAAGAAGAATGAAAGGTTAAGGGGCAAGGTAAACCCCTCTGTGAGTAATCAGATTATACAAACGAAGAACTCAACTCAATATGACCTTTCTATTACCCTGAGTTGTTTTGGAACAGAGAATCCTGAGAACATGAGGGCTGCTTTTTCCCTGGGACCCCAGCTAGGACCTTGAGAAAAGATATGGTTAACTGCCCAACTCCTGGAACTAGCCATCCCAAGGAAACATCACTCTTGGGGGGGCCTTGAAGGGATTGGCCTCCCTCCCTGGTCTCACACAAGATATGATGCTTGCTAAAAAAGACCTGACAGAAGGCCTTCTTTTTTCTCAGCACTATTTAAAGTGTAAGAATAAGACCCCAAATTGGAATCTCACCCATGGAGGAGACGTCTTGCCTCGGACCCTCCTGAGTGGGACCCTAACGGCTGAACCTGGGATGCCCCAGTTTGTATGGTCAGATATTGGTGCTTCCCCATGTTGATGATGATTGTAAATATGTGTGTGTGTGTGTGTGTGTGTGTGTGTGTGTGTTAATCATTGTTACTCTTATTTTACTGTTCCTAAGTCTTTACTCTGTTATCTCTGACTTCCTTCCCATTCACCTAAATTCTAAATAAATTATATTGGATCGTTTGAAATGCCAAGTGGTCTGTTCACACAAATACTGAACCTCCTTAATCAGACAGAAGGTCAAGAAAGTTGCACTGGAAGAAAAGAAGAAGAATGGGAAAAATTATCTCACATAAAAAAGGAATAGAAGGGAGAATTTTTTGAATGGAGAAAAAATAGTGGGGAAGAGAACTACACAAATTTCACTCATCTAACTTCTTCAAAAGAGGAAATATATGTGAGTGTGGGTGTGGGTATGTATAATGGTAATGGTAATTTGAAGACCTTCCCTGCTTTCAAAATGTACTCTGCCCCCTAAAAGGCTGAATATAAGCATTTGGAGGATTTTGTTGAAGGGTGAAGCAGAGCCCATAGGAACCTGGGAGTCAGAATAGCTAGATAGTGGGAAGAGAGAGGATTGCAGGCAAGATGACAGTTAAGCTTGTGAGTGAATGTTGGTTTGTGGGGAGGCTAAAGGATGCTGTGGCTCTCTGTGCTGTTGTAGCTTATTAACTTTTTTTTGCTACTATGATGGAATCAGCTTACTGGTTTTGAGATTTGGTTTTCTGGTGTCGGAATAAATGTTTTTCTTCTGTCTTCTATATGGAAAGTCTGTTATATTTTGTAATTGAGCACTATGGGGGTATATTTATAGTGACCACAAGGGCTGTGAATATTGCATTGGTGATACATTTGGTGGCAAGGATGAGAATTGCAAGATATTAGACCTCTACTTGGAGGTAGAAGGGATTTAGAAGAAGAAATGACTGTCCCAGGATGAGAGGATTTACGTTATGCCTCCATGGCAAAGGAGTGGTTTCAAAGTACAGGGCTCTGTGAAAACTGAGAACTGAGGTAACACCAGGGAGAATCTGGAGGTTTAGAAACATGTTTGCAAAGAATACCAATAAAATCTGGAAGAGAACTGGAGGCAGTGTGTAGGAGGGGCTGAGTTTTATTAACAGGTTATCATATTATGTGTAAGAATAGAGAAAATTGGGGGCTGCACCAGCACAGAGCCAGAGCAAGCCCAGGGAAACTGATGTACCCAACAAGTGGTAATGTCTAGACCTCTCACCATAGGATGTGTGCTCTGGTGGAGCTGGGTAAGAGTCAAGCACAAGCCCCACAGTAGCTACAGCTACTCATGGGGCTATCAACCTGCATGTTCAAAAATCACTTACCTGAACTTCTGGGAGCCAAGATAGTATAGTAAACCCTAACTGCTCTAACCTCCCTCCCTGACCCTGAAAAATCAAATAATATACTACCCCAGGGTAAAATTCTGAAATAGTGGAAGTAGCAGCAGAATTGGGAGTCCTAGAGGAAATATGTGACTGAGACAGTGCCTAGGCTAAAGGGAAGGGCAGAGGTATCCCAAGCAGTCCAGTCTCAGATGACCAGCAGTCAATCCCAAACTCCAGGGGGGTAGAGACAGCAAACACCAACACCAGAAGCCCAGGTGTGCCTTCACACAATCTGGGGAATATTCAGACACCAACCAGGTCAGCCCACCAGCGGCTAACCCTGCCTGAGGTCAAGCCCAGGGGCACGGAGGTGGAAATCTGAAGTTGCTAGACCACCCTTCCTCCACACCTCACACTGTGAGCTTCAGTGTTACCCCAGGGCAATGCTGAAAGTTCTGGTCTTGGCCTCAGTCTAAACACCTAGAGGCCACAACAAACAAAGTCAACAACCAGGACCCTAGCTCCCAACATAAGAAGCATAGGTCAGAGTCCTCTGTACCCCAGAAGCAGAAATCCATTTTAAAAGCCAGGATATAGGTAATCATAATGGGAAAATCAAGTTGGAAAAACTAAAATGATTAAATCATATTATATTAAACAAGAAGAACCAAATTAAGAAGGGGACAGTATTGAATCTATACTAATATCTGAAGCATAAAAAGGGAATATGAACTGGTCTCAAAAAAAAAAAGCATTCTTGGAAAAGCTCAAGAAGGATTTGAAAAGCCGAATTAGAAAGGTAGAAGACAAATTGACCAAATATTTTAAACCTGCAATTGCCAAAAGAGAAAAAAAAATTAATGAAAGAAATAGCTCCTTAAAAAGCAAAATTTGTGAAATGGAAAAAGAGGTTCAGAATCTAACTTGAGAAAATATCTCCCTAAAAACAAAATCTGAACATATGGAAAAGGAACTTCAAAAATTAACTGAGGAAAGTAATTTGCTAAAAATTAGAATCAGTCAAATTGAAGCTAATTACTCCATGAGACATCAAGAATCATCAGTCAAAGAAAACCTAAAGAATGAAAAATTAGAAGAAAATGTCAAATATCTCATTGGAAAAACAACTGACCTGGAGAATAGATCTAGGAGAGATAATCTAAGAATTATTGGTCTAACAAAAAGTTATGATGAAAAAAGCCTGGACAACATCTTCCAAGAAATCTTGAAGGAAAACTGCCGTCAGGTCATAGAACCAGGGGGTAAAATAGTTCTCAAAAGAATCTACCAGACTCCTCCTGAAAGAGATTCAAAATTGAAAACTGCAAGAAATATTGTAGCCAAATTCCAGATTTATCAGGTCAAGGAGAAAATACTGCAAGCAGTCAGAAAGAAACTATTCAGATATTGTGGAACTACAGTCAGAATCACACAGGACCTAGCAAATTCTACATTGAGAGATCAGAGGCATTAGAATATGATATTGCATAAGGCAAAAGAACTCAGACAACAACAAAGGATCAACAATCTAGCCAAAGTGAGCCGAATCTTTCAGGAAAGAAGATGGTGATTCAATGAAATAAGGGACTTCCAGACCTTCCTGATGAAAAAGCCAGAGCTCAATGAAAAATTTAAGTTTAAATACAAGACTCTAGAGCAGTGGTTCTCAACCTTCCTAATACCCCAACACTTTAGCATTCATATGTGTGTGTATCTGCATGTGGGCAGACCCACCTGGAGGCAGATAGAGGAGTAGTGTCTCAGTTCCTAACACCTTCAGAAATACGTGTTTTCCAATGGTCTTAGGCAACCCTTGTGAAAGGGTTGTTTGTCCCCCAAAGGGGTTGCAACCCATAGGTTGAGAACCACTGCTCTAGAGAGACATAAAAAGGTAAACAGGGAAAACACACACACAGACACATAAATTGTTATTTAATGGAGCAAACTGTTTACATGGCTATATGGGAAGCTAATACCTGTTAATACTGAGAACTGTATAATTATCATAACATTTAAAAGGGAGATATATAAATACAGGGTGTAGCTATAAATTAACAAAAGTAATGATAAAAAAAACATTATTAAGGGGTGTAAAGAGACTGCAATGGGAGAAGAGGAAAGGAGGAGGAAGAAAAAGCTAAATTATGCCATATAAAGAGGCATAAAAACATAGTATAGTAGAAGGAAAAACAGGAGAGAGATGTACATTCTATGAGCTTTACTTTTATTGGTTTTGGTTCAAGGACGGAATAACGTAATGAGTTAGGTATAGGATTTTATTGTGAAGAGAAATAAAACTTATTGTAATAGAGGGAAAAAAAGAGAGGGAGAGGAGCATTGTATGAGATTAATTCTTATCAGTTTTGGTTCAAGGAAGAAAGAATATACTTTCTTAAGTATAAATATCTACCATGCCCTACAGGCAGTAGGAAGGGAAAGGGGGAAGAAAAGGGGGGTTATAAGGGAGGGAAGAAGTAGTAAGGGGGAACAGTAGGAAAAGGGAGGGGGTTGATAAGGGAGAGAATACTGAGGGAGGCGGTGGTCAAATGGCAAACTCTTAAGGAGGGGATGGGAGAAGGGAGAAATAAAAACATAAACAGAGGAGGGAATAGGATGGAAGGAAAGACACAAATAATCATTACTGTGAATGTGAATAGGATTAACTCTCTCATAAAATGGAGGCAGATAGCAGAATTGATTAAAAAGCATAATCCTTAAATACAAGAAACACAATTTGGTAACAGGGGGATACATACAGGGTAAAGGTACAAGGCTAGAGCAGAACATATTGTGCTTCAGCTAAAGTAAAAAAAAACCAGGGGTAGCATTCCTTATCTCAAATAAATCAAAAGCAAAAACAGATCTAATTGAAAGACACAAGGAAAAAAATATATGCTGCTCAAAGGCACCATTGATAATGAAGCAATATCATTACTAAACATATATGCATCAAGTGGTACAGCATCCAAATTCCTAGAGAATTTAAGGGAGTTAGAGAAAAAAATACATAGCAAAACTGTACTAGTTGAGGACCAAAATCCACCCCCTCTCTGAACTTTATAAATCTAACCTAGAAATAAACAAGAAAGAAGTTTTTTTTAAAAAATGAGTAGAATTTTAGAGAAGGTAGTTATGATAGACCTCTGGAAAAATTTTAATGGGGATAAAAAGTAATATACCTTCTTCTCTGCAGTACATGGCACATATACAAAAATTGACCATGTACTAGGACATAAAAAATGTCTGCACAATCCAGTGCAGAAAGGCAGAAATATTAAATGTATCCTTTTCAGACCATGATGCAATAAAAATAATGTATAATAAAAGGCCATGGAGAGATAGACTGAAAGCTAATTGAAAACTAAATAATTTAATCCTAAAGAATGACAAATAAAGTAAGACCTAAATGACTGGAAGAAGATCAGTTGCTCATGGCTATATCAAGCTAATATATGACAATATTACCCTAAATTACTAAATTACCATTACAAAATGACAATTTTACCCTAATTAATTTACCTATTTAGTGTCATACTAATCTACCAAAACTTATTGCATAGAGCTAGAAAAAGTAATAACAAAATTAATCTGGAAGAAGAAAAGGTCCAGAATATCAAGGGAATTAATGAAAAGAAATGCTAAGGAAGGTGACATAGCCATACCAAAACATAAATTGTATTACATAGAAGCAGTTATCAAAACTACTTGGTACTGGATGGGGAACAGAGTAGTGGATCAGTGGAAGAGATTAGGTACATGAGACACAGCAGTCAATGACTATAGTAATCTACTGTTTGATTAAGTGAAGGACTTCAGCTTCTGGGATAAGACCTCACCATTTGACAAAAACTGCTGGGAAAACTAGAAAATAACATGGTAGAAACTGGGCATAGAGCAATATCATATGCCATATAACAAAACAAAGTCTAAATAGGTGCATGATCCTGTAATGCCATGCATGAGCAACTTTCCAAAAGAAAGCTACTGTGAACAGCTTTTAAGGTTCTGATTACCGAGTATAGTGAACACTCTATTTATTCCAAAACAAATCAAAGCAAAACATTCACAGAAAATCAAGGTACAGCATTCATGATATTACAACTTACCACATAAAATCACAATATAGTATTCACAACAGCTTATCATTAAAATGGCCACATAGTTTTCACCAAAGTGGTCACAATAGTTTTCAACAAAGAACAATCATCTAGTATCCTTCAGGAGGTTTGCCTCCTCATTCAGACATTCATCTCATTTACTCATTTCAGAGTACAATAACTAGTCATCCATTCATGGGGGAACTAAGTTAACTCAATCAGCACTTATTCAGCAATCAATTACTAAGTATCATTAATCATTGAGTACAGTGCAATCATTAGAAAATACACAAACCTTTCACCCCTAGGTCACTAGTAAACCACCATTTCATCACAGCATTCAATACCCAAGGAATGGTCTTTTCTTCATCTTGACCAGAGGCAAGTTCTCAGCAATCTCTGTTCCTGGGGAGACAAAGCTTAACAAAGCCACAATATTCATTGCCAGTGTCCTCATCAATTCACTCTCTGCCTGCAGAACAGTCTCAGGACCCCTGAAAACATCAGCAAGACCCTCTTCCAGGATTTCTGTAAACACACAACAAGAAAATCCTTCTTCAGGGCTTCTGAGCCAACAGCAAGGTTCTAGGACCTCTGCAAGAACAGCACTGTCTTTCAACAGCAGATGAGTGTGACAAAACAACATCATAACAGACAGACAGAATAATGGCACCACAACCATGCTTCCTCAGCCCTCCAGCTGTTTGGCTGGTCCTAGGACCCAGCAGAAATCTCAGCTGACTCCTGGAATCAAAATCACTCCTCCCAGGCTTTCAAAATCAAAATTGTTTTCTCTGGGGAGGGGAGGAGGCGGGGCTTTCCTCCAGCCTTCCTGGTAGCAGCAACTTCAGTCTCCACGATTCTTGTCCAAAGAAAATTCTGACTCAGTTCTCAGTCCAGCAGTACCAGCCCTGGCTCCAGATGCTGCTGAGAGAACCTTTCCCTCTTTCCCCAGCAGAACAGCTTCTGCCACCAGGTTCATGTCAGAAGAAATTCCAACTGTGCCTCTCTGGGGCTTTTCTTATATACATACATCATTAGCTTCCTGTTTCAGCCAACTCCTTCCTGTTACATCAGTAACAGGAGACAAGAGTTCATACCTTCTGTTTCCCCAACAGTGGCTTGATCAATTACAAACTGCTAGGTACCTGCTACCTTTGCTTAATTTGAAACAAAGTGCCAATTGATTACTTGCCAATATGTAAAAGGAGTAATTACCATTAGAGTTCTAGATATAAAGGATCATACTATAAGCAATCTGGGAGAGCAAGGAATAGTTTACCCACCAGATTTATGGAGTAGGGAAGAATTTCTGTCCAAATAAGAGATAGAGAGCATTACAAAATGCAAAATGGATAACTTTGATTAAATTAAACTGAAAATTTTTGTACAAATAAAGCCAATATAATCAAGATTAAGAAGGGAGCAGAAAACTGGGAATGAATTTTTACAACCAGTGCCTCTGATAAAGACCTCATTTCTAAAATATACAGAGAACTGAGTCAAATTTATAAGGATACAAGCCATTCCCCAATTAATAAATGATCAAATGATATGAACAGGCAGTTTTCAGAGGAAGAAATTAAAGATACCTATAAACACATGAAAAAATGTTCTAAATCACAATTGATTAGAGAAATGCAAATCAAAACAACTCTGAGGCACCACATCTCACTGGTCAGATTAACCAAGATGAAAAACTAGGAAAATGATAAATGCTGGAGAGGGGGAAAAATTGGAACACTACTGTATTGTTGGTAGAATTGTAAACTGATACAACCATTCTGAAAAGCAATTTTGAACTATGGCCAAAGGGCTATAAAAAATTGCATACCCTTTGACCCAGCAATTCTTCTTCTAGGGCTGTATCCCAAAGAGATCATACAAGTGGGAGGAGGACTTCTATGTACAAAAATATTTATAGCAGCTCTCTTTGTGGTGGCAAAGAATTGGAAATCAAGGGAATGCCTATCAATTGGGGAATGACTGAAAAAGTTATGGTATATGAATGTAATGGAATCCCGTTGTGCTATATGAAATGAGGAGCAGATGGACTTCATAATAACCTGTAGAGACTTATGTAAACTCATACTGAGTGAGGAGAGCAGAACCAGGAGAACTTTGTACACAACGACAGACACATCATATCTGTGACAACTAACCTTGTTAAACTGGGCTCCTCTCAGTAATGCAAGGTCATAAGACAACCCCGAAAGACTCATGATAGAAAGGGACATCCACATCCAGAGAAAACTACAGAGTCTCAATGCAAATTGAAGCAAATTACTCACTCTGTCTTTTGCGTTTTGTTTTTTGTTCCTTCTTTATCCTTGTTCACTTCATTGATTATAACTCTTCGTTACAACTTGACAAATATTTAATATGAAGGTGTTTATAGAACCTATATTGAATAGCATGCCTTCTTGGGAGGAGGTGAGGGAAGAGGAAGGAGAAGGGGAGAAAATTTGGAACTCAAGGGATTGTGGAATTGAATGTTGTAAACCAAAAGTAAATAATTGTTTTTAAAAGAAGAGTAGAGGGGCAAGTAGGTGGTGCAGTGAATAGAGCATCGGGTCTACAGTCAGGAGGACCTGAGTTCAAATCCAACCTCAGACACTTAACAATTACTAGTTATGTGACCTTGGGCAAGTCACTTAACCCCAATTGCCCAGCCTTCCCCCTGCCAAAAAGAAAAAAAGGAAAAAAAGAACAGAGACAACCTCTTAGAAGAGAAAATTCAAATGGAGAGAGAATTTACTGTATTCCAGGATTCCGGCTCTCCTTTAGAGGAGTAAGCTTGAAGATCTCAGGTTGTAGAAGAAAGAGATGTGAATTTGGCTCAGAAAAAGAAGCATAAAAGTAACAGGAGAAAAGTTCATTTGGTTTTGGTAGAGACTGAGCCTAGTTGGTATGACAATGACTCCCAGAAGAGTGCATGTGTTGTACAGAGTGATACAATGTTTCATGATGAAGCTTTTACAAGGGCAGAAGCTCACCCCATACTGAGAAGAAAGCAAGAGAATCAGGGAGGGCAAATAGTGTTCAGGGAGATAATTGAGGATTCACTCAACAGGAGATCACAGATGTATTAAGCAGATTCACCCAAAAAATGGGAGAATCATTAATGTCTTGGATGGTGAGCATCAGTGATGAAGGAGCCAGAGCTGAATCGGTAGATAGTGTGGACTGCTTGAAATTTATAAGTATTTGTCAGAATCTTTTTGTCCAGCAAACATTTAGAGACTGTCATATGGCAGGAGGTAACAATATAACCCGTCTGTTAACTTTAGCTGCTGATGGATGCAATAAGATGTATCCCATTGATTCTATGTAGTGTAGTAGAGACAGACCCTGGTACTCACTTAGAGACCACATGAGAAAATTGAAAGAAAAGTAATGAAAACTGCTATGATGGTTGGAGATGCAGCTATGTATCATGATATCCCCTTAGCAGTTCCTTATAGAAATATCATGGTTAAAACAGCTCCTCCTATGTATAAGCACCTATGTCTGATTCTACTAATTGATGAAATAGGGCACCTTCTGTCAGAGGTGCTGGATAAGATTTCACAGCTAAGTGACTTGGGGGAATGGGAAAAAGACAAATTTCCTGGAGAAAGAAAAGGCCAGCAGATTCAAAGTCAGAATAGATTGACATGAAAAATCTGTTTACTGCTCTACTGAGAGCAGGGGTTTATTTTGGAAGAATTGATGATATTCCAACTAATGAACTATATAAAATATACTGAGATAAGGGGCTTAATTTCAGACTGAATAGAGAAGTAAGGGCCATATTATGGAACCCCAATGTAGATTCAGAGCGACAATGGATTACATTTCAAAGGTAATGAAGTGAAGAGACATTGTGTACTAAACAATATAGAATGAATATATCATATTCCATATCATCCACAAACATCTGGGTTAATTGCAAGAATGAATGGATAGTTGAAAGAACCGTTAAGGAAGTTAAGTTCTAATAATTCATATCAACATTGGAAGGATAATTTTTTCACTGCTTTACATAATTTGAATAATAGACTTTTGGAAACAAGTATACCTCTAGCCAGAATGATGGCCCCAAATCTGCAAATTAGAAAACAGCAGACACATAAGATACCAAATGTTAACTTTGGATTGTGAGGTCAAATATCCCAGCACCATATCCAGGAACTCCTGGTTCAGCAGGATATGATTTACATTATTTAGAGGATTTTTGGTTGGATAAGAAAGAAATAAGAAACATTTCTACTAGAATATGTATGAGAATTCCTAAAATAATCATTTTGTATGGATATTACCCAAACCAGGTTTAGCAGCTTGAGGAATACATGCATTGGCTGGAGTAATAGTTTCTAATTATCGAGGGGAAATTATTATGGCATTCCAACATTTAGTTAAAGAACTCATACAGTTTTATAAAAATGATAGAATAGTTCAAGTGATTCTTATTCCTTCTTAAACAATTATTTCTTGCGAAAACTGACCCTTCTTCTGAAATAACTATCAGAGGAACTGAAATGTTTGTTTCTACAAACAGAATAAAATTGGGAGATAAAGTATGGGTAAAGCAGGAGCCAAATGATGTTCCAAAGGCTGTCGAGATTATAGCACATGGGAAAGACAATACAGTGACTGTTGTTAATTCAGGAGAAGATGATTGCCAAATTGTACTGTTAACTCAGTATTCTAATATGAATGAGGCTATAGTAGTGATTTCATGGACTCCAGAAGCATGGCTAACACTATATTTGTTTCTTCTTGACTTTCTGTCTGTTAAACTTGTTTGTGAGATTTGTTTCCTGAAGGCTTAGTACCCTCCACCTGCAGATGCATGATCGCTTAAGCCAAATGCCACCACCTGTAAATGACTATGATGTGTCATCCCTGGATCTGGCATCGACCAAACTCCAGATGCAAGCTAAAGAATTGACCTCTTGAATGTGACCTCTTGGAGCAGGGACAGTTCTACATCCAATTTCAGCTTGAAGCAGCTATGGAGAAGAGACCTTCACCCCTTACCCCAAGATTTTGAGCCCCATTCACTCAAGGGGGAAAGAAGGGGTGCTTGTGCCCAAGCCCCCACCCTAAGATGTTGTTTTATGTGCTTTTTTTCTATTATTCCTGTTATATTGTTGCAAAGTTCTGTTGATACCAGTTACCCTGCCAGTTATCACTAAAGTCTCATTATTCCATGTACTGAAATGTATTGTTAATGTATTTTTGCTATGTAAGGGACATGAAAGATCCCTGGGGCCAAAAATAATGGTAATGGTAATTTCAAGGTCTTCCTTTCCCCTTAATAAACTTAAGGGAATTTGAAGATCTTCCCTGTTTTGAAAATAGACTGCCCCCCAAATAGATTGAATGTAATCACATGGAGCCTGTGGTGAGAGGAGTTTGCTAAAGGGTGGAGCAGAGCGTACTGGAAGCTAAGAGTCAGAAGAGCTAGATGGTGGGAGGAGAGAGGGCTGCAGGAAAGCTGACAGTTAAGCTTGTGAGTAAATATTGGTTTGTGGGGAGGCTAAAGGATGCTGTGGCTCTCTGTGCTGTTGTAGTTTATTAACTTCTTTGATACTATGGTGGAATCAGCTTACTGGTTTTGAGATTCAGTTTTCTGGTGTCTGAATAATTGTTTTTCTTCTGTCTTCTATATGGAGAGTCTGTCATATATTGTGATTGAGCACCATGTGGGGATATTTATAGTGACCATGGGTGCTGTGAATATTTTGTTGGCCCTACTGTGTCAAATGCAAGATAGTGTTGGGAAAGGGAAAGAGAGAGGAAGAGAGACAGAGAGAGAGAGAGAGAGAGAGAGAGAGAGAGAGAGAGAGAGAGAGGATAGAAATCAATTTTATGCAACAGAAAAGCAGGAGAAGTGGTTGAGAGAATGAAGTGTTGGTAATACAAAAAAGAGAGTAGATGAAGGGAGGCAGTGGTCAGAATCAAAACAGACTTGAGAAGGAGGAGCAAGACAGACAGACAGACAGATAGAGAAGGATAAATAGAATGCAGGAAAATACGTAATACTGTCTTATCCAGTGAAACTGGCCTCCTGGATTCCCCATGAACAAGACATGTTATTTCAGCTCCAGATATTTTCTCTGGGTGTCTTCCATGCCTGGAATTTTTTCTCCTTTACTCCAACTACTGACCTCCTTGTCTTCCTTTAAGTGCCAAATAAAAATCTACCTTCTACATGAAGCCTTCCTTAATACCTCTTAATTCCAGAGTTTTCATTCCTGTGACTATTTCCTACGTACATAACTTACTTTATATATATTTGTTTGGCTGTTGTATCCCCCTTTAGACTGTAAGCTCCTTAAAAGCAGGGGCCATCTTTGTATCCCCAGCACTTAGCACAATGCCTGCCATAAAGTAGGCACTTAAATATTTATTGAATTGAATTGAACTCACTCATGGAACAGAAGTGGACAACTAATTTAACAACGTATTGTTTACAAAAGATATACCTGAAATAGAAACAAACACACAGAGTTAGAATAAGGGGATGGAGCAGAAACTATTATGTTTTAAATGAAGTCTAAAAAAAAAGTAGTGTCACAGTTTATGACCTCAGACTATGCAAAAGTAAAAAGAGAAAATTAAAAGAGAAAACCAGGGAAACAGCATTTAGTTAAAATGTGCCAGAGACAATGAAATAATATCAGTACTGAATATATATGTACCAAATAGCATAATATCCAAATTTTTGAGGGTTAAATAAGTTACAGGAGGAAATCAAGAGGGAAATTGTAAAGCTATACTCCTGGGGAACATAAGTTTTCCCCTCTCCAATCTATATAAATCTAACTATAAAGTAAAAAGATGGCGTTCAAAGAATTAGATATGAAAGATATCTGAAGGATATTGAGTGGGAATGGAAAGTAACACACCCTTTTCTCAACAGTACATGGCAACATCAAAAAAACTGACTACATATTAGGGTATACAAACATCATAAACAAGTTCAGAAAAGCATTTACATTAAATGCACCCTTTCCAGACCATAACATGATAAAAAAAATTACATTCATTAAAGAGCCTTTGAAGTGTAGATTAAAAGTTAATTGGAAACTTAGTTATGTAACTTTAAAGGATGAGAGAGTCAAAGAAAAAATAACAAAAATAATCAATAATTTCATTAAAGATAAGGATGATGAAACAAAAAAAAATTATGAGGTGCTGTCAAAGCAGTACTTAGGGGGAAATTAATATTTCTAAATTTTTGCATCAACAAAAGAGAGACAGGGCAGATGAACAAAATGGACAAGTAACTAAAAATAAGCTAGAACAGCAACAAATTATAAATCCTCAAACACCAATAAAGAAATCTTGAAATTAAAAAAGAGGTAAATAAAAGTTTTAAAAATTGATAGATAAAATCAGGAAAAATGAAAAATGAAATAGACAAATAATTCATTAATTTGATTTAATAAAAAGAAAACCAAATGACTAGTCTCAAAAACATAGTTATTGCAAAACCAGTGAAAATAAAATTAAGACAATTATTAGGAGGTATTTTGCCCAGTTACATGATAATAAAATTGATAATTTAGTGAGATAGATTACATTTTTTCTTTGATAAATCAGACAATTTGTCTAATTTGTCAAAGAAGAAATGTAATTTTTAAACAACCTTATCATAAAAAAAGAATTTGTACAGGTCATAAATGAACTCACTAAGCAGAAAAAAAAAAAAAACCAGGACCAGGTGGATTTAAAAGAGACTACTGTCAAATATTTAGAGAATAATTAATTTCAATATTATATAAAACAATTGAAAAATGGTTTAAAAAGAAGTCCCACAAATTATTTTTATAGAATGAATGTAGTTTTGATACCTAAACCAGAGAAAACAAAAACAGGCAAAAGTAAACTATAGGTGAATTTCCCTAATGAGTATTTATGCAAAAAAATTTAAATAAAATACTAGCAAGGAGATTGCACTAATATATCACAAAGATGATATCATATGACCAGGTGGAATTAATAAAAGGAATTCAAGGCAGGTTTAAAATTAGGAAAACCATAGGCATAATTTTGCACATCAGTAACAAAATAACAAAAATCATGTATCAGTAGATGAAAAAAAAAAAACTTGTAACAAAATGTGACAAGCATTTCTGTTTAAAACACTAGATAACATAGGAATAAATGGAACTTTTCTTTAAAAAAATAAATAAAATTTATCTAAAACCAATAAGCACTATCTACAATGTGGATAAACTAGAAATATTTCCAATAGGATCAGGATAGAAGAAAGTATGTCCAGTATCACCATTGTTATACAGTATTGTACTAGAGATGTTAGTATAGCAATAAGACCAAAAACAGAAATTCAATGAATAACCATGAGCAAATACAAAACAAAATTAACACTTCTTTTTGCAAATGATATGGTAGTATGCTTACAGAACCCTAGAGAGTCAACTAAAAAAGTAATTGAAACAATAACAACTTGAGCAAAATTAAAGGATTTAAACTAATCCCACAGGAATCATCAGCATTTCTATGTATTACCAACAAAACCCAGATGCAAGAGATAGAATGATATATTCCATTTTAAGTAACTGGAGACAGTATAAAATACTTGGGACTCTGATTACCAAAACACAGAGAGAAACTATGTAAATACAATTATAGAATGTTCTTCACCATAAAGACAGATCTCAATAATAGGAGAAATATTAATTGTTCATGAATAGGCCAAGCCAATACAACAAAAAAATGACAACTCTACCTAATTTTTAAATTCAGTGTCATTCCAATCAATCTGCCAATGAATCTTTTGTAGATGTTGAAAAAATAGTAAGAAAAAAAATCATCAGGAGGAGCAAAACTTTGAAAGGAATTAATTAATAGAGAATGTGATGGAATGGGTCCTAATAATATCAGGCCTCAAACTATATTACAAAGTAGTAATCATCAAAACTACTTGGTATTGGATAAGGATGCTAAATTGGATTGGGGTGGTAAATCAATGGAAGAGATTAGATTAAAAAAAATATACATATATATATATATATATACAGAAGCAAATGAGCACAGTAGTCTAGTGTTTGATAAACCCAAATATACCAGCTTTGGGGGCAAGGACTCACTATTTGACAAAAACTGCTATAAAGTAGACATTATAAAGTAGACTGACAGAAATTAGGCAGAGATAAACTCAAAATGAGTACATAAAGATGATACCATTAAAAGAATGATATCATTAAGAAATTTAGGGAAGTATGGAAGAGATTACCCATTAGATCTATGAATAAGAACAGTTTGTGAACATACGAGAGAGAGAGTTACAAATGAAGTTAAGATAGATAATTTTGATGATGTAAAATTAAAAAGTCTTTGCAAACAAAACTAATGGACCTCAAATTAGAAGGAAAGCAAGAAACTGAGGGAAAGCATTTGCAACAATTTTCCCTAATAAAGGTCTTATTTCCCAAATATATAGAGAACTGAATTGAATTTCTAAAAACAGGGGCTATTTTTTATTTGATAAGTTGTCAAAACTAGGACCACCTAGTTTTCAATGGAAGAAATCAAAGGTATCAAAATTCATATGAAAAAATACTCTAAATAATTAATAGAGAAACACACAATAAAATAACTCTGAAGTACCACCTTATATTTATATCACATTGAATAAGGTGACAGAAAAGGAAAATGACAAATGCTAGGAAGAATGTGGAAAATAGGTACAACTAACCTACTATTGGTGCATTATTCTTATATCATACCAGTGAGCCAGTTCAACCATTCTGGAGAATAATTTGATACCATGTCCAAAAAGGCTATGAAACCTTGCATAAAATTTAACTAGCAATACTACTACTTGGCTGTACTCTGAGAAGATAAAAGAAAAAGGATCCACATATGCAAAAATATTTATGGTTGTTTGTTTTGTGGTGGCAAAGAATTAGAAACTGAAGGGAATGGTTGAACAAGTTATGGTATATGAATGTTATGAAATATAATTTCACTGAAAGAAATTATTAAGGGGATTGTTTCAAAAAATTGGAAGACGTGAATTGATACAAGGTGAAATGAGCAGAAACAGGAAAACAATCTACACAGTAACAGCAATTTTGTAAAGATAATCGACTGTGAAAGAATCAATAACTATGATCAATAAAATGATCGATCACAACTCTGAAGGATTCACAATATAATGTGATATCCACCTCCAGAGAGAGAGCTGATGGTCTCAGAGTACAGATTAAAGCATATTTTTTCCTTTTTAAATTTTCCTTGCTTTTTTGTAAAATGGCAAATATAGAAATGTGTTTTGCATGATTTCTTAAGTATAACAGGTGTAATATTTCTCACCTTCTCAATGGGTGGGGAGGTTGTGGAGATAGGAAGAGAACTTGCAAATTAAAATGAAAGTTGAATTAATTTTTTTTAAAAAGAATTTATGGTTCAAATAAAGCTTAGCCTGCACATTAAAACTAAACAAACAAAAAGTTGGAATGTACAACCTCCCTCTATCACCTTCACCCTAAAAAAGGAAGGAGTCTTATGTTATTAATACTACCAAAGAAAATTAATCCCAGAAAAAAATTGAAAGACTAGCTCTTTAATGATTCTGACTGTTAGAGAAAGAGGGAAAGAGAGAAGAAGTATAACTCCATTAATAAAAACTTGGCAGATATAGTGTCATACTGGTGAAAAGCTATGAATGACTCAACAACAAACTCAGATGTGAAAAAAGAAAGTCACAGTACCTATCTAGATTTCTTTTTTTTTTTACTTTTTTTAAAATTTAATTTAATTTTTTTATCGTTTACATCATTCATTTCCATGAGATTTTTGAGTCACAAATTTTCTCCCCATCTTTCCTCCACCCAGCACCCCAAAATAGCCATCCCACTGTATAATCTCTCCCCCAATCTGCTTTCTCCTATGTCCTCCCCCATCACTTCTCTGACTTTCCAGTAGGGCAAGATGGATCTCCCTACACCAGTGCCCGTATATCTTAATTCCTAGTTGCATGTAGTGAATAATAATAATTATTATTATTATATACATGTTTTTTAAACATTTGAATACAGAACTGTAAATTCTAGATTCTTTTCCTTCCTCCCTCATCACCCACCCCCACTGGAAAGACAAGCAATTCAATACAGGCTGTAGATGTGTAGTTACACAGAATATCTCCACAATGGACATATTGTGAGAAACTGATTATATGTCCCTCCTTCCTATCCCGCCCACCCCCTGTTTCATTCTCTACCCTGTCCCTGTCCCTTTACAGAAGTGTGTGCTTCCAGCAACCTTCACTCCCTGCCCTACCCTCCATCATGACCCCTCTCATCCCCATCCACCCTACTCTCCTGTGTGGCAAGATATTCAGTTTAAAGTTTATGTCATTCCTTCCCTAAGCCAAATTCAGTGAGAGTAAGATTGACCCTTTCCATTTTGCCTTCCTGTTCTTTCCCTCCACTGTAACAGTTATTCTTTGTCTCTTCTATATGAGACAATTAACCCCATTCTGTCTCTCCCTGTCTCCTCTCATTCCATTCCTCTCCCACCTCACAATTTCACCTTTTAAAGTATCATCCCTTCCTATTCAATTGATCCTGTGCCTTCCATGTACACATATATACACATACTCAGATATGTATTCGTATGCATATATATACTCTCCTATATAAACATATGTGTATATATACATATATATACATTTGTATTCCCTTCATCTATCCTCATACTGAGAAAAGTTTCATAAGTTACAATTATTGTTTTTCCATGTAGGCATGTAAATAGTTCAACTTTGATAAGTTCCATATGATTTCTTTTCCATGTTTACCTTCTTATGCTTCTTGTATCTAAGTGTCAAATTTTCTTTTCAGTTCTGCTTTTTTCAGCAAGAATGTCTGAAAGTCCTCCACCTCATTTGAATGACCACATTTTCCCCTGGAACATAATACTCAATTTTGCTGGATAGGTGATTCTTGGTTTTAATCCTACCTTCCTTGATCTCTGGAATATCATATTCCAGGCCCTTTGATCGCTTAATGTAGAAGTTTCTAGATCCTGGGTTATCCTAATTGTTTTACCACAATATTCAAATTGTTTCTTCTTGGCTGCTTGTAATGTTTTCTCCTTGATCTGGGAACTCTGGAACCTGGCTGTAACATTCCTAGGAGTTTTCTTTTGGAGATCTTTTTCAAGAGGTGATTGGTGAATTCTTTCAAGTTCTATTTTGCCCTCTGGTTCTAAGATATCAGGGCAATTTTCCTAGAGAATTTCTTGAAGGATGCTTTCTAAGTTCTTTTTGTGATCATGGCTTTCAGGTAGTCCAATAATTTTTAAATTGTCTCTCCTGGATCTATTTTCCAAGACAGTGGTTTTTTCAAGGAGATATTTCACATTGCCTTGTCTTTTTTTCATTTGTTTGGATCTGTTTCATAGTATCTTGATTTCTCATAAAGTCATTTGCTTCCATTCACTCCACTCTAATTCTGAAGGAATTATTCTCTTCAGAAAGCTTTTGAGAATCTTTTTCCATCTGGCAAATTTGACTTTTTAAGGCATTCTCCTCATTGGCTTTTTGGATTTCTTTTGCCATTTGAGTTAATCTGTTTTTTAAGATGTTATTTTCTTCAATCAGGTTGTTGACTCTCTTATCATAATGTTCTTACATCATTCTCATGTCTCTTCCCAATTTTTCCTCCACTTCTCTTATTTGGTTTTCAAAATCCTTCTTAAGCTGCTCTATGCCTTATAATCAACCTAAATTTTTCTTGGAAACTTTTGGTGTGGGAGTTCTGACTGTGTTGTCTTCTTCCTGATCCATACTTTGATCCTTTTTGTCCCCAGAAAAGGAATCTAAAGTTGCATTGCTGGGTTTGCTTTGCTTCCTTTGCTGGCTCATGTTGCCAGTCAATTACTTGACTTTTGTGTTCAGTAGAACTCTGCTTCCAGAGGGGAAAGCTCTGTCCCAAATCGCTGGGCTTTTTGCAGCTGCTGGGGCTATTAGGAGACCACTGCAGCCCCCCCCCCACTTTGGCTCCCTGAAAATGCACCCCAGGACCACCACCCAAGACCATGATCCAGATCCAGGCAGCTCAAGGCAAGAGCACTTAGCCTCTGAATGATTGCTTGGCTCCCCTGCAATCTGCAAGCTGGGAGCTTCTGAAGCAGCCTCATGAAAGGGGCTGCTGGGACACCACTTCTGCTACTTCCTTGCACTGGCAGCAGTTTGGCCGGACCTGCTTTTCTCCCCCAAATTTAGCCAAGTTCCACTGACCTTTCACTTATTCCTTTTTTCTTATGAGTTGATAATTCTGGAAATCACCACAGCTGCCACTGATCCACTCTCCTGAAAGCTTCAGCTGCAGCTTGTCCTTGCCACCCAGGGCCAAGCTGTGGTTTCAGGCCTGGCTGATGTCAGCTTCCAGCACACTGCAATGAGCCCTTCTTGCCGAGCTGCTTTCAGGGAGAGATGTGTTTTTCTGTAACTTTGTGAGTTCTGTAGCCCATATTTTGTGTGTATTTGAGGTGGTTGTGGGGGAGCTGTGGAATTTTCCTGCTTCTACAGAGCCATCTTCCTAGATTTCTTAATGTATTAATTCATTAACCTCAAACATATTAAGTCCCGTAGGTAGATTTTCTTTTACTATATCTGTGATTTCATCCATATTGGGAGCATGGAGAATGTCCTTGTCCAAGAAATATTGACACCTTCTTCAGCCTTCTTTTCTTAAGTAAATATATTGCTTATTGACTCAGAATGGACCTTTCTAGCTCCTGTCCTGGGGACAATCATGCTGCTGATTGACTAGACCTCTACATAACCATCCTGACTTAGAGTCACCCACCATGCTGACTGATGTCTTCTGGTCATTGTATTACACTGACTCTCCACCCCTAACCTACCCCCCATCCATCCACCCACCCACATACCTCTACTCCCATTTATATTTCTGTCAATAAACACCACCATTTCTGGAAATGACATGGCAATTAAATGCCCTATGGTTTCACTCATCAATCCAGTGACCTCAGACCAAATCACTTTTCTTAGTCCACCTATGTTTTATAGAGTATAGATTTTCTTCTCTTATTATGATGTAAACAACTTGGTGAAAGGGACCATCTTTCCTTTTTGTCCTTAAAGCTTATTCTGTCCTATAATGAGCACTTAATAAATGCTTTTCATCTATTCATTTAATCATTCTTGCAGATTTAGAGAGTTCCTTGGAACAATGATAATAAGAATAACTAGCATTTATGTAACACTTAAAAATTCACAAAAAGCTTTTCAATTTTTATTTTGTGGATTATCATAAATAACTCTCACATCAGTGAGAAGTTAAGTAACTTACCCATGGTCTTCCTGTAGATAATTTAGAAAAAGCATTAAATATAGGTACTGAGACCATTATTTCACTAGTCAGAAAATTTCTGATAATGAAATTCTCATCTCTACAACTTATAGTAATAGAGAGTTTCCTAAAGCACTAAGAAGTTAGGTCATTTTTCCACAGCTACATAACCAGCATGTGTCAGAGATAGGACTTGAACCCAGTTCTTCTGGCTCCATGGTCAAAACTCTAGCCACTACAAAATAATAAAGCCATGCTTAATTTATAACTGGGGGCAGTTAGTTGGCACAATGTGCCTGACCTGGAGTTGGGAAGACTCATCTTTTCTAGTTCAAATCTGGCCTCAGACAATTCCTAGCTTTGTGGCCCTGAATAAGTCACTGAATCCTGCTTATCTCAGCTCTTCATCTTAAAATGAGCTGGAGATGGAAATTGCAAACCACTCTAGGATCTTTGCTGAGAAAACCCCAAATGGAGTCACAAAGAGTCAGAATGACGTAAACAACTGAACAACAACAAGGATTTATGACTGAAGATGTCCACTGTTCACTTTGGCAGAATGATGTTGTACAATGACTAAAGATTCAATTATTTCTATTAAACATTATCAGAAGTACAAAATGCAATAAGTAAGTAATGATACTAGTAGATATGTGGCAAATAGCAAAAAACTAAATCAACATATATTCCTTGAGTACAGACTATTTCCAAAACTGTGGGACATACAAAAGAAGACAAAGATACTTGCGGTCAAGGTGCTTATTTTTAACTGGGCACACATATTTAACATGTAAAGATCCATAAAATGTTAATCAATGGAGCATATAAACAGAGGATGCACAATCTTTGGAACTATAATTACACAGATAGGGCAAATATGTGACAAATAACGACTTTGTCACTAGCCCAATTACGTTTGGGAAGACACTTAGTATTGCACCTCAATTTCCTGTTCGTCAAAATAGTATTTGTATCTCTTTAATCACAAGTCCCTGTAAGAATCAATTCATCAAAATGTATTTATTAAGAACTAAGTGCCAAGTACCATGCTAAGCTCTAAGGATACAAGGACAAAGAATAAAATGATCCCTACTTGCAAAAAGCTTACATTCTAATGGAGTAGAAAAATACACATGAAATATGTATGGCATAAATACAATGTAACTAAGTGCAAATGTATACAAAGTAAATGGATACAAAGCAGCTCAGGAGGGGGACCATTAGCAGGTCGCAGAATCCAGACAGACTTTATGAAGAATACATTCCACAAACTGCATCTTCATGGAGAGGGACTTTGAGAGGCTGCAGCAATGAGGGAGTGCATTTGAAGTATGGAAGATATTTGGTGCAAAGTGTGGTGGCAGGAGATGAACTGTTACGAATGAAGAATAGAGAGGGGGCCAATCTGGCTGAATTGCTAAGGTTTGGAGGATGACTAGAGTCCAACAAAGCTAGAAAGATAAGGTGGGGCAATATTGTGTATGAATTTAACAGCTAACTGGAGTGGGTTCATATTTTATCCTCAAGGATAATGGAATTGGTTGAGTTGAAGAGTAATATGGTTGCTCTATGCTTAAGGAAAATGATTTTGATAGCAGCAGGTATGATGGACTCAGCATGGAAGTAGAAAAGTTAATAGAGAGACTGTTGTCAAGCTTGACATTCTAGGTTAGGAGTGACAAGGATTTATATTAAGGTGAAGCGAAGACAAGGAGTGGAGTGCAAGAGATGTTATGATGGGAGAAAAACAAAGTTTTGGCAATTGATTGGATGTATATTGAGAAAATCATAATTTGCAATGCCATGCACAAGCAGCTTTCCAGAAGAATGCTACAGTGAGCAGCTTTTTAAGGTTCTGATCACACAGTATAGTGAGCACTATTTATTTCATAACAAATGAGCCATCCAAGCAGACAGAGGAGATCAGGAGGCAAACTAGGAGAAAGTAATG
>CM053580.1:419061009-419081512 GCA_028627135.1 Pseudochirops cupreus | reverse complement strand
AATATCCCTTCCCCCAATCTGCTCTTTCTTATATCCTCCCCCACACCCCTTTAACTTTTTAGTAGGGCAAGATGGATTTCTATACCCCAGTGCCTGTATATCTTATTTCCCAGTTTCATGTAAAAAAAACATTTTTTTTAACATTTGTTTTTAAAACTTTGATTTCCAGATTCTTTCCCTTCTTCGCTCCTCATCCATCCCCACTGGGAAGACAAGCAATTCATTATAAGTGGTACATGCATAGCTATGCAAAATATTTCCATAGTAGTTATATTGTGAAAGACTAACTATATTTCCTTCCATCCTATCCCACCCCTCACTTATTCTATTTTCTCCTTTCACCCTGACCCTTTTCAAAAGTGTGTGCTTCTAACTACCCTCTCCACCAATCTGCCCTCCCTTCTATGATCCCCCTCTTATCTCCTTCCCCCCATTTTCCTGTAGGGTAAGATATCCAATGAGAGTAAGGTTGATCCATTCCCTTTCAGCTTCCTGCTGCTCCCCTCCATTGTAACAGTTTTCTCTTGCAAGGAGCCTATATTCTAACTAGAAACACAACAAATACATTTAAAATAATGCATGTATATGCAATATCCATATATATAAAGAATAACTATACATATATACAAATAGTTAAATACAAAGTGATATGGAAAGTCACTAGCAGTTGAGGGAAGCAGGAAATTACTAAGCTATAAAATAGTGCTTAAGCTTCGTTTTGAAGAAAGAGAGGGATTTTGTGATACATAGGTGAAATGAGAGTGAATTCAAGGCATGAGGAGCAATCAGCAGAAAGACATGGAGATGGGAGGTGGAGTATCTTGTGTTAAGAAGGAGAGAGAAGGCAGTTTGGCTGAATTGCAGGAGACAGGAGGAAAAGTATTATGCAATTGTAATGCCATGCATGGGCAGCTTCCCAAAAGAATGCTACTATGAACTGCTTTTAAGATTCTGATTACACAGTATAGTGAACACTCAATTTATCCCATTACAAATCAAGGCAAACATTCAGAACAAATCACAATATAATATTCACATTACAATTTATTAAAGAAAATCAAAATATAGTGTTCACAACAGCTTAACATTAGAATGGCCATGTAATTTTCATCAAAGTGGCCACAGTACTAGGAACAAAGAACAAAAGAATAATCATATGGTTTCTCTAAGGAGTTTTGCCTCCTAACTCAGTCATTCAGTCATCTCACAATACAATAATCAATCTTCCATTCATGGGGCAATTTTGGATTAATTTAATCAGTCACTTATCCCAACAGTTAACTCAATCCATCACTTATTCAGATTCACAATTACTAAGTATCATTAATCACTAAATACAATCATTAGAAAATTACACAAACCCTCCACCCCTTGGTGTCTAGTAAACTTCAATTTCATCACTCATCCAAGGGGAGGCCTTTTCTTCATCTTATCTCAGGATGGTCTCTCAGATTCCCTGGACCCCGTTCCATGATCCTATCTCCTACCTGAATCCACCAAGCAGTCACCTGGATTCAGAGGCAGACAGCTCCCAGGTTCTCGTCCAGGCCTCCAGGCACTTCTTGGCACACACTGAAGTAGACAGAGTCCAGCACATTTCAAAACCTTCACCACTTCTGTTGCCAGGAACTCAAGGATCAACCAAGCCACAAACAAACAAAGTCTTATCCTGGTCATGCTGGCCCTAGGACCAGGAGAAATCTTAGCCTTCCAAGAGGCAACAGCCACTTAGGCCTTCACCAGATTCTGGTCTCATAGAAAATTCCAACTCAGTTCTCAGTCCAGTAGCAGCCCAGGTCCCAGGTGCTGGGAAAATTCTGCTTCCTCCACCAGGAATAAAAATCCTTGATTCTGTCTCTCTGTCTCTGGAACTCTTCTTATACACACACACACACACACACACACACACACACACACACACACACACACACTCATTGGCTTCCTGTCTCAGCCAACCCCTTCCTGTTATGTCAGCACCAGGAGATAGAGTTCACACCTTCAGTTTCTTTCAAGAGATACTTAGCCCTAAGTTACTAAGAGCTAAGTATCTATTAAATTAATTACTGTTACAGCAAGGAGACCAGAAAGATTAGGATAAGGTTGTGAAGGGCTTTAAAAGTTAAAGCATATAGATTTGATTCTGAAGGCAATAAGGAACCCTTGGCATTGATTGTGTAGGAGTGTGATATGATTTTATCTGTATTTAAGGAAATATCACTATATTAGGGAGGATAGATACGGTAATTATTATCATCCCTCTGAAATTATAGATTGGAATTATGGTAGAGTAAGAATGCTTCATATTAGTGGTATCAAACTCAAATAGAAACAGGGCCACTAAACCAGATCTCTGAAGACATATTGGCTTAGAATACCATATATTAACATTATTTATGTTCTACTGTATTTTTATTTATTTTTTAAAATATTTCTCAATTACATTTTAATCTGGTTCATGGGGGTAATCCAAAGAGTGCAGCTGTGTATTTGACACCTCTGATTTACATGATGATATAAGGAAATCTTTTACCAACTTTTGCAGAGTCACAGAAGCATCTACGAAACCATTCAATCCTCTTAGATAAAGAAAGTGTCGCTGTACATTGTGATCACTGATTAAATACTTATTGATTGAATGAATAGATGGATGGATGAATGAAAGAACCCCACAAAATCTCTTACTACTTTTTTTAAAGACCTCCAGAAATTGTCCTATCTGCCTGAGTAACTGATATTTAACCACCTTCAATTGTCAGGAAAATTCTCTCTTCTTTGAAATCCCAATAGCCATAGTGTGATTTTAATAAGAACAGTAACAAGAAGTGTGCCACCAAATACACTAGCAATTGATTTCTTTAAAAATAAAACATCTTTATTTCTTCTCTTTTGTAACAGTAACCTTTAACTCCAACACTTTAGCCAGGAAGAAAGAGAGAGAGAGGAAGAGAGATAGAGAGAGAGAGAGAGAGAAAGAGAGAGAGAGAAAGAGAGAGAGAGTAGAAAATGTTCCCAGAGTAGTTTGTTGGGCCTATTATTTAATTTCTTAGGTTTTTTCAGTCTAAAATTTTTAAAGAAACAAGAAAATTACTTTTACAAAGTATATATAGGTAGACATATTTTATACAAATATGGTATGTACCCTACACACACTCATATTTTTCCCTTTTACTTAAGTCTGACCAGGTTATTCTCCGACCCAATCAGTAGATTCCTCTTGTCTTTGGGATGAAATAAAAACTACTATTTAATTTTTAAAATCTACACATCTTTCTCCCAACCTATCTTTGCAACTTCTTTGAATATTACTCTCTCTCCTGCTTGCTACAATACAGCCAGGGTGTATGTGGTAGTGAGAGGACTAGTACCTCTAGAGTGAGGCCTTGCTGAGCTCTTTTCAGGGTTGCTCATTTTACTTTGGTGTCTGCCTGTCACCTAACTCTCACCTGTGGCTCCAAGAAATTGTAGCATACACAGTGACTATACCCCAGTAAAGTATCTCAGCAGAAGATCTAAACCAGGTTGAGGACCTCAAACCCATTGGTGAATTAGGGGGTTGTCTACACCAAGTATGTGAACCCTTGCTCTGACAGAATGGGGCAATGACATCAATTTGTTCCAATGATCATGAAGACAGCTGAAACAGGAGCTGTGAAGTGCTTATTATTTTGTCAGACATCAAACATGCCAAGGTCATTCACTGCATCACAGGCCATCACCAATCATCTTGACTTTTATCTCAAAAACTGGACTTTGATGACTCTGGAAGAGAGAATGAGGCTGATTACTTTGTACAATTCTGCCTCACTTACAAACAATTCACAAGCAAGTCAAGACACCATTGAAGTCATGGTGTCATTAGTCCCATTCAAAAATGGAGGACAAACAACAGCAATCCCACCAATATTTTTAAACAATAAACGTGTCTTCCATTTCTGTGACTTTGCACTGGCTGCCATATGTGCCTCTCATGTACTTCCTCCTTTCTTCCATGTCCTAAAGTCTTTTTCTTCCTTTGAGAAAAACCTCAGGTACTATCTTCTGCTTGAAGCTTTTCCTGATTCCTCCAACTGCTAATATCTTCCCAAACAACATTGTATCTTTCTATTTTCCTTTCCATCTATCTGTCTAGCTACTTATCTCCCCCATTAGAATATAACTTCATTGGGCACAGGTACTATATCATTCTTTGTACTAGTATCCCCAATGCTTATTGCAGTGCCTGACCCACTGCAGATTCTTAATACGTATTTATTGATTTAGATAGAGAAGTGTAATACACTTTTATGTGTGAATATGTGTATGTATGTACATGTAGATATAGAAGATACAATATGTGATTTTTAAGTCACAAAAGAAAAGAATTAATTTATTTTTGAAACTACATATACATATAAACCATAAGGAAGACTTTTTCAATCCAGGGTAACCCAGTGAGAAAGTAACATGAAATGTTTTTGTTTTGTTTTCAATATGTCAGAATCACTCACACAAATTATTTCCCTGACTCTATCAGGTTTAGAATTGCACACAATGCAAAGAATAAAAGGTGGGTGGTCCCATTAAATGATGGGCAATATATAGAATATGGTACTAAATACGTATGTGCACACATACATACATGCATATGTACTTTTTTTCAAGAAAAGTACAGAGTATTAAATCTAAAGATCATTTATTTAAAAGACACACAGAATTTCTTTAAGAAAATGTTATTTTTCTATCACAATACTTAGAATCACGGGCAAGATTTTTGTAGATTAAGAGAATAGTTGTCTTTTACTGTTTGATAGGGATGGTAAGCATGCCCAAAATATTTACTTTGACTTTCTATGCATATTAATTACTCTCCCTGGGTTGGCCATAAATCATCCTCTTCATTGAAAACTTGCTCCTCATCCTAATAAGCAAAAATTGCATAAACAAACAAATTGATCTTTAGCGGAAAAGGTAGCTGATGGTTTGGGCAATTAACATCACACTGAGTCTCACGCATCTCCATAATAGCAGATTCAGTGGTAGTCTGTTTACCGCTTCCATGGACATAATGTTTCATGAATATCTGTTATTTTCCACAATCTGTTCTGCCCTGGAAATTTCACATTTCTTAAGAATTCTTTTGTCTGCTCCACTAAGAAAAAATGATATGACATTACCCAGGCAGCACAATAAGAGCCTCAAAAATTTTGGGCCATGGTATCAACAAAATGATCAAATCCAGTTCAGGCAGGTACAAGTGAAAATAGTAGAAAAAATTATCTCCTTCCTCATCCTTTCCATTTCTGTCTTCTACTTTCTTTTTCTTCTACAGCTTCTCTTACCTCCATCCCTTTTTATATCTCATATGCACTCCACATCTCTCACCTAGACCACTTCGGTGGCTTCTACTGTGGTATTCATACCGAAAGTCTCTCCCCTCTCTAGTCCACCTTCCATACAGTTGCGAAATGATCTTCCCAAAGTACAGATCAGACAATATCATTCATCTCTAAAAGTTCTAATGGTTCCCTATTGCCTCTAGGATAAAATACAAATTCCTCAGATTAAAATTAAAGTCTTCTTGATTTGGTTGTCCACACTTCTCTTTCTAGGCAGTACTCATTACTCTCTTCCAAATAACTTATAGTCTATCCATATTGGCTCTTTTGCTATTCCCTGTACATCACACTCCAATCTTACACCTCAAAGCCTTTGCAGAGGCTGTATTCCATGTCAAAAATACTCTCCTTACTACCATCTCTTAGAAATCCTATTTTCCTTTAAAGCTTAGGACTAATTCCTATAGGGGTCCTTTTCTTATACCTAGATATAATAAAAATTACTTTGTTTTTACTTTGTTTTTTTTTCAAATTTACTTTTATGTATATTTGTTGTTTTCCAAATAGAATGCAAGCTTCCCGAGGGTAGAGACTTTTTTATTTTGTCTTTATACCTCAAGTACCTTTACAATGCCTCAAAGAGGTCACCCATCTTCAGGTCTAGTTCTTTGCCCCGGGGCTTTCTCCAATGTTCTAGAGGCCTACCCAGACCAGACCCATTGCCAGCCACTGTCTCCTGTGTAGAGTTTCCCAGTCCATATTTTCTCATACATATAGCCTTCAGTGAGGCACACCTCTTGAGTAATCAACACCACAATAATACAGGAGGTTGGACCGAAAGGGAAAATCTTGAACAGTGTAATCACCTGATTTCCTAAATAGTCATCTCTCTCAAGTCAATGATGTTTTTCTTAGAATGCTTTCATCTTAAAACTTTTCTTTCCTCACTCCCTCCCTCTTCTGACATTCAGTTAAACATGATCCATTCTTAATGACATTATATTCCTTTCTACTCTTTCCAGCTCTGGTCTCACATTCACCCATAACCTCTTACTCACTGTTGAGGGTGACAGAGGAAATCAGAATATTTTTTGATCCACATTGCCACTTCCAGGCTTTCCCTCTACCAGCATTATTCATCTTCCTTTAAGGTTCACCCAATGCAAATATAAAATACAATTAACATTATGTTAGCTGCCATTTCCCAAACCCCAGGATATTCTCCTTCCTTCTTCAGTGAGTTTAGCTCCTGGCTCAGTCTCCTACCCTACTGTCTTCACAATAAGGGAGGTCAACATACATATTGACAACACCCCCAAGTACCGTAGCATTCCAGTTCCTCAATATACTCACATTCTATACCTCCATTCTACCTCAGCTATGTGCAGAGATGGTTGTAACATTCATCTTGCCATCACCCAGAAGTATTTCACTTTTACACTCATAAATTCAAAAATCCTTTTATCTGATCATAATATTTTCCCATCCTAGCTTTTCACCTGCCCTATAACTCCTAACCCCATTCTCTATTCTCACTCTGACTTTGAATGTCTTCCTTCCTCAGTTCTTCTCACAACATCATCCCTGCACCAGTTACACTCTCCTCCTTTCCCTGTGTTGAACTCTCAGATTACTCTTACCCTCTTTCATCTTTACTACTGCTGAAGAGAAAATCATGAAACCATGATGACTGAATTCACTACAAATTTATATTACATAAACTCAACTAGTTCCTCACTAGAGGCAGTCTTTTCACATCTCCCTAACTGATCCATGGTCCCATTCGCTATACTGGCCATTTGAAACCTTTTTATCCCTTCTAAAGCCTACCATAACACTACCTCACTCTGCACTTTCAGTTGAGGATCTTGCCTCTTACTTAACCAAAAAATCAAAGCCAAGAGCTCCTCTTTTCCTTTCCCTCTCATGTAGTATCACTGAAATGTCTTTCCCCACTATTTCCTCATTGTGTATCATTTCCTCCCCTAAACCCTCTTTTATTCCAAACTTCCACATTACTATTGAGAGTACCGTGATTCTCTCAGTCACCCAGATTCACTTTGCTTCATCTTCAGCTACTCACTCAACACTTCACATATCCAATTTGTTGCCCAGTTTTATTATTTTTATCTTCACAACAACTTTTATATATGTCCCCTTCTCTCCACTCACCTTGCTGTCACCTTGTTGTATGAAGATGTGAGGCCTTCACTGCTACATCACTGAAATAGGCTGCTAGTTGGATTCCTTCCCTCAAGTCTCTCCACAACTGAATTCATCCTCCATCAGCTGCCAAAGTGATATTCTAAAGCAGCAGTTCTCAACCTGTGGGTTGCAACTCCTCTGGGGGTCGAATGACCCTTTCACAGGGGTCGCCTAAGACCATCAGAAAACACATATTTCCAGTGGTCTTAGGAACTAAGACATCACTCCTCTATCTGTCTCCAGGAGCATCCGTCCACATGCAGATATGCCCAGACATAAGTATTAAAGGGTCGCGGCATTAGGAAGGTTGAGAGCCCCTGTTCTAAAGTACAGCAGATCTGTTACCTACCTACTCAATAAACTACAATGGAGTTCTATTATCTCCAGGCTTAAATATAAATTTCTCTGCTATACTTTTAAAGCCATTGACAACCTACCTACCTCCTACCACTCCAGTCTTATCATTTATTCTCCTCTGTGAATCTATGATCCAGGAACATTGGCCTTCTTGCTGTTCCTTGCACATGACACACCATCTTATAAGTCTGTTCCTTTCAACTGCCTTATTCAATGCCTTAAATGCTCTTCCTTCTCACTTCTGCCTCCTATCTTCCTTGGTCTCCTTCAAGTCTCAGCTAAAATCCTATGATCTGTCGATCTTACCCAATTTCCACCACTATTAGTGCCTTCCCTCTTAGATTACATTCCATTTTCAGTGTATATATCTTACATATACAGTTATTTCTATATTGTTTCTTCTGTTAGAATAGGAACTCCTTGAGGACAAGACCATGATTTTTCTTTTCTTTGCATTTCCTGTGCTTAGTAAGTGCCTGGCACACAGTAAGCTTTTAATAAATACTTGATGACTGACTGACTGACCTGTGACTGGCAGAAAACTGGTGCTTAAAAAGGCTTGTTAATTGATCCTGGAAGGCCAGCGACATTACAAGTATTCCCCTTTCAAAAAGAAGTCAGTGTTTAAAGCAGAGTCAGTTCCTTCCAGTCCAATTAAAAAGACCTCCAAGAGACACATTTCTGAATATTACTTCCTAAGTATCTCTATGTAGGATTGTGAATGGGCTAGTGAAGAAACTAAATATCAACAGAAGATGATAATGGGCCTAGATAAAAGGAATTTTGGAGGAAACCTAAAGATCATCTTCAAATATTTTCAAGTCAGTCATGTGAAAAATGGTTTGAAATTATTCAGCTTGTCTAATGGGCATAAATAAGTTCATACACTTATTTCTGTTCAATCTAAGGAAGTACTTTCTAACAATTCATGCTATCCAAAAAATGAAATGAGCTACATAGAAAGGTAATGAGTTTCTTTTCTTTAGGGGTATTCAAATAGAAACTGGAAGAATATTTGTCAATGATGTTCTCAAGGGCATTCTGAGATATCCTTTCAAATTTAAGTTTCTTTGATTCATTTTAATATTGACAGTAGTCTTATCCAGAACACTCCATACAAATCTGCCCTTGGAGTATTAATTTGCCTCATTATTGGATAATTTCCTTATTATCTTTTAAAATTCTTTCTCTCTAAATTAGTGTTTTTGTATTATTGGGTTTTTTTTTTAATTGGAGATAAAAGGGAAGAAAATCTGTGATTCCATTGTGCAGGCAACTGTCTCTGCCCATTCTGTCAGACACTAGTATCTAATTTAGTGTCTTAGAGTTTTCTGAGTCAATGAAAGGTAAGATGACTTGCTTATGATCACATAGAAAGCATGTGGAAAAGACTGGACTTCACCCCAAGTCTTTCTGAGTCCAAGGCCAATCCTCTATATATTACACCATCCTGCTGTTGTTGCTATATATTAGGTCACAAGAATACATACATACATGCATACACACATACATACATATGCGTGTGTATTTGAAAGTCTGATAATGAGAACACTAGGTTGTCATTCCCCTAGAATGTATTAAGTTATTTCATCAGTGTTTTCCACATGCTTTAAGTAAGAACTTTAAACAGCCTCATTTCACCATCAATCATCATCATCAAACAGCACCATTTTTTCCCTCTTCCTCTGCCTCAAGAATACATGATCACTTGGCTGGGGAAAACATAAGCACTGTTAATCACCTTGGTGATTAACATGCACCTGGGAGTTCCTATCCAAAAGCACTGAAGGTGAGAAGCACAATTTGTTCTTGCCTTGGTAGTTTCATTGGGCAGATATGATTTCATTCCAACAATACAGAGGAAAAGAAAAAAGGATAATTGGGCCTTAATAGACACATTTTGAATTGGGGACCCAGGGTCTCAAAACATCTTTGATAAAATACCTTGTAGAACTATTCCCTCTCCCCAGTATTTTAGGTAGTCTTAGGTGAGACAAGCTTGGCATATGTAGCCTGCATTAAACAGATGCTGCTGATGATGACAATTTCATAGGTGAAAGAGGTGAAGCACCTTGATTTACATTCCCTGCTTACAATGTCTTTTCTCATCAACATCATCATCATGCCCTTTCAAGGCCTGGGTACACTTAGCAAATCAGTGAAATCAGAACCATCCATATGACATTTGTCATACAAGTGCTTACAGCATGTTAAAAACGGACCCTCAGCCAACTGGAAATGGTGCCTTTCTAAAATTGGCAGCATTTTCAGCCATAGAAAAGAAGTTGAAAGATTTTTGCTACTTTAAAATCCTTTTTTCTCCCTCAGCATTGGGGGAGGGAGGATGGAAAACTACCTTAGAATTCTTTTTCTCATATTCACTGACTTAAAATTTGAAATTTTCTGTAGGGCTAAAACTTGTTCTCAGTTGAGTAATTTCTAGTTTTAACATCATCATTTCATACAATTCTTATCAGTACCTTAAATATCTGTTCATCTAACCCTGACCTCACTTCCATTCTTTTACTGAACCTGGAACTTTCCTCCTCTATCTCCTTTACTATTGACTCATTATCACAGTTTAACTCTCTCTTTTCCATTTCTTAATTTTCTTATGCATTTTTTCTTTCACTTTCCTTCTACCTTATTTTTAAAGCTGTAATTACATTTTACAAAGAAACATAGCAAACTACTTGCAAATTCACTTTCTTACTAATTCCCCAAAGATATATAAACTCTATCTACACTGAACTGTTCCAATTCATCAGTTTGCTACCATTAAAAGAGCTACACAATTTCTCAAATGCAATCCAGACTGCTCTCTTCCTTCTAGTCAGTTCAGGGCCTAACATAGTGTTTATCTGAAGTGCTTATATATGTGTTGATATAGCAATTCAAGGAGCTGCCCTTTCAACTGCATGTCACAGTCTGGAAAATAAATGATTTTCATTCATTTGTTTTATTTATTTTTCTCTCTTGTGTGACTTGTTAGAGAGTTTTCTTTTGTGTGAAGTATACTGATGACTCCTTAGGATAGTCTGTAGAATTTGATAAAATCAGCTAAATGGCATCTGTGAAAATGAGTATTGGGAAGTCACCAACATATACTGGAAATTCCTCTTTTATTTAGACTTTACTGGGAACATCTCCATGCCACTGTTGGCTCTCTTTGGTGATCATATTTCTCCCTTCTTTATTTCTTGTTCAATATCAGAGTACTTTGAGGACAGATAGGTGAACTTTCACTTAATATTAACTGCAAACAAGCCTTTAAATCATTATAGCCAGGCCCCCAGTTCTCTAACAATTCATTTATGTGCTATGTCTTTCCCTACTAGAATGTTACATACTTGAAGGCAGGAATTGTCTAACTTTCTTTTATGTGTAACTGCAGAGTTTAGCAGTGTCCAATATAGAATGAGAACTTAATAAATGCTTTATCATTTCAACATTTCTATGGATGACCAGAAAATCATCAAAGTTATTTTCTCAAGTAAACCTATCAGACTCTAAATCTGCATTTTGTACCACTGAGTCAAATGTTTGTAATCAACAAACAATAAACACAGTAGAATCATGTATTTTCTATATTTTTCAGTTAGTTATATGATAGGGGAGTTGGGGTCTGACATAAGAATCCATCTTTCTAAAAATAATTTTCCTACATTGATAATATATGACGGTGAATCATTAAATACAATATATAAACAAAGTTGCCAATGATCCAAATGGCAAAGGAAGGACATATGGTAAATGCAGGGATACTGTAGCAAATTTCCAATGATGACTTCCATGCATGAAAATTGCTATCTAGGAAATGTATGATTAGGAAAGGAGGTAAGCTGGTCACATAAAGAAAGAATGACAGGGATGGTACAAGTACTGCATGCTACCAGACCAAGAGGCAAAGTTCTAGGATGTTATTACAGATAATCTATAAATAATGTATGATTGAACATGAACAAAAATCATATAAGATACAATTGTCTGATTGGTGTGGAATCATATGGGATGACTACATTTATTTAGCATTATTGGGCTTGATAAAAATCAATAAAATGGCATCTGTAAATCAGAGTATCCGAAAGCCTTCAATATCACCTGGGAATTCCTGGATCCATTAGAACACCAATCTTTAGTCATAAAAAATCAGAAAAATTGACAAAGATACAGAGATACACATTAGAAGCCTAACAACTCCGTTTTTACTTATATAACACTTTGCAGGTTTATAAAATGTTTACATACTTTATTATATATATATATACATACATATATATATATATATATGTGTGTGTGTGTGTATATATATATATATATATATATATATATATATATATATGTTTGAGTGCTACAAATACCCTGAGAAGATCATCTATGCCAACCAAATAACTTTAAAGATGGAAAAACTGAACTCCAGAAAAGTAAAGTGACTTTTACAAGTCAGAGAAGTAATAAATAGCAGCACTAAGATTTGAACCCAGCTCCTATAAATTTAAATCTAATTTGTATTTTCTCAGCACCATTTAGCCTGACAATATTGGCTTCATCAAAAGCTGATTACTCACTCAAGGTAACATGGCATTGGAGTGGCCAGGAAAATGTTCACAGAGAGGATGCAGCTGTAGCCACTCCCTGAGAAATACGTACAAGTGGAGCTAAAGTGGAAGAGAGAGGGGAGGATAGGTATAAAGGCAGTAAAGGGTAAAGGTACAGAAGAGGAAACATACAAGGTATATTTGAGGGCTCACGTGCTAGAACAACTGAAGTCAATTCAACAAGTAAATGTTAATCAAAAGTGCGCTGCATGACTCTATTGTGGAGGAGGTAGACTTATAAAAAGGCTCACTTAAAGAAGGAGAGGCAAGATTATTACAGAAAAAATAGAGAATGTCTAAGTTAACTTACAAGGAGCGGCCTGCTTTCATGCAGAAAGGAACTTACTGACACTACAAGTACTACGGACATCTACCCAGACAATGAATCACCAGAGGAAACCTGACCAAAACCACAGAGATAGTGGTGGGTGCAGGACTCTCTTACTTAATCTTCTTCTTCTATTCCTGGTGCTGATTTTATGTCAGAGTGACTTTTAATACAGCTACTTTTAAACATTAAAAAAAAATCTCATTTTTCACTATGAAACACAGAAAAAAAATTACCAACAGAGTTAGTTTGCTTTTCTCATTCCTAAACCATATAATCCCACTTAATTTAAAACTTGTCATCGTTTAAACATCATCACTATTGGGAAAATTTCTTACACTTATAGAAGCTCATCATATTTTTTTTTCAAAGCAGAAAAAGAAATGCATTAATGGATGTGAATTATATCTTAAGCGCTATACAAATGTAAGAGGATGTTATTTATAATTCTTTGTAAACATTTATGCATTATGTAAATGTTAGTGATTATTATTATATATCAATGTCTCATTTGATCTTTACAATAACCTTGGTTGCCATGATAGGCATCACAATTTTACATATTAGGAAAGTGAGGTTCATAAGGGTGAAGAGACTTGCCCAAGGTTTCATAACCAGTTAATATCAGGCTATTTTTCTGACCTTTCAACAAATACTCACTCCACTCCACTATAACTTCTCTAGTTAATCCTGTGATATGGAATAATACACAAAAGAAATGAGAATTAAGGCAATTCTCTGCATAGTACAGACCAAAATAAATATTTTCTTCAAATTCATGGATATTTGAGAGTGGTGGAGAAGGTTACATGATTGAACCACACTGCCCATTCTACTTTGCTTGTGTTTTCAGTACAACTTACCTTCAAGAGATTTTAAAAAACAACAGCCCAAGCAGCACAGTCAGGGGTGGATTTCCATTACTCTATTCATTAAAGAAAAACATGATCAGAGTGCAAAAGTTCTACAGATAAGTGGAAAATATGTTCTTCCTATCCTGTTGAGTGGAAACACATTCATCTTGACTGATTGCTCCTGCAAGACTTTATTCTCACCTGTATCTGCTTTTACACTCTATTCTTTTTTGTCATACTGGTGATGTTAAAGTTAATAGCATGATGCTGAAATATGCTGACATGTGATGTTTGAAACAAAAGTTTTTGAATTATTAATGAAACTACAAGGGCAGAATCAGATGATTCAATGGAAGTCATGATCTTAAAAAGACCAATAACGGATACTAAATTTTAATGAAGTCCAGGGTAACACTGAAATGCACCATTTCATCTGCCATTAACCTTTTTGATATGCTACTCTGAGGTCTTTAACTTCTTAAGACACAGTACCTTTTAATGATAAGGATAGGTGACTGTTCCATTTAAATGAACATGCTTAACTGAAACATGGCAGGGGAGTGAAAAATCAATGGGGGCTTTGAATGAAGAGATATAGAAGGTTTGGCAGAGATCATTAAGGACAAAAAGGAGCTAGAGGAGTTATAATTTGCATGTAATTTAGAAAACCAGTACAGTTCCTGTTCATAACTATAATAGAACTGCTGTCATTCAAAAAGAGTAATGAAGATTTCAAATGAATAGTAGACTTCTACAGATGTTTGATTGTCAAGAAAAGTTAGAAGAAATGGCATCAAAATGTTCCTTTAAGTATCTACAAAAATAGGAAAAGAACCCTTTTTAATCCCCTTAGAAATGCTCCTAAGGCAATAATTTCAGAAGCAAAATATGTTTGAATGAACAATGTGAGGATCTATCAATAGTCAGACATAATTATTTTAGTCACATTCCACCTACAATGTATCTCAATGAGTCAAATGAGAGGATGTATATGAAGATACATTTTGTGAACTACAAAATGGTATACAGACTCAAGGTGGTGGCAGTGGTCATGGTGGCTATTGAATGAATTATTGCTGAAAAAAATTCTGTGATCATGTGAGTTTCCCTCAGCTTCATGTTCCAAGTTGAGCTTTACAGCACAGGAAGAATAATAATCCAATAAAATTCAAGATATGTTTAGATGCCTAACTTGGAGTTGAGAACACTAGATTCTATTTTTAGCTTTGCTGTCACTATTTCAAGGAAGAGAGGGAGTGAAGTAAGAAGAGTTCCTGGAACCCAACCAATAGACTGAACAATGAAATAATTAGGCAAAAAGAATTTCTTCTACCCTTTCTGGCAAATGGCTAGTACATTAGGTTTTCTTTTTCTTCAGAACTAAGTAGTAATTTGAGTTGGTGGACTAAATCAAATAGTTGTTTCCATATTGTAGAAATATGTCTTTTTATCACTATAATTTTCAGGACATATGTACTCACGTAATTCAAGTGCTTGAAGAGACTACAAAAATCATTTTATACAGCCCCTATTTTGTGCATATAAAAAAGATAGGTTACAGAACTTAGTAATAACAGATCTGATAATTTGGAATCCAGGTCTCCTGACCCAAAGACCATTATATAATGCTGTTTCATTGTGTATCAACTATTTAAGAAGTCCACATACCAGTGTTATACATCAAGACCCATCCCAATTAGAAAATGTCAGATGGATAGGCAAATACCTAGTTTGGCTAAATAGTTTAATTTCCTATAGGTTCCTGATATATCTCAAAATACCAAGTTTCATTTTATTGTGTTAGGATGCCTGAATTTTAGTGATGACCAGACAACCAAAGTTTAAGGATTTAATATAACTTGGAAAATGGTCACATACAGTCCCATTATCTGTTGAAGAGCAGCATGTTATAGTGAAAAGAAAAGAAGATTGATAGTCTGAGGAGTTATGCTGAAAACCCATTTCTGCTACTACTAGTGTCATCTTGAACAAGTCAGTTTGTTTCTCTGGGTCTTGGTTTCCTCATCTGTAAAATGAGGTCATAAGACTAGACAACCTCAGAGGTTCCCTTGAGCTCTAAATCTCTGAGCCTGTAAAACTATCACATTTGCCCTCACAGACCTAGAGAACTAAGTCAGATGTGCATTTTTTTTCTTTAACCTTTCAGCAACCAAAAAGATAAGTTACATGAAATTTGTCATAGTACTTTCTTAACTTCTCTACAGCTGTTAGAGAGTCAACTAATGTTATGACTTTGAAATGTATTGATTTTAGGCACAATACTTGTTAAATGACTTTGTTGAATACAAACTGTGATACTTAAAAGGTGGCACATTCTAGCCTTTAAAATCTTTAGATCTTCACTCCAGCAAACAGGTAAAGTATCCAGTCTAAGAGTTTCAAAGGAAAAGCAAAATAAGGTATTCTTCACTAGTATCCCTGTTTCTCCCAAGGAGTTTTACTAACCTGATTATTTAATTTTGTACTGGCTTTAAGTAAAGTCTTGGAATGGCATTTAGCTCACCAAATCTTATGCCTACAACAAGAAAATGCTTTGTTTATGAACTGCTATCCAAGGATGATTACCCAAAACACCAGAAAATTATTCTACTTCAATCCTTCTCCACACCCTTCAAATTTCTCCCATGAACACAAACCACCTGAAAATTAGACCAAATAAATTAGAAAAAAAAAGAGCAAAATAAATATAGTGTTCTTTAAGATAGCAAGATTTTTAGTGGGGGAACAAAGATGGGGAGAAAAGGCAGCTACTCACCTGAGATCTCTTCCAAACCCCTCTGAGCACCTTTAAATAATGCCATAAAATAATTCCTAGAAAAGAAGAACTCATGGAGTAAAATAATTTTCCAGGCAAGGCCAATTTATAAGTTCAGCATAAAAGGTCTGTCACACCTGGGTGAGAGTGGAACACAGTCTAGGGCAGGTCACAACACAGACCCAACCCCAGCAGACAAGAAACAGGCATTGGGAGTTATTTAATCAGCAGCTGCTTCCAGAGCTTTTAGTTCATAGACTTTAAGGACTTTGAACAATTGGTCAGGAGATTACAGGAGTCTCTTTGTTAGCACTGAGGCAGGACTATATTATTTTGTTCACACTCAGATTTGGGTTGCAATCCTGAGTGCCAGTCCCAGAGCAAGGAAGAGCAGTATCACACCAGAGCTTGCAGCTGCAGTAGAGTAAGGACGCTCTTCATGGTTCCAGGACAAAAAAGGATGCTTGTGGTCACTTTCAAACCAGAGCACAGGTCAGGAGAGTAGTAAACAAACCTCTCCTAAAATCATAACATCTTGGAAGAACTTAAAATTTACCAGTCCCTAGAAATATCTCTTAAAACAGTTTCATAAAAACCCTTGAAGCTTGAGACAGTGAGCCTTCCACCCTGGAAGCAGAGTCCTACTTTAACAAAAAGTTAAAGGTCAAGAAATAGACTGGGGAAAAGAACAAACAACAGCAGGGGAAATTCTGATTGTAGAAATTTACTATGGTGACAAGGAAGATCAAAACACAAACTTAGAAGAAGATAACAAAGTCAAAGCACCTACATCCAAAGCCTCAAAGAAAAATATGCATTGGTATCAGGTCATAGAAGAGCTCAAAAAGGATTTTGAAAGTGAAGTAAGAGAGGCAGAGGAAAATATGGGTAAGAGAAATGAGATTGATGCAAGAAAATTATGAAAAACAAGTCGACAGCTTGGAAAAGGAGACACACATACACACACACACACACCCCCCAAAAAACACTGAAGAAAATAATACGTCAAAAAACAGAGTAGGGCAAATGGTAAAAGAGATATAAAAAGCCAATGAGGAGGAGAATATCTTAAAAAGCAGAATTGGCCAAATGGGAAAAGAGGCACAAAAATTTACCAAAGAAATAAACTCCTTAAGAAGTAATATTGGTCCAATGGAAAAAGAGGCACAAAAGAAACACTATAGATAACAGTTCCTCAAAAATTAGAATTGAGCAAATGGCAGCTGATGGCTTCATTTGAAATCAAGAAACAATAAACCAAAAGAATGGAAAAAATAGAAGACAATATGAAATATCTCATTGGAAGAAACAACTGACCTTGAAAAGAGATCCAGGTGAGATAATTTAAAAATTAGTGGGCTAGTTGAAAGTCATGATAAAAAAAAAAGCCTCAACATCAATTATCAAGGAAAATATCAAGAGAAAATGTCCTGATGTTCTAGAACCAGAGGGTAAAATTATCACTGAAAGAATCCACCAATCACCTCCTGAAAGAGATTCCAAAACCAACATTCCCAGTAATATTATAGTCAAATTCCAGAGCTCTCAGATCAAGGTGATAACATTGCAAGCAGCCAGAAAGAAGTAATTTAAGTATCATGGAGCCCTAGTCAGGAGAACACAAGATTTAGCAGCTTCTTCATTAAAGGATCAGAGGGATTAGAATGTAATATTCCAGAGAGCAAAAGACCTTGGATTACAACAAAGAATTACCTACCCAGAAAAACTGAGTATAATCATTCAAATGAAAAATGGATATTCAATGAAACAGAGGATTTTCAAGCATACTTGATTAAAAGGACAGAGTTGAATAGAAAATTTTACTTTCAAATACAAGGCTCAAGAGAAGCATAAGAAATTAAAGAGGAGGGGTAGCTAGGTGATGCAGTGAATAGAGCACTGGCTCTGGAGTCAGGAGGGCCTGAGTTGAAATCTGGCCTCAGACACTTAACACTTACTAGCCGTGGGACCTTGGGCAAATCATTTAACCCCAATTGCCCTGCCCTCCCCATCCAAAAAAGAAAAAAAAATGTAAAGAGGAAAGGGAAATCATAAGGGATTTAAGGTTAAACTTTTTTATGTTCCTACATGGGAAGATGATATTTGTAACACATAAAAATATTTTCATTACTAGGGCTGTTAAATGGAGTATATATAGACAGAAGGCACAGTTGTGAGTTGAATATAAAGAGACAATATCTAAAAAAATAAAATTAAGTGGTGGGAGAGTAATGTAGTCGGAGAAAAGGAAAGGGAGAGGTAGAATTTGGTAAATTATTTCACATAAAGGAGACAAGAAAAAGCTTTTACAGTGGAGGGAAGGAGGGAAGAGGTTAGGGAGAGTAAGTGAACTTTACTCTCATCGGAAATATGTTGAAGAGGGAATAACATACAGTCTCAGTTGAGTATAGACATCTGTCTTAACCTACAGCAAAGTAGGAGGGAAAGGGCATAAGAGAAGCTGGGGAAGGGGAGGTGAATGGAAGCAGATGAGGAGGGGGAATAGTCAGAAGCAAAACATTTTTGAGAAGGGACAGGGTGAAAGGAGAGAGAGAATAAAATAAATGGAAGGGGAAAACAGGATAGAAGGAAATACAATTAGCAATAATAACACTGAAAAAAATTGCAGCAAGTTTCTCTGATAAAGGCCTCATTTCTCAAACATATAGAGAAGTGAATCAAATTTGTAAAAATAAGAGCCATTCCTTAATGGATAAATGATTAAAAGATATGATCAGTTTTCAGATGAAGTAATCAAAGCTATCTATAGATATATGAAAAAAAGTTCTAAGTCATTGATTGGAGAAATGCAAATTGAAACAATTCTGAGGTACTACCTCATGCCTATTAGATTGACAGGACAGAAAAGGAAAATGATAAATACTGAAGGAGATGTGAGGGAAATGAGACATTAATGCACGGTTGGTGGATTTGTGAACTGATTCAGTCATTCTGTAGGCCAATCTGGAACTTTGTCCAAAGGGCTATAAAATCATGCCTACCTGAGTAATTCCACTTCTTGGTTTTTATTCCAAAAGAGATTTAAAAAAAAGAAAAGAAAGAGAAAAAGGACCTATATGTACAAAAAAAAAAAAGTTTATAAAGCTCTTTTCTGGTGGCAAAGAATTGGAAATTGAGGGAAAGGCCATCAGTTAGGGAATGGCTAAACAAATTGGTATGTGATTATGATGGAATACTATTGTACTGTAAGAAATGATGAGCAAGTTGCTCTCAGAAAAACCTGGAAAGACTTACATGAGCTGGTACAAAGTGAAGTGTACTATGTGCAAAGTAACAACAATATTGTAAGATGATCAGCTCTGAATGATTTAACTATTCTCAGCAATACAATGATTCAATGTATCTCTAAAGATCATATGACGAACTAGAGAAAGAGCTGAGTGTCTCAATACAGATTGAAGCATACTTTTTTTGCTTTCTTTATTTTTCTTGACTTTTTTGTGTATGTTTTCTTTCACAACACGACTAACATGGAGATGTTTTGCATAACTACATATGTATAACTTATATTGAATTGCTTGCGTCCTCAATGAAGGGAGGTAAGGAGGAAGGGACAGAATTTGGAACTTATGAGTTTTTAAAATGAATGCTAAAGTGTTTTTACATGTAACTGGTAGAAAATAAACCCTAAATACTTTTTAAAAGATGCCAAGATTCTTTGAGACTGAGAATGGAGGGTCATTTCATCATTTTCAGAGTTTCCCATCTTTATATAACTAGCCCACTGTGTCTGGAATGTATTCCCTCCTTTCCTCTTCCTTCGAATCCTTTTCTTCTTTCATGGCTCCTCTCATATCCTGCCTACTACATGAATCCTTTGCTAATCTTTCCAGCAGGAGATAGGTCCTCCCCTCAAATTTACTTCCTATTTATTTTGTAGACATTTTCTATTTTTCTCTCTGGGTTCATGTTACTTACTATAAGCTCTTTGATGGCAGATGCTATTTTATTTTTATTTGGGAATTGCTTAGCCCATTTCCTGGAACACTGTAGATGTTTATAAATGTTTGATTTATGATTTAATGAGTTGACACATAAAAAAGAAAAAA
>CM053580.1:419033760-419060509 GCA_028627135.1 Pseudochirops cupreus | reverse complement strand
AAAAACCAGAACTGAATAGAAAATTTGACATTCAAATACAAGAAGCATGAGAAGGTAAATATGGAAAAGAATTCATAAGGAACTTATCAAAGTTCAACTATTTACATGCCAACATGGAAAAACAATTATAACTTATGAAACTTTTCTCAGTATGAGGATAGTTGAAGGGAATATAAATGTGAATGTATATATATATATATATATATATATATATATATGTACACATATACATATGTCTATATAGGAGGGTATTTATGCATATGAATACATATGTGAGTGTGTGTACATAGACAGATGGTGCAGGGTCAATTGAATAGGATGGGATAATATTTTATAAGGTGAAATTAAGAGGTGAGAGAGGAATGGTATGAGAAGAGACAGGGAGAGACAGAATAGGGTTAATCCTCTCATATAGAAGAGGCAAGGGATAATTGTTACAATGGAGGGAAAGAAGAGGAAGGCAAAAGGGAATGGGTCAACCTTATTCTCATTGAAATTGGCTTAGGGAAGGAATGACATACACTCTAAATTGGCTATCTTGGCCTACAGGAGAGTAGGGGGGAAGGAGATGAGATGGGGAAGTATGGCGGGGAGGGCAGGTTGGGGGAGAGGGTTATTAGAAGCACACACTTTTGTAAAGGGAGAGGGACAAAGTAGAGAACAGAACAAGTGGGGGGTGGAATAGGAAGGAGAGAAATATACAGGTACTGGGGCAGGGAGATCCATCTTGCCCTACTGGAAAGTCAGAGGGGTGATGGGGGAGCATATAGGAGAGACCTGATTGGGGGAAGGGGTATACAGTGGGATCACTGTTTTGGGGTGGTAGATAGGGGAAAGAAGGGGAGAAAATTTGTAAATCAAAATCTCATGAAATGAATGATGTAAACTAAAAATAAAAGTTAAAATAAATAAATTTTGTTGTTGCTATTTTTTATTTATGTCCAACTTTAGCATTTTCTAGGTTTAGTACGTGACGCAATTCTTAGAATGCCATTTTTAAAATTCATTCTCAGTTTTTTACCCTTGATTCCATTTTCAATTCCTGTCTTTTAAAACTTAGATTTTTATCAATGAATTATCAGTGTACCTGCATTAGTCTCCTTTGAAAACTCTTTTTTCTTCCTCACTAGAATATATTTGTGAAATTTCAGGATTTCATAATTGGTAGCTTGAGGATACTAGCCAGTCAGAACTGGTTGAAAGAATTTCATGAAAGAGGTAGGATTAGTATCATATAAAGAGATAAAACTTAGGCAAAGGTATAGAAAGAGGAAGAAAGTAAAAAAGTAGAAACTGAAGTATGTGTTGAGAGATAATGAGAAGATAAACCTTGCTGAAATGAAAGGGGATATTGGAAAAATGAGTTGATTTTAGAAGGCCTTAAACAATACATAGAATCATCTAGAGTTTATACTAATGTTTTAAGTGGGTAAAGGTCAAATAACAATAATCCCTGGGTTAAAGTCAGCTTTCTTATCCGTTCTATATTGTTTGAATCTTTGAACATGTTTGATTTGTCTCGTTCATACTAACATTCTAAAAACAAACAAAACATTTAGACTGTCTATCCAATATATTTAAGAGTTTTGATAAAGGAAAAATGAAGCAAAACACAACAGTGAAAGTTTCAGTGAGGTAGAGAATAATAGGCTTATTTTGAACCTTGAACAAACCCACTGAATTCACCTGATTATCCAAATAAAATGCAAGGGCCTTTATGAACTTGGCTCCCTGCTTGCTACACCATTGATTAGGATAGGATGTGATTGACAGAATGAATGTAATGTTATGCAAACCCCAAAGGGCAGCTTCTTTGTAAACAGAATTAATGGATATGTAAATGTAACATCTTCATCTTTCTCAGTGGGTTACAGAATACAGTCAAGATTCTAGGGACCTAAAACCAATACTCTGAAGGAGGCAAATACCAAATAACTATTAATTTATATCTCCAAATAGATATTCCAAACAGTGGTTTTATGGTTTTTTTCACCCTTAATTAAAGCCCTTGATTAAGTTCTACAATTCTAATCTAATGATGAGTAAAACTTTATGATCAAACACCTGATCTAAACCTATAGACTAAAAAACAACAACAATAGATATTTGGAAAGAACTTCATTATCATGTAGAGGGGGAAAATATTGTGGGTTTTTTGGGGGATCCCACCAGAAGTTTAATACCAAAAAAATTCAGTCTTTGAATAGAGTATAATGTTATGGTATAAAAATGAAAATGAATAATTCACTATAATTTTACATGATTTTATTCCTTCTCAAATGTAATTTATTCCTTTTACTGATATGGGCTTTCTGAACATGATTTTCTGAATTATCATTACCACAAAACATTACAATTATGTTCTTTTATTTTCTTTTTCATTTAACAAGTTTTTATTTTTCTCCTATACAACAAAGAAAAAGAAAACCCATTCCATTGATATGTACAATCAAGAAGAATAAAACTCTACAGCGTTCATAGCTAGAAACACATTTCTTATTCTGCAACTTAAATCCATTTGTCGAAAGATGAGTAGCTTAGATCATCATCAGTCTTCTGGAGTCACAGTTGGTAAATCTTTCAAATTATGTGTCCTTACGAGTTTGTTGATATTGTTTAAATCATTTTCCTGGTTCTTCCTACATCATCATTCATCCGTTCATATGAGTTATCCCAGGTATTCCTGAATCTCTTTCTCTTTCATCATTAAGATACATTAACAATCCATTATATTCATAGAATATGAATTGATCACATATTCCCCAATTGATGAGTACCCCATTGGTTTCAGTTATTGTAATGCCAAGCAAAGGCAACTGCCAAGGTTTGGATTACCAGCATAGCAAACCCCATTTATTCAGCAAACATTCACAGAACAGAGAAAGTCAAAATACAGTGTAACTTGTTCCTTTAGCAAGTCAGTTCTCAATTCAATCCAGGTACTACTCCACCCCTAGACAGTGCATTCATTTAGTCTGTCAAAGTCTCTTCTCAAATGGAGATCAGTTTCTAATCATAAACAAAGTACATTCATTTGGTCAGTCACAGAGCACAAAAAGGCTAAAGGTTTCCCACCCCTGGATGCAAAGTAATTACAATACCATCCATTAACACCAAGCACTTTCTCAAAAGGGAGCAGGAGAGCACAAAAGGCCATCCACCCTTAAGCTATAACAAGGTTATGATATCATCTTAGCCTTGAAAACTCAAGGAAAGGCTCTTCTTTCATCTTGACTCGAGGCAAGTTCTCAGCAATCTCAGTTCCTGGGGAGACAAAGCTCAACAAAGCCATAGACAGTGTCCTCATCAAGTTACTCTCTGCCTGTAGAACAGTCCCAGAACCCCTGAAAACATCAGGAAGAACCTCTTCCAGGATTTCTGTGCAGGTACCACAAGAAAATCCTCCTTCAGGGCTTCTGAACCAACAGCCCAGTTCCAGGATCTCTACAACAGCAGCACTGTCCTTCACCAGTAGGTGAATCTGGCAAAACAACATCAAAACAGACAGACAAAATACTGGCATCACAGCCATGCCTCCTCAGTTCTTGGCAGCTCCGGGTGGCACTTCTCAAAAGTCCTGGGCAGCTCCAACTGGCCCTCAGCAGTCTTTCTCTCAGCAACTCAGACTCCATGATACTATATACTGCTCTCCAAAGTCCTTCTGGCCTTCTCTAGGCTTGGGCCTCTTTCACAGTTCACAGCTCCTCCCAGTTCAGCCCTCTCTCTTCATGCCAACAAGTCCATCCCACAAGTGGGATTCACAAGCTCTGGGATTTAACACAACCCAAAAACCAAGCCAATTCAGGGGCATCTCCAAATTCCATTACCATTACAGCTGTTTACCAACAGACACACACACACACACACACACACACACACACACACACACCTATCTATATATAAGTGTTTATGTATGCATATATATGTATATATATGCACACATATATATAAATGATGGCAAATATATACATATATCTATGTGTTAGTGTGTGTGTGTGTGTTAGTGTGTGTGTGTGTGTGTGTGTGTGTGTGTGTGTATGTGTATAGGCTTGGTCTACCCATGAGCAATGAATATTTCTCCAATTATTTAGATCTCACTTTATTTGTGTGAAAAGTGATTTGTAATTGTGATCATGTAGTCCCCAGGTTTGTCCTGGTGGGAAGACTTCCAAATATTTTATATTGTCTGCAGTCATTTTAAATGGAATTTCTCTTTCTATTTCTTCCTGCTGGACTTTGTTGGTAATATATAGAAATGCTGATTATTTATGTGGGTTTGTTTTATATCCTATAATCTTGCTAAAGTTGTTAATTGTTTCAACTAGTTTTTTTAGTCGGTTCTCTAGGAATTTCCAAGTATACCAACATATCATCTGCAAAGAATGAGTTTTGGTTCCTCATTGTCTATTTTTATTCCTTCAATTTCTCTTTTTCTTTTCTTAGTACTATAGCCATCATTTCTAGTACAATATTGAATGATAGTGGTGGTAACGGATATCCTTGCTTCACCTCTGATATTATTGGGAAGGCTTCTAGATTATCCCAGTTACAGATAATGCTTGTTGATAATCCTAGATAGATCATACTTATCATTTCAAGGAAAGCTCCATTTGTTCCCATGCTTTCTAATGTTGAGGTTTATTTTTATAAGACTGAGTGTCACATTTTGTCAAAAACTTTTTCTGCATTTATTGAGATAATCATACTTTTTTTTAACTGATATGGTCAATGATACTTAATATTAAACCAGCCTTGAATTCTTGTTATAAATTCCATATGGTCATAGTGTATAATATTTGTGATATATTGCTGTAATCGCCTTGCTAGCATTTTAAAAAAATTGAATTAATATTCATGAGAGAATTTGATCTTTTTCAGTTTTTGATTTTCTTGATTTAAGTATCAGCACCATATTTGTGTCATAAAAAGAACTTGGTAAGACTCTTTGCCTATTTTTCCAAAAGATTTCATAGCATTGCAATTAATCATTCTTTAAATATTTGCTAGAATTCAATTGTGAATCAATCTGGACATGGGTATTTTTAATTAGGGAGCTCCCTGATGACTTGTTTAATTGACTAAGATAGGGTTATTTAAATATTTTATTTATTCATCTGTTAATCTGGACAAATTATATTTTTATACATATTCACTGATTTCACTTAGATTGTCAGATTTATTGGCATGTAATATTGGGGAAATAGTTCCTAATGATTCCTTTAATTTCATTTTCCATGTTAATGAATTACACTTTTCATTTTTGATACCGGTAATTTGTTTTTTTCTTTCTTTTTTTAAATTCAAGTTAACCATTGATTTGTCTATTTTATTTTATTCATAAAGCTAGCTTTTAGTTTTATTTATTAGTTGATTATTTTACTTTTAGTTTTATTTTTTTCCTTTGATTTTCAGGATCTCCTATTTGGTGTTTAATTAAGGATTTCTAATTGATTCTTTTTCTAGTTTATTTTTTTTAATGCATGCCCAATCTTTTTTTTATTGATTTTTTTGATATAAGCATTTAGAGATATAGATTTTCCCCTAAGCACTGCATTGACTAAATACCAAAAGTTTTGGTATATTGTCTTATTGTTCACATTCTCTATTATAACTGCTTATTATTTCTATGACTTTCTTTGACACAATCTTTAAGATTAATTTAGTTTTAAATTAATTTTAATGTATATCTCCACAGCTCTTTATTGAATTTAATTTATATTTCATTATGATTTGTAAAAGATATATTTGATGCTCCTGCCTTTCTGCATTTGGTTGTGAGGTGTTTGTTTTTTAATATCCTAATACATTGCCATTTTTAGTGAATGTGTCCTATATGGCAGAGAACTTTGTGTTTCCTTTCCATTTTCTACAGAATTCTATAATATCTAACTTTTCTAAATTCTATTCATCTCTTTAAATTCTTTCTTATTTAAGTTATGGTTAGATTTATCTAGTTCTGAGAGGGTAGTTTTGAGGTCTCCTACTAATATACTTTTACTATCTCTTTCTTCCTGTTACTTAATTTTCCTTTAAGAATTTGAATGCTATGCCATTTGGTGCATATGTGTTCAGTATTGATATTACTTTATTGTCTATGGTACCTTTTAAAATGATCTCTATTATTGATTTTGCCTTATCTGGTATCATGTTGCTTACTACCCTTGTCTTTTTTTTTTAACACAGCTGAAGCATAATGAATTGTGCCCCTGCCCTTTGTTTTTACTCTGTGTTTATCTCTCTGTTTCAAGTGTGTTCCTTGTAAACAACATATTGTAGGATTCTGTTTTCTAATCCATTTTGCTATCCACTTTTGTTTTGTCCATGAGTTTATCCCATTCACAGTTATGATTACTAACAGTTTATTTCCCTCCATTTCTCTCTGTCTCTCTTCTTCTTCTTCTTCTTCTTCTTCTTCTTCTTCTTCTTCTTCCTCTTTCCATCCTGTCCCCCCTTAAAAGTCTGCTTTAATTCTGACCACTGCCTCCCTCAATCTGCCCTCCCTTCTATCAGCTGACCTCCTTTTCTTCCCTTTTTGTCTTCTTTCTTATGCCCTCCCTTGTATCAGCCCCCCCTTTTTTCCTCTTTCTTGTCCTACTTTCCTATAGGGTAAGATAAATTTCTCCATCCAACTGAGTATTTATGTTCTTCCTTCTTTGAGCCAAATCCAATGAGAGTAAGGTTTAAACAATGCTCACTCCCTCCCTTCTTTCCCTCTAATGTGATAGGTATTTTGTGCTGCTTCATCTAATTTACCCTATTTTGCCTCCCCCTTTCCTCTTCTCCCAGCAGAATCATTTTTTCACCCCTTGTTTATTTTTATTTCATTACATCAAAGTCAAGTTATACCCACACCCTCTATGTGTACTCCTTCTAACTGCCCTAACAGAGATAGAGTTCTCAAGAGTTACAAGTATCAGCTTCCCCTATAGGGATATAAGCAGTTTAATCTTTTGAATAATATGTTTGTTTGTTTGTTTGTTTTCCTTCTTATCTTTTTATGCTTCTCTTGAGTCTTGTATTTGAAGATTGAATTTTCTATTCAGCTTTGGTCTTTTCATCAGGAAAGTGTGAAATTCTTCTATTTCATAGAATATCCATCTTTTTCCCTGAATGATTAAACTCAATTTTACTGGGTAGTTAATTCTTTGTTGTAATCCAAGCTCCAATCCTTTAATGTAGAAGTTGCTATCCTGTGTAATCCTGACTGTGGCTCCTTGATATTTGAATTCCTTCTTTCTGGCTTTTTGCAGTATTTTCTCCTTGAGCTGATAATTCTGGAAGGTGGCTACAATATCCTTTGGAGTTTTCCGTTTAGAATCTCAGGAGGTGACTGGTAGATTCTTTCAATGACTATTTTACCCTCTGGTTCTAGGAAATCAGGGCAGTTTTCCTTGATAATTTCTTGAAAGATGCTTTGCAGGGTCTTTTTTTTTTATTATGGCTTTCAGATAATCCAATAATTCTTAGATTATCTCTGCTGGACCTATTTTCCAGATCAGTTATTTTTCCAATGGGGATTTTTTACATTTTCTTCTATTTTTTTCATTCTTAGGATTTTGTTTGATTCTTGATGCCTCATAGACTTATTAGCTTCCACTTTCCCAATTTTAATTTTTTTTCAGTTAACTTTTGTACCTCCTTTTCCATTTGACCAATTCTACCTTTAAAGTTTTTTTTTCCGCCCTCAGTGGATTTTTTTCTTCCATTTGGCCACTTCCGTTTTTTAACAATTTTTCTTCTTCAGTCAATTTTGGTGCTTCCTTTTCTAAGCTGTTGACTCTTTTTTCATAATTCTCCTGTATATCTCTTATTTCTTTTCCCAATTTTTTCTACCTATATTAATTGATTTTTAAAATTCTTTTTGAGCTCTTCCAAGAGGATTTTTGGGCTTGAGACCAATTCATATATCTCTTTGAGGCTTTACATGCAGGCATTTTTACATTGTTGTCCTCTTTTGAGTTTGTATTTTGATCTTCCCTGCTGCCATAGTAGATTTCTATGGTCAGGGCTCTTTTTGGTTTTTTGCTCATGTGCTTGGTTTTTGTTTTGTTTTTAGAGGGGGAAAGGCAAGACAATTGGGATTAAGTGACTTACCCAAAGTCACACAGTTAGTATGTGTCAAGTGTCTGAGGTCAAATTTGAACTCAGGTCCTCCTGACTCCAGGGGTGATGCTCTATTCACTATGCCACTTAGCTGCCCTTACTCATGTTTTAAAGTTGAACTCTGCTCCTGAAGCACAGGGAGCAGTGTTCCAAGCTTCTTGTGATGGTAATCAGGATCCTGGTCACTGACTTGTCTACTGCGCTGGGTTGGCCTGGCCTAATTTCACTTGTTGTTCCAGCATTCTAGGGCTGGCAATTTGCATTCTGTACTGAAGCTGGAGGTTTCATAGCTGACCTGATATGCCATTAGCCTGATGAGCCAGGAATGGGGGAACCTCAATTGCTGATCTGTATTGTGGTTAAGAGTCTCCCGTTGACTTTCCTGGACACCAGCTGCACTGGGCTGTGCATCCCTTTCACCCAGGTAGCACAGATCTTTCCTGAAGTCCTTCTAAGTAATATTAAGCTTGAAAATTCTATCACTCTGTCTTTTTGTGGGTTCTGTTGCTTAAGAATTCATTTAGAGGCTTTAACATTGTTTCAAAGAGAAATGCGAAAACATAAGCAACTTTCTGGTTTCCCTCTACCATCTTGGCTCTGGCCTCTTGATTTTTAAAATCATTTTTGAGCTCTTCTGGAGATTCTTGTTGGACTTGTGTCTAATTTACATTTTTCTTTGAGGGTTTGCTAGTAGCTCTTTTGACATTAATATCTTCCTATGGGTTTATGTCTTGATCTTAGCTTTTTTTATATAATCAGATTCTTTTTTATTGTTTGCTCCTTTTCCAGCCCATTTCTTGACCTTTAACTTTCTATTAAAGTTGATCTCTGTTCTCAGGGTAGATATGATATTGTCTCAAGCTTCAGGTTTTCTGTGCTCCTATTTTTAGAGCTAGTTCTCAGGGTCTGTAGGTTTTTAGAACTTCTAAGGCAGTATAATCCAAAGAGGCTTGTGATCACTGCTCTTTTGACCTGTGGTCTCCTCTTGGCTCTAGAATTGTTACCAGGTCCCCTGTTCCCTTATAAGTGACCACAAGCATTCTTCACCACCCTGAAATTGTGACCAGTACTCCAATGTCTTGTAGTCACAAGCACTCATGTTCCTCTCTACCTTGAAATTATGACCAGTGCCAGCAAAGCGTCCCTTGAAAATCTCCTTCTGACCAATTGTCCAACCCCCTTACTGTCTCTTCATGAGGGCTCCCAAAATGCTGCAGCTGCCACTATAACAGCCCCTTCCAAGGATTGCTGCTGTGTATACTGCATTCTAAGTGAGCCCTGACTCCAGCACCACAGATGTCTCCTGCTTTCCTCTTAAGTTTTCTTGGGCTGGAAAATGTCTCACCCTGATCTTTTGTTTCCTCTGCCATACCAGAATTAAATGTAAGAGGTTACTTTAAAGTCATTTGAAGGGGAATGTTGGGAGAGTTCAGTTGAATTGCTGCCTTTACTCTGTCATCTTCTCAAAATTCTATCTGTATGTTAATTTTGTGTAATATACTACACACATATACATATTCAGCATATACACACATATGTGTAGATATACATACACACATACAAATATACATACGTGCATATACACATGTATGTATATGTGTCTATGCATATGTGTATATAGGTATGTAAGTATGTATTCAGAAAGGGGTACATCATGGTTCAGGTCTATTACAGCTTAACTATTTTTCACCTCTATCTTGTTTAGCTATTCTTTCAAACATTTAGATACCACTGTATTTGCATCTAAATGTTTGGTAAGTGTGACTTAATAGACTATTCTATACTGCTAGATACATTCTTTTCTTTGGATCTTTGTGTATCTTTACAAAACCATTATTATCCTTTTCAGATCCTACCTATTTGACCATTCTTTCTCAGAATTCTGTGAAGTCTGATCATATCCAACTTCCTTTCAGTTGATGTTTTACCAAGGGTCTGTCCTAGGCCTTTTTTTTCTTCTTTTTTTGCACTCTCTCTTTTTAACTTCTTTAACTTCTATAGGTTCAACTATTGTCTCTAGGCATATGATTTATACATATACATACATACACATATACACATATGTGTGTATATGTATATATGTAGATATGTGAGTGTATAGTGTGTGTATGTGTGTATATATATATGTGCATGTGTATGGGTGTGTATGTATCCAGTACCAGTCTCTACTCTGAGCTTCAGTTCTTGCATTACCAGCTGTTTATTAGACATGTCAAACAGAGACACACAACATATGCACATTAAATTCGTTATGTTTCCCCAAACCCACATTTCTTCCAGAAGTCCCAATTTTTGTCAAAGATATCACTGTTTTTTAGTTTCTTCATTTCATATTCTCTACATTGCCCTTCACCTTTATTCTCCCTCTAATATCTAATCATTTGAGAAACTTTAATAACGTCTTCTGTGTCTGACCTCTTCTTCCAATCACACAGATACCACCTTAGCTCAATCTTTCATCACTTTTTGCCTACCATATTACAATAGCCACCTATTTGGTCTTCCTACCTCACATTTTTCCCCACTCTAATCTGATGCATTGTTGTCAAAGTAATTTCCCTTAAACACAGCTATAACCATGTGACTATCCTATTCACTCAACTCTTATGGCCTCCTATTAGCTCTAGGATAAAATATTAACTCCTCTATTCAACTTTAAAAAATGAATACAACATGACCCCAATGTATGTCTCCAATCTTATTGGTCATTACCCCCGCCTTCTCATCCTGCCAAACTGAACTCTCTGTTTGTCAAACAGAATACCACATTCCTCATTTGTGTGTGTGTGTGCTTTTATACTGGTTATCCTACATATCTGGAATATAATTGTTCCTTATACTTAATTCACTCACTCTAAAAATATCAAAAAGTTCAAACGAGTTATCACAACCAAAGTTAACTCTGAAAAATAAAAAAAAAAATAAAACAAACACATAAAACCAAAGAGATAACTGTGATTATAAGCAAAAAGCTTTCTTTATTCCATTACAGGAGGGAAACAAGACACATGTGCCAGGGCCTCCTCCACTAGAAGACTTACTTTAGTGTGGGCAAATCTTAATACATATACTAAGTGGCTATTCAGTGAGCTGTAGTCCTATGAGGGGTAATAGGAACAATGACACAAGTTTCATGGCAGAACTTCATGATACTGCAGGTACTTGTCCAAGCTCAGAAAGCACTTGGTGCTGGTGTGAAATGATTCTGAGATTTTGCTGTGGCTGAGTTCATCAGAGGATTGGCACAAAGGATTGTTGTTATGTCCAGCTCAGGGAACAGCCTTCTTGCTGGATCTTAACTTTGTATAACAGGGTGCCTCCTAATAGTAAAAAGAGAGGAATAAAAAGAGAAAGGTGGTCTTAGCATGGGGATACTAACAATACGATGGCCCAAAAAAATCCAAAGATAGTTATAATGTTCCCCATGAATCTTCTTTTCCTGTTCTAAACTTCTCTAGTTCCTCAAACTGTTCCTCATTTTACAGGGATCCAAGGCCCTTGGCCATTCTTCTATCATTGTTCTCACATTCTCCAACTGATCACTGTCCTTTCTAAATATGACATAGAGAACTAAACAGAATTCTCCAGATATGGCCTGAACAGGACATAGAGAAGAAAAGTTGGTACCTCTTTATTCTTGGAAGCTCTGACTGCCTTAATTCAGCCCAGTATCACATTAGTTCTTTCAAGTTCATGAAGTCTTATGACTAACCATTCATTTCCAAACTGCTTAGGGGACAACCTTGTAAAACACTGATGGACTACCATAGTGATTGACCTCTAAATTGTCTCTTCTCATTCCTTTCTCTAGTTTATGCTTATTTTAGAGCCAGTAAAGGTCTGGATTTATTTGCTTGCAGAACACAATTTATATTTTTAGTCTCTTGTGCTCAATTTTACATTTTCTAAAGTGCACTAAATTTAATACTTCTAAGCTAACAGCTCTCCAATGAATACACTCAATTGTAAACAAGGCATCCTATTTCTGAGCTGGTTAAGGGTTGCAACTCATACTTTTAACTTCATGTCACTCAGGATCCACAAATACATTATTCAAAGTTCTTCTTATTGCCTATAAATAAAAAGTCACTTTAGTTAAATAAAAACTGCATAAATTGATTTAATTTCATTACATCATCAAATGAAAATGTCAAGAGTTCTCTAAGAATATGCAAAAATGCACAGAAATATTTGATCAAATCCTCATATCCCATTATGTTGGTACCTTGCTTAATATTCAATATAAACTAAACAACAAGAATCCTGTTTGAAAACTGTGTGGACATGAGACAACATATGAAATGAATCATACAAAAAATAGTAATGTGAAACGTTGAAAACCAAATCTTAGTAGAATGAATCCTAAGAGTTTGAATTTTGGATTAAATATAAGAAGGAACTAGAAAGCAAATTATAGTCATAGAAAAACAGTTTCACGATGAAAAGAACGTTTCTTTTGTTAAATAAATAAATTAAACAAATGAATGAATGAATTAACAAATGAATGAATGAATGAAGTCAAAGAGTCTCAGGTTAATTATAATATAAATTTCATGGAAGTAGTTAAAACTATTATTTTCTTTCCATTTGTTTTAAAATTTTTTTTCCCCAAATAACAACATTCATTTTTCCTACACATTGGCCATAGCCAAAAAAGTACAGCTTTCTCTTTCTGGAGTCCATTCACATTCACCAGGAAGTTCAAATTTACAGGCATACTTCATTTTATCGTACTTCACAGCTACTGCATTTTTTTACATATTGAAGATTTGTGGCAGCCCTGCATCAAGCAAGTTTATCAGCACTGTTTTTCCAATAATATGTGCTCACATTATGTCTCTGTGTCACATTTTGGTAATTCTTGCAATATTTCAATACTTTTTCATTATTATTATATCTATTATAGTGATCTATGATCAGTGATCTTTGATGTTACTATTGTAATTATTTTGGGACACCATGAATTGTGCCCATATAAGATGGTGAACTTAATAAATGTTGTCTGTGTTCTGACTGCTCCACCTAGGGGTCATTACCCATCTCTCTCCCTTTTCTCAGGCTTCCTTATTCCCTGAGACACAATAATATTGAAATTAGGGAAATTAATAACCTTATAATGGCCTCTAAGTGATCAAGTGAAAGGAAGGGTTAATCTGTGCCTCACACTTTATTGTCGTCTTATTTTAAGAAATTGCTGCAACCACTACAACCTTCAACAAACACCATCCTGGTCTTCCACCAGCAAAAAGATTACAACTTGATGAAAGTTCAGATTATAATTAGCATTTTTAGTAATAAAATAGCTTTAATTAACATATGTGTTGTTTTTTCAAACATAATACTATTACACACAATAGATTACAGTATAATAGAAATATAACTTTTAAATACACTGGGAACAAAAAAAATTATGTGACTCACTTTATTGCAATATTTGATTTACTATGGCCTGGAACTGAACACTCAATATCTCTTAGGTATTCCTGTATAAGAATCAGAGCCATCTGCAATGTACATGCAAGAAAGCATGAGAAATATTGATAATCACATATTTGTGTATGTTTTAGGATGGATGGGAAAGAGATTACTTACATAATGCCCTTGTACTTATGCAGTTTATATTCATTCATCTGAGACTGGAATTTTCTTTTATAAAAGCATCATTCTCTCTTCTAAGAGGGGGAGAATAATGTTGATTTTACCTTCTTTAATCATCCAGAGTCTTCCATTCCCTGTAGACTTGATCTCACAATGTCCTAGAAAAGAACAGAGAAGCAGGTATTATCTCTGTAAATCATTCACACATATACACACATGCACTGGAGAAGTGTCTTTGTAATGGTAATGAAATTTGAAAATCCCTTTGTTTTGCTAAGTTGACAGGTACTTAGCACCTAGTTTCAAATTAAGCCTCTGTTAAATAAATAGAAGTTATGAACCCCTGTTGCTGACATAACAGGAAGGGCCTGAACAGGGAGGAGCAATACTGTATATAAGGAAAAACACTAGCTGGGAAAGTCAGAATTTCCTGGGAACTTGTGGTGGCAGAGCTTTTTCTGAGGGCCAGCTGGAGCTGCTGAGGATTTCCGCGGACCAGCCAGCGCTGCAGAAGACTGAGGAAGCAAGACTGTGGTGTGGGTATTTTGTCTGTTTGTGGCTTTGTTGAGCCTTGACTTCCCAGGAACAGAGACTGTGAAGGATTTAAGGTGGACAGGACACTGTGAGCTTCAGTGTGGAACAGGAACTGCACAGAGAGCTGGACAAAGAACTGGTAGCTATCTACCTTTGAACCCAGGTGACAGTTTGGTGAATCCGGGTTGGAGCTGGGACCATGGAAGAGGATCCAGGGAATCTCAGAGCTTACCCAAAATCAAGGTGAAAGAAGACTTTACTTGAATACTGTGTTCTGACTGAGAAGATTGTGATTTACTTGTGACCGAGCGGTGGATGGCCTGTGTATTTTCTGACGATTGAATAATGCATGATGACTGAATAGTGACTGATTTGTAACTTAGTGTGCCCTACGAGTGGAAAACTTTGAGTATTCTATTTTCTGACCCTTAAGGGCCTTCTGAAGGATGACTGAATGATTGACTTTATTGAATGATTGAATTAGTAAGTGATTGATTGACTAAATGATTATACTTTGTTCAAAACTATGTGACCACCGTGGTCAAAACTATGTCGCCATTTCAATGATAAACTGTTGTGAATGCTATATTTTGTGATAAGTTGTAATATTGTGAATGCTGTTCCTTGATTTTTTGGGAATGTTTTGCTCTGATTTGTTATTGAATAAATAGTGTCCACTATACTATGTAATAAGAGCCTTGAAAGCTGTTCACAGCAGCATTATTCTGGAAAGCTGCTCATGCGTGGCTTTACAGTCATGTGGCTCTGAGAGTTTAGCTTGAGTAGTTACCTAGAGAACTCAATACTCATATGCCATAAGTAGGCTCTCAGAGATTAAGCTGAACCAACTTCCATTATTCATGAGCTAAATGAACTTAGCAGCCTCTGAGCATCCCCTGCCTTTCCTTTCTAGTACTTTCCTGATTCCTGAGACATCCTGTGGCATGAATTAATTCCATCAAAAGTCATAAGTTAGAAGCAGTCCTGGTGTCCATTCCCACTCAGTTCCCAATCTCTTCTCTGATTTTAGCATTACAATGAATTGAATCAATTGGCATTTAAATTAAGGGTTTTTTTGTGTGTTGTTTTTTGCTACAGTGAAAATAAAAGTAATCAACTCTAGAAGCCTGGCTAAACTCTACAACTTTTACAAAATCTAAAAAATTTAAATTATAATCACTTTCTTTTGTGTACACATTGTGTATCTGGTAGGGGAGGAAAGAGCAAAAGTACCCAACCACCTTTGCGAGAATTAAGAGCTCAGGATCAAAATCTCATGGGGAAAGGAGGAAATTATTTTGTTAGCATAACCTCCCATTCTCTTGTTTCCAGAGTAATCACTATTTAACACTCTAGGCATCAGCCATGCTATCAGCTTCTTTCTCCCAGTCCTTTTTTTGATTACTACCAGCCAAAACACTGTGGTCTCATTGACAACTCGCGCTGATAACTCATATCAAAATGAAATGTCCCTCTGTGTTTTTTTAAAGTCTCAGTAGAAAAATATCTTTTAGGATTTCTTTTACTACTTTTACTATATTCCCCTGGGGCTATTCAACTTTAACTTTCCCATCTCTTGGGCCCCTCAAGATAAAAAAAATGCATGGAAATTATGCACTAACTGCATGGTGGTAGTCTGTTGCTACAAATATTACCTAAGTATTTTTCTTGGAAATGGAGAATAATTTCTCTATGGTCACTCTGTAAGTCTGGACAAAGCGATGAATAGACTACAGCCCTCTTGAGTAACATCTACCTCTGACAATCAAATTGTGAATAAGAGTGAAAGGCAAAAGGTGATTTTAAAAATATTTTCCTTTCATTAACATTTTCTTTTGTTTTGTTTTTAGTGTCAAAATCATGCTCAGTATTGTAGAACAAGCCTACCTTAGTCGCTATAGGTTTTAATCTGAGTAACTGAAAGAACATCTTAGTGATTTGAATGAATTATCCCAGGAACAACCAGTTCTCCCACATTAAAAGATAATATTTAATATATCTGCTTGATCACCAGGTAGTACAGTAGATATAGTGCTGGGTCTGGAATCAGGAATGTGGCCTCACACACTTACTAGGTGCATCACCCCTAGGAAAGGCATTTAATCCTGTTCTCCTTAGTTTCCTCATCTGTAAAATGAACTGGAGAAGGAAATGGCAAACCACTCCCCTATCTGCCGAGAAAAGCCCCAGTGGGATCACAAAGAGCCAAACATGACTGAAATGACTGAGAAGCAGCAACAAAAAATATCTACTACATAAAAATTCAGATTTTTTCAATAGAAATTTTTTTTTTAATACTGTGGACATGATACAGTTTTTCCAAGGTCACGTGTTCAATAAAAAAATTATGAAGTTTTTAAACTTTTTTTATTCTCATGTTACAACTTTGTTGTTTCCTTAATGTATATTTACTCCGTAAACACAACTATAGCAACAGAGAAAGAATGAATGAATGAATAAGTATCCAGAAGAGAAAAATACTATCTTCTCAAAATTTCATTACTGTCTTTAGTTTTAGGGAGAGGGGGAAGCAGGAAATAATCATGGAAGAACAGGGATATGCACATATTTTTCAGTCTTCCATCTTGTTCTTCTAAGAGAAACAAAATTCAGAAATTCTTAGTGTCCTTGAACGTACAGCACAATGTATGATCACAAAAAGACACTTTTACCATGGATATGGCCTGTATAGTATGACAAAATTCTTTTAGAAAGAGGGAGAAAACTTTGAAGAGCATTTTCTAAAGTAAAAAAAAAATATGACTAATACTTTTTGTGGCATACATCTCTAAAGAGACTAGAGGATAAGTGCAGTTAAAAGCCCTATCTTCCTTTAATGGCAACTTATTTCTCCTGGGTAGGTCTTATTCCTCCCTATTGAACTCCTAAACTGTTCACACTCAGTTCTCTTTGTCTCAATGCTTTTCCTAAGTAGTAAGATGAATCTTGCTCCCCAGGTTCTTTTCTTTACAATATAATTGTCTCTTAGTGTTTTACTATCTCTTTCAAGGACTGTGAGATACACTAGAATACTGGAACCAATGAAACCCCAAAGGGAATTTGTTCCTGCTAGTAATTTAAGGATTTCAGACAGTGTACAGTGACTTCTAGAAGGTTTTTACTGCCTCTTATCTTGTCTTTTCAACGTCCTTTAGAATTTGTGAACCTGCAAAGATGGTTTTAAAAATATTCAAGTCATATAACAATGAGATTGGACGTCACACTTACAGACAATTCTACTGGGCTAGAGAAACAGGATTTGGGTTCATCTTTCATTTGAAAAGCCAGTTCCTGATGCATTAAGTGAATAACTCAAAATCTGAAAAAAGAGCTTCTGAAAGTAGAGCAATAATATGTGAGAAACTGAGGAATAGCTTTCTGGTCTTTGTACTTGGTCAGTGGCGCTTGATTTTCCCAAAGTGATGTCTACAAAGAATATAGAATTTAGGTGACCTAGTGGATAGAGCACTGGGGCCTGTCTTCCTGAGTTCAAATTTGGCTTTAGACACTTACTAGCTATGTCAACCTAGGTAAGTCACTTAACTTTGTTTGCCTCAGTTTCCTCATCTATAATATGATCTGGAGAAAGAAATGGCAAACCACTCCAGTATCTCTGACAAGAAAACCCCAAATGGGGTCACAAAAAGTCAAACATGAATGAAAACAATTGGACAAAATTTTAAAACCTGTCAAGACCAAACTATACACACTATGGTGTAGTTAGTGAAATTTTTCTTGAAGTGGCTTACCATTAACCAAAATTAAGAGCAATAAAGAAAAATAACAATTATTTAGCATCTAAAAATGTTGCAAAATGTTTTAAGTATATTAAATTGGATAATTCTTTAAGTATATATTTCTTTTAAGTCTTATAACAATTCTCTGAAGTAAGGAAAAGGATACATTACCCCTATTTTCCAAATGAATAAACAGAGACTCAGAGAAATCAGTTGACTTGGACCCAAACCTTACTGATCTCATGTCCAGCACTGTCTCCACTAGACTACACTACTTTTTCAAGTGCAACTTCAATTTTGGTTTCCAGAAATTATATATTTTGCCACAATCTTGTCACAACTCACACAATGAGTTCAGATCACAATTCATGAGATATATGAAAAAGTTATGATTCTACATTCTAATGCATGTTCTTGTGATTATAGGAGCCTTTTGACAATGTAGGGAGGAGATCCCACAGTCATTGCTGCCTATGTGTTTTACCTTCACTTTGGCAGGTGCTGCTGCAGTGGTCAAATACTGACTTAAAAACTTATCTCTACACAACTTCTGTTCAAATTCATCATGAATAAATCAGGTTTGGGATGAAATTACACTAACACTCAAAGTTGTCAGCCAGGAATAGAAGTTAGCACCTGAAATAGAGATTGTGGATTTACAGAATATGAGAACCAAAACTAGGAGGCTAGGAATGAAAAAGCTGAGAATTCAGTTCATAGAATACTGGGTAAATATCAGAAAACAGGGAGTTAAATTCTTGGCAAGGTCCAAAGTTCAGGCTAAGTTTAAGGCAACCAAGAACAGAGACTGTGTGTATGTGTGTGTGTGTGTGTGTGTGTGTGTGTGTGTGTGCACGCACACGTGTGTATTTTGGTGGGGAATGGCAGAATTAAAGACGTCAATGTGAGCTAGCATCATTTCACCAGTATCCGCTATGTGTTTATCTGTGTGACCTTCATCAGACCTTTGGAGATAAATTTTCCTCACCTGTAAAAACAAATGATCTACCCTAGGTTGCTGGTTGTATAATATGAGACCAGGATCAAGTACTAAGTCTAGGAATCTAAAACTAGAAATCTGACTATCAGACTTCTGACAGGTTTCTCTGTGGGGATCTAGAAGAATCTAAAATAAATATTTGTTCATGGACTTATTCTCTTGGTCACTGATCTCACATACACTGGACAGGTCCCATTTTATCTTCTGTTACAAGATTTTAATTATATGGAAACTTCTACGTCAGAGGGCAATACAAGGAAATAACCTCATTTCAGGGATCTTCTGATATTGAGCATGTGGATAATTACTTGATAGCTAAAGATTAAGGAACACTGAAATGATGAATACAACAAACACAGAAAAAGATAGGAAGATGTACATGAACTAGTTCAGAATATGGTATGAACACCCAAAAATAATATACAAAATTATTATAACAAGGGAAATAAAAATTAAAACTGAATGAAGCTGAATGTTACATCATTATAATAACCAATCTTGATCCTGTTGAAGAGTTGAGAAAATGTACCTTTTAGCCTTCAAGAAATAAGGAAGCATGTGTATGGACTTTTGCATACATGATCAGGTATTCTTTGCATTAATATACTTTTAACTTTTTGAGGTTTCTTTGTTACAAAGGATAACTCTCCCTCCACAACATTCTTCATATCTCTCCCATTCTTCCCACCCACACCATCATTGCCATAGTTCAATTTCTTATCTCTTATCTGGACTACTACAATAGCCCTCCAGTTATTCTTTCTATTCTCAATCTTTCCTTTTTCCAATCCATTCTCTATTCAACTGTAAATTAATTTTTTCTAAAATAAATTCTACTGTATCATTTTTCTATTCAATAATCTTACTATATTTAGAATAAAATACAAAATCTTTAGCCTAACATTTGAGGCCATCCATAGTCTATTTCTCACCTATCTTTCACATCTTATTTCAAATTATTCCCATTATACTCTCTGTTCCAATCAAGCTGGCCTATTTAACTGATTTCTGGATTTAGCATTATCTCCTATGTCTATTCCATTGCAAAGCTAGTCTCCCATACCTGTAATGCACTCCTTACTTATTTAGGTCTCTTTGAATGCTGAGCTTTCTTCAAGGCTTAGTTCAGGTTCTTACATGTGGCATTTTCTGATTCTTACCAGTTATTATGCCTTTTTGCTCCCAAAATTACTTTCTATTTATTTCCTATATTCTTAGTATTTATTTGTGTAAATGATGTATTCCTCTATTAAAATATAATCTCCATAAGGAAAAAAAAAACTATTTTTTTTAAGTCTTTGAATTCTGAGGACCTACTAGCGCCCTGCCTTGCATATAGTAGGCATCGGAGAAGTTTTGTTGGGTTGTTTTTTTTTTCTTTTTAATGCCAACTTCTATAGTAAGTGAGTGGTAAAGTCTTTGAGGACAAGAATAATGTTAATTCATCTTTGTATTTCCGCCTTCCCATGCCCTTTTGCAAATCTCTTACCTAGAAGCAGCTAGATGGTGAAGTAAATAGCATCTGGGCCTGGAGTCAGGAAGACCTGATTTTAAATCTAACCTTAGACACTTAATAGTCATCTGATCTTAGGCAAATCACTTAACATCTGTCTGCCTTAGTTTTCTCAAATTTAAAACAGGGATAATAATAGCACCTGCCTCAGAGTTATTCTAAGGATTAAATATCAGTAAAGAACTTAGCACAGTATCTGACACATATTAGGCACTTAATTTAATACTTCGTTTTCTCCTTCCCTCTATTGCTCCCTTCTTCCCTTCCTCACTTTCTTCTTTCTTTCCTTCCTCTCACCCCACTGCTTAGTAGTTATTTGATAGAGTAGTAGACATTCTCTGAGAAGAGATCTTAACAGGGTGCACTTAGATTTGTTTTTTTTAAGAAAGGATGAAAACTAAAGAACCTCTCAAATTCCTTTTCAATCCCAGAACTTAAAAAAAAAAATACAACATATGTCAATCAACTTACAAGTATTTGTTATGCTTTCATCAAAACGAGAAAGTTTTCAAATTATTAGCCAGGTTTAGTCATTGCCATTCTCATTTCTAAGATTTCAGAGTTGAACATATCTATCAACTGCTGTTTGCTAAATAAGTATATTATTGATGCAAGGTTGTCCTACAAATAAATTTCCCCTGCTAGCTTACTCAGGACTAGGTTGTATGGAAAAAGCCAATTATTTGACTGAATTTTTTCCATTTTCAGCCAGTACTTAACTTCACATAGTCATATCTTACATTTTCAATAATTTTCTTTATTGCTGTTCTCATATCCTTACTATATCTTAATACAAACAGAAAGGAAAACATTTTGCTGCAATATGCAGATTTTGTGAAAGATAAATATAAACTTTTTAGTGAGACTGGTGTCAAGACAAAAGGTGAGTATTTGATATTAATAATTTGTAGCAGTCAGGTCCTCTAGTCTTGCCCAAGGAATTAGAACTAGAATACAGAATTTTTAAAAAGTCTTTAATAATAAAGATGAGGAATTTTGTCAATATAAGATGTAGCATTGGGTCACCATAGAAAGGATTGAGAGTATTTTTCAAAAAAAAAAAAAACGATGAAAACAAATTGAGAGTAATGTATAAAGCTCAAATGAAAATACCAGAATGTGAAAAATGGCATCCAAATAAGAAAACTAGAAATGATAGTCAAAAACAACTTTCTCTCTCTTTCTTTATTTTTCTTCAAGTCAAAATTTCTAGATCCTACACAATCACACAGAATGTAAAACAAGAGGATCTCTTTTCTATCAGGTTAAAATTAATAGTGGGTTGATATATAAAGACAGCAACATTGACATTAGTGACTGTCACATGAAATATACTATTTAAAAATTTTTATTCTAACTAGTGATGATAGATTGTTTCAATCACGTTCTCTCGTCTGTCTTCCATTAACCAATGAGAAGTATTGGTCATATTTTCAGCAATAGAATGTAACCATGAATAGATCAAAGATGACAGAGCTGGGGAGCAAGTAATCCCCAAAACTTGGCTTACTCTTTATCTTTCAGTAGATAGAAAATTTGCATTCCCAACTGTTCTTACCTCTAATATTCAAATTTGTTTAAAAGTTATTTATTTACAAACTAATATACTGATTATGCTAAAAGGGAACTTGGAGATCATCTCTTCCATCTGTTTCATTTTAAAGTAAAGTGACTTGCCCAGGATCACTCAAGAAGAATTTGGCACAATATAGTTTAGAATCTAGTTCTTTTGACTGCAAGTCCATTGTTCTTTACCAGCACTACTTTCTATACATGTTTGTTTATGGGACCCTTCTTAACAACTGTCAAGGCCCACTCTACAAATGTTCACTGTGAGAAAGTGGTAAAGTATGCAGCGCCTATAATATTCTTTTCACAAACTAGTTTAGTTGTGAAAAGGTTGGAAAAAATATATTTTATACCAGGAGAAATTTATGTTAGTAGTGAAATGGTAAGATATGTTGCTGCTATTATAGATGAACATTATAATACCTAAAAAAGGTACAAAAATAACTTTAGTAACAACTGCTAATATATGTATAAAGAAAAACAGCATTCCGATGGCAGTTTTGGACTGAAAATGAACTGTCATAAATATGAAGACAAATTATATTTGAAGGATATAAAATGATGCTTGATTTGTCTGTGAACAATATGATATCTGAAAGAGGCAAAAAATATGTATTTTTAACATTTAAAACATTTGGAGAAATACAAGTGTAAAGAAACACTGTTTCAAGCAGTCAAAGAATAGAAGAACAATTTGAGGAACGTACAGCTACAAAGCATTATAGTACCTCAGTTCATTTGAACAAAAGAGTGAAACTAAAAAAAATATGCAATCTTGAACATTCAGAGACTGAGCTAAAACAAATGGAGAGGTAGAGAGAGAGGTAAAGAGAGAGAGGGTTGAGAAAGGTCTCTATGGCGATTAAAAGTCATTAGATGACAGGAGGTTCCAGCTAAGTAATTACTAAATGGAAAGAGAGAGAATTAACTTCTTTGGATAAGAGCTTCAGTAATCGCTGCTTTTACGTCAGTGCCATCTAGAAATGGTGAGAGGCAAAGTTTCACAGAACGTCACATTGTTCTCTGCCGCCACCTCTGGCTTGAGAAGGGAAAGCAGAGGTCATTGGTATAAGGAATGAAGGGAGGAAGGGAGTAAAGAAGGAAAGGAAGAAGGGAGGAAAGATTTGTTAAAGCACTTACTATGTATAAAATACAAGGCATAAAACAGAAAAGTAAGGCTGTCCCTTGTTCTCAAAAAGCCCACCTTCTAATGGGGGAACGATAAATGTGCAAGATTTCAGCAGCAAGTCAGAGGAAAGGTGCCATCCCCAGGGCTCTTGTGCTTATGCACCTGATTGCTGACACTCGGTAAACAGCATATATGTGTATGTATGTGTGTATACATATGTATATATACACATATCTACATAAACATGTATATCTATAAACACATTGAACATTTATATATGAGTGTGTATATTGATATACATGATATAGATATAAAAGTTATTGGTGGGGCGGCTAGGTGGCACAGTGAATAGAGCACCGGCCCTGAAGTCAGGAGGACCTGAGTTCAAATCCAACCTCAAGACACTTAACACTTACTAGCCCTGTGACCTTGGGCAAGTTGCTTAACCCCAATTGCCCTACAAAATAAAAAATAATAATAAAAGTTATTAGTGTGAGAAGAAGATGAAGTAGAAGTAGACACAAACAGAGATATAGATGTTGTGGAGCAGATGTTGTGGAGATCCTTTCCTACAACTGCAGAGAAGGCATATGTAGTTCGTCTACCCTCTACCTTTACAAAACTACCCATATTGCACATTATTAGAGCTGAAAGGAACTTTAGAGGTAATCTCTATCCACCTCTTCGAAAATGGAGTAACTTGTCCAATATCACAATAGGAAGTGGCAGAGTCTGATCTCGAATCTGATCTCAAAGTCCAGTGCTTTTTTTCTGTACTTTTATTCCTATGTGTTTGTGGCATCCTTCTCAATGGCTGCTTCTTCTGCTTCTTTGAGGGGCAATGAGATATTGAGTATAGGAAAGAGAAAAGTTTGTGACAGGAAAGAAGGCAGCTGCAGCAGAATGACTTGGTAGCAGCACACTTTCTTATGGGAGTCAGCTGTTGAGTACTCACCCTATTTCATAGAGGAGACAAGCTCAGTGAGAAATTCAGGGATATCTACCATTAGCTTGACAGTTGAGACCAAGAAATAAGGTACTATCAAAGCTTTTGTTTTTGCCTAGAAACCCTAGATCCATATTGCCATGTCAGAAGTGGAGCTGAAAATACAAGTTCACTGAATCCTGGGGCTATTCTGTGAGTCAAGGGTGCAGAGTTCCTGCTTCCTGATGTATTTACAAGTCAAATCTTAACTGGGAACTTATTTGTATTGTCTGTACTCCTTTATCCCTTTTCAGGATAACTGGGGGAGAGAGGTCAGGAGCAAGGAGGAGGAAAAAGGACTAAACGGAGATTGAAATAACTTCTAGTCTCTAGAAATTGCCAAGGTCTAGAATAATGGCAGGCATGCCACTCAGGAAATGTTTTATTAGGCAATTTTATTGTTAGTATGTACTGTTTATTTGCTTATTGATTCTATGCCAAGAGAAAAAGTACCATATATAGTGTTTATCTATCACTATTGCCCACAAGTTTTCTACTTCCTTAATCAGATACAGTGACATTGCTCTTTATTACCATAACCTGCTTTTATTTCATTTCTTCCTTTCTAAGTCTATTCTTCCTCCTCACTACAACCTTCATTACCTTCATTGCTAAATATTTTCTCAGGCCATTTACCCCTATCATGACTTGACTTTACTCCCTTTCCAGTATCAACTTCATAAATAACTCATTTGACTCCACACCATTGTCAACTCTTAAATTCCTCACTTTATTCTCCTATTACTGTTTGTCCCTTGACAAACACCAGTTCCATACTACTACCATCTAACTGTGCTCTGTCTCACACAATGATGCTTTACTTGCCAAATTTAAGGACTGTTTCTCAGTCTACTTGATTTTTCTGTTGCATTGGCCACTGTAGCCCACTCTCTCCTCCTGGATATTCTCTCTTCTTTAGGTTAATATAGAACCTAGCGCAACAGAGATGCTGCTGTCCTTGGAGTCAGGAAGATGTTAGTTTAAATCCTTCTCTTAGTAGGTATGTTAAATCAAATCACTTAACTTCTCTCAGCTTTAGTTTCCTCATCTGTAAAGAGGAGCTAATAATAGCACTACTTCTTAGAGTTATTTCTCACAAATTCATCTCATTTCCAAACCTTTCTTCTAATCTCTCAGATGTCATTTTTCTACTTCTCACAGTGGCTCACATATCCAACCAGTTGACAAATGTTGCTGTTTCCTACTCTACCACATTTCTGGACTATGAGACTTTCTCTCTGCTCATGTACTGAACTATTTAACTCATAGCCTCATCTCTCTTGCCTAGATTTTTTTCTTTGCATGCTGGAATTTTTAATTTGATAATCCAAAAAAGAAAAAAATAATAAAATCAAGTGAATCATGGGTGCTATTTTTACAGGTCGCTTCCCCCTCCCCCTTTTTTCTTTCACAATAGCCTGTCTAAATTGGGGGGCAATTGAACTCTTTTATTGGACCAATTGAAGTAAAATTAAATTATATAAAACCTGGAAGTCATCACTTTGCTTTAATGACAAATGGAAAAGAATTTAGTTCTGATTATGATGTACCCTTTGAGTATAAGACATATCACTCCAATGAACAATGATCACCCAATCTCTATTTTATTTACAAATGAAAAGAAAAAGAAAAGACAGAAAATGAAGAAGAACATTTTTTAAAAGTACTCCTCCGAAAAAAAAACAAAAACTGGTAAGACAAGTGTTGAGGGTTCTAATTACGAAGCAAGTGATACCATTTGTTGCAGCCATGGTAGTTTTTCCTACTCTCATTTCTCTTGCATAAGAGGGCTTCGATATTCATTCAGAAATGTACCTTTCTGTTTCCACTTCATTCAACAACAATCATGTATCATGCTTAGAAAATTAATTATACAACTTACAAAAAGTCATTTTGGTGTGGAAGAACATGGTTTGACTTTCTGTAGTTAGTGGCATTTGAACAAAACTTTGAAGGAAGCTCAGAACTCTACCTACACAGCAGAGGTAACGAGGGAGTGCATTTTAGGCATAAGGGACAGAGTGCCTCTCCACAGAGGTGGAAGCTGGCATATCATATTTACAGAAAATAGCAAACATACCAATTTGTGCTAGAATACAGACTGTGATGGAGAAAAATAAAAGGCTAGAAAAATAAGCAAGAATAATATCATGAAGGGTTTTAAAAGTCAAACAGAAGAGTTTGCTTTTATCCTGTAAATAGGAGGAAACCAGTTTAGCTTCTTGAACAATGGAGTGATATAGTCAGACCTGTGCTTAAAGGATATCAATGTGGTAGCTGTGTGGAAGACAGAGTGGAAAAAGAGAAAGGCTAGAGACTGGGGCCCAATTCAGAAATTATTGCCTTTGTCCAGGTAAGAGGTGATAGGAAGTCTGAACTACGGTGGTGGATATGGATTTGGCAAGTGGAGTGCAGGAAGAGGATATGGGATATATGATTGAGATATAATCAGCAGGTCTTACCACACAGAAGAGTAGGGGGATGGGGGATGAGAGGTGAGGTGATGGAGGGGAGGGCAGAGTGGGGGGGAGGGATGATGAATATTCACATTTCTGTAGATGGAGAGGGACGGGGTGGAGAG
>CM053580.1:418987344-419033260 GCA_028627135.1 Pseudochirops cupreus | reverse complement strand
AAAAAAAAAAGAGATATAATCAGCAGGGGCACCTGATTACATATGACAGGTGAGAGAGAAGGAAGATTGAGGATGCTTACAATGTTGAGAACTAGTGAGAATGAAAGGATAGTGGTTCTTTCAAGAGAAATTAAAAAAGAGGAGAGGCTCAGAAGGTGAGGGGAGGAAGAAAATGAATTCTGTTTTGGTTTAATTCATTTAATTTGAGCTGCTTATGGGACATCCATCTGGAAATATTCAATAGGTAGCTGTATATGTAGAACTGGAGTTCTAGAAAGAGACTAGAACTAGACAAATACATCTAGGATTTGTCTACAGAGAGAGAACAGCTGAAGTGAACCCATAGAAGCTTCTGCTTCCAGCAGGAATGTTAACTGGACAAAGGACCATTTTAGAAGATATTTAAGGAATGGAGAAAGGGAACTTTATGAAATGGTTTCAAAGGTAGTACAGATCTGATAGCACATTATCTAAGTAACTGCCCCTGAGACAGTTTTCAGAGCTAGTCAGCCATGAAAAGTACAATGAGACTGAAGTCAGATATCCAAAGGTTGCCTACTATTTGCTTTTCCATTTGCCAGAGTATCTAACAAAATGATAGGGAGGCATGATAATTTCCCCCAACTGAGTGTCAATTATCTAACATTTCTGGGTACTTCGGTGATTCAATAAAGTTATTAAAGTCTTTTTTTATTTGCAGAACATGACACAAGGAGATAATTTGGGAACTGTCAGATTTCAAAGTATATACAAAACACAACATAAATAAAAGTAAGTAATTCCAAGAGTGGAAGGATAGTTTGGATGACAGTTTGGAGAGAAGAAGGAATGAATTCAACTAGGAGTTCAATTGGCAAGTTTGTTTGACTGGGGCAGAAAAAATATGTTAGTTGGCAGTTGGTTTCTTCAGTAAAGGTAGTAAATTCAGTGTGATCACGTTGCCAGTGTCACTGAAAGCCAGTCATATTCTCTTTCATGAGAATCTGAATGCTTGCCAATCATTCACAGAATAAGGAAAATAAACAATTGAATGTAATGTTGGTTGAATTATTTTGAATGAATGACAAAAGCAGTTTTAAAATCACTTTGAGCTACTCTTCTAATAAAATTATAATAGTCAGTAAGGAAGATGTATTCCCATAGGGTTGGTATTTACACCAATGCAATCAGATAATCATTGTTATCTACTGATTTCAGAAAGAGAGACCATTAAAAAGCTCAGTAACTAAACATTTATAAAAAAATTATCACAACCTTTTTTATTATAGGTTGCTATTTCCCCAATACAATTATATTCAAACAATAGTGGTGTTTCTTATATATGATCAAAAGATAAGACATTGCCCAAAGCTACCCCTCATTCTATCGGTAAAGAAAATGAGGTTCAGAGAAGAAAAATACCCTCCCCAAGTTTCATATGGTATATGTCTCAGGTCTTGGTCTCAAATTCAGGCTTCCTGACTACATGATAACCACTTTACTCTCTGGTTACATAAATCATACTTCTCTCTCCATAGAAAAAGTAGATGACAATTAGTCTCTGATGGGTCACCATAGTAACTGTGTCTTAGTTTGAGAGTTGTGCATTTGCATTTCTCTATTCAATTCTCTTGCTATGTTATATCTAATTATCTTTTTTTATTTGGATTTGGCATTCAGAAAACAAGACCTCTATTTGGTATTCTATTTATTTTTAATGTAATAACCAACTCTATTTGATATTCATGAAATTTTTAAAAATGGGATTCATTTTTATGGTCTAGCAGAATCTAAGTTTGGTGGCCTTCAAACTGTAATGTCAGTGAAACATACAGTTTTTGTTTTTTTTTCTAATCAGTCTTTTAATTAAGGAAATATCCCTGATAGTGTAAGTTTTATTTATCTCAAAGGAACCTGATCTATTACTGTATTGTCTTTTGGTGAATACACTGTTAGAAATTATTGGCTTTAGAGAATAGTGCAAGTAGAACATTAATGGAAAATGGGTAGTTAAAGTACAATGTGACAGCAATGAAGCAGGTCAGGTTTCTGATGAAGATGGAGTTCAAAGGGGGTAGTTCTGAGGCCTGTGCTCAGGGAAGAAAAGAAGAAATGTGAAAGAGATGGAAAAGAAAAAAAAAATAAGAGATGAACCTAAAAACTCTGAATTTATAAGCCAAAGAATAAGATTAGAGACAAGAGAGTTTGTAGGCCACCTATGGGTATGAACTTAATGAACAGTCACCCCTTTTTATCTGGAAAGTGCCAATCCCATTTTTTTTAAAACTGAGTAAATGAAGCAGGCTATTATACAAATGAGTTGTTTCACTGAATTAACAAATCAATTGGGTCAAAATAGCTGTTAACAGCAACTCCGAATCAATATAACTTAAAACAAGCTACTAGAAAGCAGAAGGGATTTAGGATATTTACATTATAGAGAAGGCCCCAAAGTAAGTCTGTAGAAGGGAGGATTTGTAGAATGGCTGGTAAATGTAGAATTATTGAAAAATAAGTTTCTCTAAGTTTTTCTTAAAACTGCTGAACACAGACATACAGCATGAATAGTCTTGTTATAGGCTCTACAATTTCCTGAAATGTAGATCAGACAAAGATGCGTGCAATGTGCCATTTAGTTTTTCAACGGTAGTTCATGGGACACTAAGGGAGGATGTAACTCTTAAGTGTCTAGTAGAAGAAAAGGATTCATCTGCAAGGGCCACAAGGAAATAGTGGAAATTGAACTGGGGAGGTTACTTGAAGAAAATGAAAATGTGATATCAAATATGATTCAGTGTAAATCATGATTATCAACCTAATTTTATTTTTTCAACTAAAATTGCAAAGACCCTGAGAGAATAACAGAATATCAGGGTTGAAAAGCAACTGAAGGTTCAAGTAGCAAGACTGCTTATTTTACAATAGAGACTGAGTCTCTGAGAAGTTAAATAATTTACCCAAGGTCATATTGCTAGTAAATAGCAGAGGCTGAATTTGAGTCAAGGTATTTTGATTCTTAGACTAATCTATTGCTTTCCATTTACCTTACCAAGTTTTGTTAGAAAAGATGCAGAAGCTCAGAAAAACCTCTTCTATTTTTTCATGGCCTAATGGACCCTGTGAAGTTTTTAGTTTTAAACAAATATAATGCCAAAAATCAGTCACAATGATACTGTCCTTTTGAATGCAGCAAGACATGGCATTTGCTTTTTAGTTGGTGTATCCACTAATGGACATTTGCTTTTAGGTTAGTGCATTCAGATTCTAGTTCCCATTCATAGTTATATTCTCTCTTTTGATCCTACTCTTTTGCCCCCAAACACACATGAGGTTTTCAGCAACCAAGAGTTCTCTCAGAATTCTTTCTCAAAAATGTATGGTTAATGTTAATTTATAAGTCATTGTGATGTTACAAAAAAGTAAAAAAAAAAACAATTAAAATTTATCAGTGGAAATGTGATAATTCAAATATCTTAAAGCATTTTATTTATGAACAAAAATTTATTCTAAAAATAATCCAATTTCTCCTTTCTTTATTTTCCCAACATATTTAATTTACACTAGTTCAAGGTTCTGATCTCTACTTTACTCTCATTAAAATATCAATGTGAGAGAAGTGCAGCAATGTAAAAATAACCTGTTCTTTACTTTCTATTATAGTCATATGATGAACAGCTGATATTGTATTAAATGAAAAGTAATCTAGTAAATTATATTGTAATATAGCAACTAAGTAAAATAATATTTCTGGACCTGACATTATTTAATTCACCTATGGAACAACCAGTAAGAATATTTCTAGAGCTGATTGTCACCTTCTCTGAAAACCATAATTTTAGAATATTGTCTGAGAGATTAAGTGATTTGTTCAGGATCACACAGTCAGAATTTCAAAGACTAAGGGGGTCCTTGAACCAAGGTCTTCTTGACTCTAAGAACAGGATTTTATCCATTTTGGTACTGTCACAGATAACACAATATAAATATGAGGATTCTGTTACATGAGGCCAAGTTTTCTGTCATTTACCTTTGAGCATTTCCCTAGCAGTAGAATCACTGGGACTGAAAGCATAATAAACTAACTATAAGTTATTAATTGCTTTACAGAACAGTTGGATCAAATCATAGCTGCACTAAATATGTGTCTGTGAAATTATCTCCCTAGAAAGTATAAGTCTTAACTATATTCATTTTTAAATCATCTTTGCTAATTTGATGGGGAGAGTGTGAGAGGGAAAGAGAAGAAATCTCATTTACTTTATTTTGAATTGGGAAGCATTTTTTTCATGCCGTTGTTGATTTAGCTCTAAATTCTATGATAGTCCCAGTTCTCTGACCTTATGCCAGTCATTTTGTTTCTCTGGGCCCCAGTTTCCTCATTTATAACATGAGATTGGGAAAAAAAGAAAAAGAAAAAAAACTGCCCTAAAATCCTTCCCAAATTAGAATGATTCTGGTAACATAAAAAGCAGCGGACGTGAATGGGCTGAAGAAACCAGCTACTTTCGATCTGAAGCCTTGGTTCTAACCTTCTGAAGGTCCAAAACCGAACATATCAGAATTAGGTTTCCGGTTTAAAATCTTTCTGCCTCGTCCACATTTCTGGGTTAATCAGTACCTCAGGCTTCACCTGTCCTGGTGGAATTTGCTCCGCCTACTTTTCTGATAGTCCCGCCTCTTCCCCTCAGCCGAGGCTCCTTAGAGGCTCATTCCACCATCCAACATTAACAGGGAGGAGGAAGTCCCTCCTCCCTCCTCCTTCTTTCCTTTCCTGTTATTTCTGCCAGAGCTGGAAGGACGCATCCTGGCAGGAGTTTCTGGGTTGTGAATGACCTCGTACTTCTGTCTCCTCTGGATAGGATCCAGGATGCAGGGGGGGTGCCTTTTGTGGAGTCCTTACAGGATCCCTGGGCAGGTCCGCCCCCTGACTCTCACCTCAGAGATTCTCACAGTTACCGCCCATTTTCTCAGTGGTTCCCGTGGAATAGGAATCCCTTTTCCCCAGACAAGGGTCTATGTTCTGGGTTTGCAATGTGCTTCTGTGCTTGATTGCTTCTCTTTCTTATTTTTCTAGTAGTCTGTTCCACTGAGCAATTTTTTTGTTTATATTTTAACCATATAACTTCTGATGCTTGTTATTTTATATTGTAGTTGGAGTTATAGTCTTAAAAGGCAACAAGGCGCCTTTTAGGTTCCATTCTTTTTCCTCTTCTCTTCCTTTCCCTCCCACCCACTCATCATAGCTAGAGAGCTGGAAGTCAATTTAAAGGTCTATAAATTATAATCTTTTCTGCGTTTATTGCAGAATTAAATTCTCCTACCTCATGCATTTCTCCCTTTTGTTAGGTGTTGTCCATTGTCTGATCATTTCCTTAGACACTCAGCTGTTGCCTATCTCTCGGTTGTGGAAGCTTACTATATTTCCTCTTTTAAAGGGGCAGTAAACGTAAAAAAAAAAAAGTTTTTTTTTATCGATATCTTGTTTCTGGCATCATCATCGTTAGCCTAAATATCCTTTCCTTCCCCTTTTCAGAAAGCCATCTCATATAACAATATTTTTAAAGAAAAAAAATTCAGTACAACTGATATACACATTGAAAAAGTCTGAAAACATGAGCACTGTGTAATGTCTGTCTCACCACCTAAATGGGTTGGGTTGAGGGTGTCATATCTCTTCGTTTGAGTCATGCTTGATCTTTATAATTTTATTGTGTTTATTTTTTATTATTTTTGTGGTTGTTTTTAACATTTACATTGCTCTATGTACTGTAAATATTGTTTACTTGGCTCTGCTTGCTTTAGTCTACATCTGTTCATATAGATTTTTCCATACTTTTCTCTATTCATCACATGACATTATTTTTTGTTGTAGTTCAGTCATTTCAGTTGTGTGAAATACAGTACTCTTTATGAGCCCATTTGAGTTTTCTTGGCAAAGATATTAGAGTGCTTTGCCATTTCCTTCTCATTTTTTTTTAAATAGATGAGGAACTGAGGCAAACCAAATAGAGTGACCTACCTAGAGTCACGTAACTAATTCCTGTCTGAAGCTAGATTTGAACAGAAGATGAGTCTTCCTGACTTTAGACCCAGTGAGCTATTCAGTGTGCTGCCTAGCTGCCCACAGATTTTTTTTTTAAAGCACATTTATATTACATTACATTTATATGTCACAATTTGGTCAGCGATTTCCCATTTGATGGGAATCCACTTTGTTTCCAGTGCTATCTGATGGATGGAATTTCCAATTTCATCACAAAAAGTGCTACTATAAATACTTTGGTGTATATAAGAACTTTCTTCTTATCCATGACTTCCTTCAGTTATAAGCCCAGTACTAGAGTTTCTGGTTCAAAGAGTAGGGAGGACTTTTTAGGAATTTTATTTGCATAATTACAAATTTCTTTCCAAAATGGTGGTACCATTTTACCACCAACTATGTACTAATATACTTACTATTCTACAATCCCTCCAACATTGACTATTGCCATTTTTTGTAACTTTTCCAATTTTCAGGATGTGAGGTGAAAGCCCAGGGTTGTTTTGATTGCCATTTGTGATTTGGAATATTTTTTCATGAGATTATAAATATTTTGCAATTAGGGAGGGGGAAACAGGATGTGCAGTTTGGAGAGAGTTGAAGTTGCTTTGTCTTTGACACATAATATCTGTTTTGGGGAAGTTGTGAGGAATCAGAGGAAATGTCTAGTCCTCTGACTTGTTGGGCCCAGAAATTACCAGGGGTTATAACATCTTGATATACTGTTATGGAAAAATTCTGCTTGTAGGAACTGATGAAGACTTTTGTTGAATGTCCATTCTATCTTCATTTCTCACTTTGATTCAATAGTAGTTGTAATCCAGCAGCCTGTGCAAGAAGTTCCTTGTGAGGCACGCTTAGTGTCTAAGGTGGTAGGAGTTGGGAGTGGGCTTCAGAGGGTCTTTGGTGATTATCTGACCCACATACAGTTAGACTGGATGGGGAGTGAAAATACAGTCTTTTCTATATCTTCTTCCCTCTCTACACTCCCTCCACCCCCCAGTTTTCTGAGTGTTACCTGGAGAGAATTTCTTTTCACTCTACTTTTTGTTGTTGTTGTACTTCTTTTATTTCACATGGTAAATTTCTTGATATTTTTGATGCGGCATTTAATTGAACTGAGTTTGGTTATCAACCTTTCGCCATCCTGCTTTGAATGAGGTACTTTATTATTTGGTGCTCATCTTAAGACTTAACTCTAAACAAGGTGACTAATAACCTTGTCTGAAATGTGTATACAGTGTACATAGTAATGTGTATCAACAAACCCATCTCTTTATTCTTGTAAGTAAAAACATGTGTTTTGAATGAAAATGAACTTTTTGGGTGGAGAAGAATGAGGAAATGTTAAGAGCAAATTTTATTTTAGTTGATAATTGTTTACTGAGGACATTTAAAATGTTTGAATGTTTGTTGATTTGAATTGAAATACATATAGCAACTTGTTAAGTACTTTATTGAATTATCTGTGTTAAAAGGGAGAATCGATTTTGGAGATAAGTATAAACACTCCCATCCTTCAGTTCAATAGAAATATAGTGTAACAGAAAAGAACCTTGGATTGGAAGAATTTTGGATTAGGAATTGGCATTTTGGATTTGGATTATGAATTGAGACCATGTGACTAAGTTGTTAGCAAGAGTTTTCATGTTTTAGATAAGGACTGAACTAGATGATCTTTGATATCCATTCTAGTTAAAATATTTTTTTTTAATTCTATACTCTTGGGCAAGAATCCAACCTATCCAAGCCTCAGTTTTATCTTCAGTAAAGTAAAAATAAGGTGGTTTCCTTTTATTGTATGCCAAAGCTCTTTTAAAGTTATACAGTGTTATAAAAGTTAAAGATGCTGTATGCCAAAGCTCTTTTAAAGTTATACAGTGTTATAAAAGTTAAAGATGCTTTATTTTTTATTATTATTTCAGTTTTTTTTGGAGGAAAGCTGTTCCTGAGTAAAAAAAGCTCAATGCTTCTAGTTGCATAATAATTAATTTTTAAAATTGTTAGGCAAAACTAAGAAACCAATATAACCTTGATACTGCAGTTGATAATAAAGGAGAGAAGATGGCTAGGTGACACAGTGTTTAGAATGCTGGATTTACGGTCAGGAAGACCTGAGTTCAAATTCAACCTCAGACACTTAGTTGCTGTATGACCCTGAGCAATTCACTTCCATCTCTGTTTGGTTCAGTTTCCTCAGCTATAAAATGGTTACAATAATAATACCTCCTTGCCAGGGTTTTTGTAAGTAACAAATGAAAAAAAAATTGTAAATCACTTAGCATAGTTCCTGGCACATAGTTAACTATACAAATATTATTATTATTGCTATTATTATAGTGTATTTCACAATTTTTGAAAACAGACATTTAGAAATTTATTTTCTTGTATTTAGGTCTACAACTTCTCTTGTAGCCAAGTAATCAACAATTTTCTACCTAAAACCAGAGCTCCTTAAAAAGATGAAGAAGGAAAACTCAGAAAAAACATAGCAACTTGCTTGCCAGGTAAACATGGTGATAAACATTATCATCCTGCCAGGCTTGCATCCCATTAACCACCTGTGTTCACGCACCTGATTCATTACTATGTAGCACTATAACTGCACTTGTTTTTTAATGTGACTAAACAAGCTCAAATTTGGCATCATTTAAAATAATTGTAAAAGATTTAGCAGATTAAAAATAAAAACAGCTTTGTCTGTCTGAAAGCAGGAGGCTGGACCACTTCGTCTCCTGTGGCCTCTATAAATTCACTGATCCTTCTAGTTATTTGTGAAAGGCCATACCTTAGGTCAAGGCCTGCTGGAATGAGCTCAGAGTACCTGGTTGCCAGGCCTTATCTTAATTGACAATTCAATTAACCCAAACATGATTGATTCATTATTTTCAATCAGCATAATATCTCATCATCAAGTAATTGTTTGAATTTTTTAAATGTTTCTTTCAATTCAGTTATTAAATATTAATCCTTTTATCTTTTGTAATAATGACAATTTCAAAAACAAAGGTCCCTGACTGGAACTCTCAGAAGAGGAAGTAATACCTGTCTGTCTACAGTATGTGAAAGGTTGTCATGTAAAAAAAGGAATAGGTTCTATTTTGCCCCAGAGGGCAAAACTAGTTATAGTATAGATGGAAGTTTGAGAGAGGTAGATTTTGATTAATGACAACGAAGAACTTCTTAATTACTAAAATGGTTCAAAAATTGAATATGATATGCAGTAGACACATTATAAATGTCAGTTGAATGGAATTGAGTTGAATTTTTATGACTACCTCTGAAATGGTAGGTTTCTCCTCATTAGAGGATTTTGAGCCAAGGCTACTTGACTGCTTGTTGGGGATATTGTAAAGAGAACTCTCATTTAGATTGAAATAGATGGCTTCTGAGGTCCCTTCCAATTCTGAGATTCTGTTAATTGATTTGTTTTGGTGAAGCATTTTGCTGTGCATTTACTGCTGCAGGTCCATTATAGTATTAGATGTGGAGAAAGATGTTTTAGAATTCCAAAGGAGTATTTTATATTCTTATAATGTTTTTATTTCATGATTTAGAATTTTACATCTGAAGATATAATTATGTGGAATTTTACAAAATCTGTATCATTTGGGCAATACAGGTTTTGCAGTAGGCATATTTGTCTTTCAGGACACAACCCCTTAAAAGGTTGCATTAGATGGGCAATGGATCAACCTTTTTGTAGCTGAAAAATCCTTTTGCTGTCTTAATGATATATAATTCATTGGATTAGCCATGCAATCAATCTGATTCTATGTTTAAAAGCAGAGAGAACACAGACACTACTTTAAAAAACAAATAGACCCAGTTTGAATTTTAATTCCCTAATAATAGGTTCATCATCATAATAGCTAACATTTATAGAGAGTTTTAAGGTTTGCAAAACACTTAACTTTTGATCCTCACATTTACCCTGTGAGTTAGGTAATATTATTATCACTACTTTACTGGTGGGGAAACTAGGGCTGACAGAGGTATAGTTACTTGCCCAGAGTCACACAATTAGTTAAGTATCTGTGGCCTGATCTGAACTCAAGTCTTTATGACTCAATATAGGGGCTGTATCTACTGTACCACCTAATTTCTTCTTTTCCTATTAAATTTCATTTTATTAGATATAGCCCAGTACTCTGGTCTTTCAAAGTCTTTTTGGATTCTGAATCTGTCATCCAATATATTAACTTTGCCTTCTAGCTTTGTGTTAGCTGCACTTTCAGTGAGTATGCTTTTTATGCCTTTATCTAAGTCATTGATAAAAAACCACACTGGGCCAACCCCACATGCTTGGAGTACACCTTTGCCACTTCAGTATTACATTAACAACTACTTTCTGCATCTCCTATCTAACCAGTTCTGAATCCATATATTTTTATTCTTGTCTAATCCATATCTTTATTCAAAAGTTTTGCCAAAATCTAGGTAAACTATATCCACCACATTTCCCTCATTGACTACTTTAGTAATTAGTCCTGTCATGAAAGTAAATTAGGTTAGTCAGACATGACATCTCTTCTTGATGAAGCCATGCTGGCTGTTTGTGATGATAAAATTCTTTTTCCAGATTTTTGTCAACATTCTCTTCAATGATCCATTCTAGAGTTTTCCAGGGAAACAAATTCAAGCTCACTGACCTGTAATTTGCAGCCTCTCTCCCTACAATTTTGCAGACTTTCTTTTTTTTTTTTTAATTAGGACAGCATTTACCCTTTTCTAATATTCTGGCAACTTTACTGTTTTTCCTAATTCAGAAGACTCAGATTTAGAAGTGCTCTTATTATCTCGTTACTAATCTTGGGTGTCAGCTACCTCTTCCCCATTTTTGTTCTCCCATTTCCCTTACAAAGATCATTCTCCTTGGCAAATAAGCATCTCAGCCTTTTTCTTTTGTCAGTTAACCTTGTCCTATTCTTGTAATCAAAGGACTTAGATTTTTTTTTTTGATACACCTTTTTTTTTTTTTACCACTTCAGCTTATCTCTTGATAAGTGGTCTGCCATAATTTCCTCGGTTGCCTCTAGTAAACAAGAACCTACTTCTTGTTGAAACAGTTCATTCTAATTTTGAATAATTGTAATTGTTAAGAAATACTTATTTACCTCAAGCTTATATTTACCTTTGCTATTTCTATCCTTTGTTCCTACTTCTGTTACCAGAAGTTAAGAACAGATATTTAAGAAGTCAGTTGCTCTTTTCTAGGTGTTGATTGTGAATCCTTTCAATAGAATTTCTACCAAGAATGTCAAACTAACTTAAAATTTGCAAACTCTGTTCTCTTTCCTTTTGTCAAAATTGGTACCACATCTTCCTTTTTTCAGTCCTGTAGTACCTCTTCTGTTCTCTTTCAAAGGTCACTTGTGGTGGCTCAGAAATCACATCTGCCACTTCTTTCTATACTCTGTTGTAATTCATCCATGCTTTGGGATTTGAATCCCTCCAAGGCAGTTATCTCAGGTATTCCTTCTCCCATCATCAATTTTTTCCTCTACCTTTATTAGCCTGAGATCATTTCCCATGGCCGAGAAAAGAATCAAGATAAAAAATGAGTAGTACTGTCTTCTCTCATCAGTTATCATCCCAACAAGTCAAAAAAGTGGTTCTATTTCTTCTTGGTTCCTTCTTTGTTTCCATGTTGCTCCTCAAAAGACTCTTAGTCTTAGCTTTCTTCATCATGCTAAGTTCACTCAAGTGGTAGTGCTACTGCTGCTCTTCTTGTTTTGTTGTTCATCTTTCCTTCCACTATTTATACAGGAAGTTTTAAAAGGTAAGTTGACTGGTCAGTTTCCTCTGCATCCAATTTTTCCCTCATTGCAATCTATTTTTCTCTTTGTCTCTTTACTTTTGTATATTCATATTAAAAAAAAAGGATGAAGCAAGAGATTGTCTAAGAGTATAAGCAATATTTTCTTTTTAGCACATACATGTTAAGTACTTAAAAAACCTTTTGAAACAGTTTCATCAATAGATAAAATGTACTTGTGAAGATTTCCAGCTTTTGAGTGAAAACATACTATATTTCTCATCCCTTTAATACCTACATAAATGACTTCTCTACAGTGAACCTATATTTTTCTGGAATTCATCTAACCTGAAATCACAAACAGAAGAAATATTGGGGACTTATTGAGCGCTCTGGTTTTATCCAAAAGAGACAAAGTAATAGGAAAGCTGATATTGAGGACTTATTTTTTTAAATACTAAACTACATGATTCATTTCCTTTTATGGCAGTATGGTATAGTGAAAGAGAACTCTAGCCTTTGAATCTCAGAGGACCTAGTTTTTAGTTCCAGCTCTGCCATTTATTACAACCCCTTGACCTTGGTGGAATCAGTTTCTTCCTCTGTATTGTAAAGGTGTTGGAATAGATGGAAAGCAGTAGTCCTTTTTCAGTTCTAAATACAAGAAACTGTGAAACTTATATTTATGTTACTGCAAAAAGTCACCCTGTATTTTTTTGTAGTTATTTTTGGTGGACTGAACTGACACTGCAGTCATTCTTGATATTAAATTTCACTCAGTATAATCTTTAATCCCATCAGTGTGAACATTCCTTCCAACAGCAAAGATTGCATTCTACCATCCTCTGAAAATCTTGTCCATATCGTCAAATAAGTTCTTCATGAGGGGACCACTCAAGCTTTTGGGGACTTTCAGATTTTCCCATCATTAAGAATATATCAGTGGGAGGTAAATTCAAAATGGCAGAGTAGAAAAACACTCATCCAAATTCTCCCAGATTCCCTTCCAAAAAAGCTCTAATGACTCATATAGAATCCTGGAGCAGCATAACCAACAAAAGGATTGGTGAAACAATTTTCCATCTCAAGACAATTTAGGAGATTGACAAGAAAGGTCTGTCTCACTTGTGTGGTAATGGGGCCCAAGGTAGTGGTGGTAGAGCAATAGGCAGCTCAGACTGCATCAGAGACAGCAGATTCAGGAGCTTGCAGCCCATGGACAATTGGAAGGTGCAGGGGGTGGACAGTAGTTGAAAGGAGGTTGAATGGTATCCTTTGCAGGTGCTAGTTTCAGGACTCTGTTGCATTGCCCATATTCAGTTCCAGATTGCAATCCCAGGGTTAAAAGGAGTGATAGTGCTTGAGGCTCTATAACAGCAAGGCCCCAGGTTGCAATTCCAAGGTTTAGAGGAGTGCTTGTTGTAATTTACAGGAGAGTAAGGACCCTAGTCTCCATTTTAAGACAGGCAAACATTAGCAATTGCAACTACTAGAGAGCAGTAGACCTGGTCATAGGCCCAAGGACAGGAGTAGGCACCAGTTAACACTGGTAGCTATGGGTGATTCAAGATCCCTTTCTAAATAAAGACCAGAGGAAAGGGCAAGAGAGAAGTAACCACACCTCTCCTTAGATCGTACCACTTTAGAAGCACTGAAAATCAATAGACCTGCAGAGCTAGATCTGAGAACAGCAGCAAGAAAGGCCTGAAACTCAGGACAATGCCCCCTCCACCTCAGGAACAGAATCTAACTTCGTGTAAAGTTAAAAATAAAAAAGTAGTTTGGGGAAATGAGCAAACAACAAAAAGGAACATGACTGTAACAAGTTACCATAGAAGATCAAGACACAAACCCAGAAGAAGACAACAAAGTTAAAGTGGCTTATGTGCAGAGCCTCAAAGAAAAATTTCCATCTCAAGACAATTTAGGAGATTGACATAAAGGTCTGTCTCACTTGGGTGGTAATGGGGCCCAGGGTAGTGGGTGAATTGTGAATTGGTCACAGACCCAAAAAGAATTCTTGAAAACTCAAAAAAGGATTTTAAAAATTAAATAAGAAAGGTAGAAGGAATATGGGATAAGGAATTGAGAGGGATACAAGAACATTATGAAAATACAGTCAACAGCTTTGTAAAAGAGATACCAAAAGAAAGAAAATAAATGTTTGCAAACAGAACGGGCCAGATGAAAAGTAAGTACAAAAGTTCACTGAAGAAAATATTTTTTAAAAAAATTAGGATTGGGGCAAATAAAGGTAATAACTCCATGAAACACCGAGAAGCAATAAAACAAAATCAAAAGAATGTAAAAATAGAAAAAAAAAATGTGAAATATCTGATTCGAAAACCAGCTGACCTGAAAAACAGATCAGACACATAATTTTAGAACTATTGGACTACCTGAAAGCCATGATCAGAAAAAGAGCCTAGACATTATATTTCAAGAAATTATCAAGGAAAATTGCCCTATCATGCTAGAACCGGAGAGTAAAATAGAAACTGAAAGAATCCACCAGTCATCTCATGAAAGAGATCCCAAAATGAAAACTCTCAGGAAAATTATAGCCAAATTTCAGGACTCTCAGGTCAAGGAGACAATATTGCAAAAAGATATCATGGAGCAACAGTAACACAAGTTTTAGAAACTTTTGGCCAAGAACCAAGATTGTCAATTAGAGGGAGCCAACCAGCTGAACTCTCCCAACATTTCTCTCTAAACAAATTTAAAAATATCAACTCAAATCAAATTTTGGAGCAGCAGAACCACCAGAAGGTCTAGCTGAGGCATTTTTCTAACCTTAGAAAACTATTTTGGCAGGACAAGACTAACACTAGGGTAGAGGTCTCTCTGGAGCCCACACACTTGGTAGCCACAGCAACAGCAGAAGCATTGGGAACTCTCAACCCAGAGTCAGTAAGGGGATCAGACAACTGCTTAGAAAAAGATTATACAGTATCCTTTGCTGGCACTGGGTACAGTGGGAAACTCTATTGCCCATATGTAGTTCTGGGTCTCAGTTCCAGGGTGGAGAGGAGCACTTGTGATTGATCACAAGTTCCAGATCACAGTTCCAAGGCAAAGAGGGTGCTAGTGCTTATGACTGCAGGGGGACAGGGACCTACCCTTGGTGAAGACCAGAGTGCAGAACAGGAGAGTAGTGACCATACCTCTCCCAGAATCACACCAAAAACTTGCAGATCCTCAGAACTAACTTTGAAAACAGTAGCACAAAAAATCCTGAAGGTTGGGAGAGTGCCTCCCCACCCCCAGGTGAGCAGAACCCAACTTTAACATAAAGTTCAAAGTCAAGATATGGGATGGACAATGAACAAACAACAACAGCAGAAGAATTTGATCATAAAAAGCTACTATGGTGACAGGGAAGACCAAAGCATAAAATTAGAAGACAAAAAAGGTAAAAAACAGCTATAAATAAAGCCTCAAAAAAAAAAAATGTTACGTGAACTGAAACCCAACAAGAATTCCTGGAAGAGTTAAAGAAAGAGATAAGTGGTAGAGGAAAAATTGGGAAAGAAAATGAGAGTGATACAAAAAAAAATTATGAAAAGAGAATGGCTTGGTAAAAGAGGCACAAAAGAAATACTAAAGAGAGTAACATCTAAAAAAGCAGAATTGACCAAATGAAAAAAGGTACAAAAATTCACTGTAGAAAAGAATTCCTTTAAAAATAGAAATAAGTATATGCAAAATGAGGTACAAAAACTCAAGAAAATAGTTCCTTGAAAATTAGAATTAAGCAAGTGGAAGCTAAGGATTCCATGAGGTATCAAGAAACAATTTTTAAAATTCAAGAGAATAAAAAAAATAGTAGAAGAAAATGTGAACTATCTCATCAGAAAAATGACTGATCTGGAAAATAGATTGAAGACAGATAATTTAAGAATTATCAAAGTACCTGAAAGTCATGTTTAGAGAAGGAACCTAGAGACATCATATTTTAAGAAATTATCAAGGAAAACTGCCCTAATATCAAGGATAAAATAGAAAGAACTGACCAATCCCTTTTTGAAAGAGATCCCAAAATGAAAACTCCTAGGAATATTAAAGCCAAATTCCAGGGCTCCCAGGTCAAGGAGAAAATGTTTCAAGTAGCTACAAAGAAACAATTACAATATTGTGTAGCCACAGTCTGTATCACATGAGATTTAGTGGCTTCCACATTAAAGGAGTGGAGGGCTTGGAATGTAATATTCTGGAGGGCAAAGGAGCTAGGATTAAAACCAAGAATAACCTGCCCATCAAAACTGAGTGCAATCTGTCCAGGGAGATGGGGGAGGGGGGAAGAGGAAATGGATTTTTAATGAAATAGAGGACTTTCAAGCATTCCTGATGAAAAGACCAAAGCTTAAAAGAAAATTTGACATTCAAACAGAAGACTTGAGAGACATGAAAAGGTAAACATGAAAGTAATCATAAGGGACTCAATAAAGTTGAAATGCTTATATTCCTCTATGAGAGGATGATACATGTAACTCCTAAGCACTTTATCATTATTAGGGTAGTTAAAGGTGTTTACATAGAGGGAATGTATGTGAGTCAATTATATTGAAATGATTTCTAAAAATGAAGTTGTGAGAAAGGCAGATGAACTAGGAGAAGGGAAAGGTAGAATGAGGAAAGTTTCTCACAGGAAAGAGGCATGAAATGATAGAGCTTTTGCAGTGGAAGGGAAAATGGGAGGGATGGTAGACAATGCTTGAATCTCATTCTCATTGAAATTGGTTCAAAGAGAAAAGAATACATACACAAACACATATACATATATACATATACACATACACTAGTTCTTTATAGAAATACAATTTACAAAATAAGGAAATGGAAGGGAAAGGGGGGAGTGATAAAAGGGAGGGTGGATTAAGGGAGGCAGATTTTTGAGGATGGAGAAGACAGAGCGGCAGTTGGGGGGGAGAAAAGAAAATGGGACTGAGGAGAAATACACTGTAATCATAATTGTGAATGTGAATGAGATGAACTCACCTATAAAATAGAAGCATATAGCACAATGGATTATATAACAGAATCCAACAGTATGTTGTTTATAAGAGACACTCTTAAAAAAGAAAGACATACACAGATGTAAAATTTAAAATGTAGGAGAAAAATGTTTCCACTGAAGTAAAAAAGGAGGAGGTAGGAATTATGATCTCAGAGAAAGCAAAAGTAGAAATAGACATAATTAAAAGAGATAATCAGTGAAACTATATTATACTAAAAGTACCATAGACAAGGAAAAAATTAAAAAAACAAATACAGCAAGTTTCTTTGATAAAGGCCTCATTTCTCAAATATATACTGAGTACAGAACTGAGATTTATAAAAATAAGAGCCATTGCCCAATTGATAAATGATTAAAAGATATAAACAGGGCGTTTTCAGAAGAAGAAATCAAAGCTATTTACAATCATATAAAAATACTCTAAATTACTGTCAGAGAAAGGAAAAGGAAAACAACTCTGAGGTAACACTTCATACCTATTGGAAATGACTGATGATAGAGGGGGATGAGGGGAAAAAAAATAGGTAAACAAATGAACTGCTAGTGGCATATTGAACTGGTCCAACCATTCTGGAAAACAATTTGAAAAAATGTCCAAAAGGCTATAAAATGCATACCCTTTGACCCAGGAATATCACTACTAGATCTGTATTCCAAATAGATCAAAAGAAAGGGATCTAATAAAATATTTATAGTAGAAATTTTGGAATATTGGAAATTGAGGGGATGCTCATTACTTGGGGAATGGTTGAATAAACTGTGGCATGTAATTGTGATGAACTACTGTTGTATAATAGGAAATCAAGTAAAAAAAATATGCCAAGATGTATATGAACTGATACAAAATGAAGTGAGAATAACCAGATCATTGTGCACAGTAACAGCAGTTTTGTAATGATGATCAAATGTGAAAGACTTTACTTCTTGATTGATAATGTGATCCAAGACAATTCCAGAAGACTCAGATAAAAAATGTTGTCCATCTCTAGAGAGAACTGATAAACTCTGAGTGCAAATTGAAATATAATTTTCTGGGTTTTTTTGCTTTATGTTTTGAAATCTGGCCAATATAGAAATGTGTTTTGCATGATTTCACATCTATAATTAATATCTTATTTCTGGCCTTCTCAGTAGTTGGTGGAAGGTGTTGGATGGAGAAAGAGAATTTGGAACTCAAAAGTTAAAAGAAAAGCATGTCAAAAAATAAATTACAATGTTAAAAACAAACAAAAAGATTCAGCAGTTTCCACATTAGAGGATCAGAGAGCTTTAATATGATATTCTGGAAGGCAAAGGATTACAACCAAGAATAACCTATCCAGCAAAACTGAGTATAATCTTTCAGGGCAAAAATAAAAAAATGGAATGGATATTTAATGAAAAAGAGGACTTTATGGCATTCTAGATGAAAAGATCAGAACTTAATAACTGAAAAAAAGAGACTTTCAAATACAAGAATGGAGAAGCATAAAAAGGTAAACATGAAAGGGAAATTTTAAAGGAATCAATAATATTAAAATGTTAATATTCCTATACGAAAGGATAATAATTGCAATTACTAAGAACTTTATCATTAGGGCCATTAGAAGGAGTTTACATATCCAGAGGGCATGAGTGTGAGATGACTATGATGAGATGATTTCAAAAAAATAAAGTTAAGGGGTGAGAAAGATGAATGCACTAGGAGAAGCTGGAAAATAGGGGGAAAATGGGGACAATTATCTCACATAAAAGAGGCTGGAAAGGAAGAGTTTTTTATTTTACAATGGAGGGGACCAGAAGGTGGCAGGAAATGCTTGAAACTTATTCTTTAAAATTGGTTCAAAACGGTAACAACACACACAGTTGGGTATAGAAATCTATCTAACCTTATAGTGATGTAGGAGAGGAAGGGTGTAAGAAAATGGGAGTGGTGATAATAGAAATGAGAGGGACTGATAGAAGGAAGGCTAGATTAAGGAAGGTAGTTGTCAAGCAAAACAGTTTGGCAGAGGAGGGGGGAGTGGGGAGGGAACAGGTTAAAAAGAGAAGGATAAGTGGAAAATATAGGATAGAGGGAAATACACAGTTAATCATAAATATAAATGGGATAAACTCAGTCATAAAACAAGAGAATAGCAGAATAGAATAAAAATCAGAATCACATTTGAAACAGACAGAGTAATAATAAGGGACTGGATCAGGATTTATTATGCTTTAGCTGAAGTTTAAAAAGAAATCAGGGGTAGCAATCATTATCTCAGACAAAGCAAAAGCAAAAATAGAACAAATTAAAAGAGATAAGAAGGGAATCTGTTTTGCTAAAAGTTACCATAGACAATGAAGTGAAAGCAACACTAAATATATGCACCAAAAGGCATAGAATCCATGTTCTTAAAAGAAAAATTAAATGAGTTATAAGAGGAAATAGGCAGTAAAACTATACTAGTGGGGGACTTCAGCTTTCCCCTTTCAGAACTAGATAAACTTAATCACAAAATGAACAAGAAAGAAGTTAAAGAGATGAATAGAATTTTGTAAAAGGTATGATAGACCTCTGAAGAAAATTGAATGGCAGTATAAGAGTATGCCTTTTTTTCATGTCTGTAGCACCTTCACAAAAATTGACCAGGTAGTAGGACATAAAAACCTTACAGCCAAATGCAGAAAAGCAGAAGTGTTAAATGCATCCTTTTCAGGATATAATGCTATAAAAATTACATTCAGTAAAGGATCATGGAAACACAGCTGAGAAGTTAATTAGAAATTAAACAATCTAATCCTAAAGAATGAGTGGGTCAAAGAACTAATAGAAAACAATCAATTTCATTAAAGAGAATGACAATAATGATACAACATAGCAAAATGTATGGGATGGGGCCAAAAGCAGTAGTTAGGGGAAAATGTATATCTCTAAATGCCTCCATCATTAAAATGAGAAAGAGCAGATCAGTGAATTGGGCATTCACCTAGAAAAACAAACAAAAAAAACCTAGAAAAATTATTATAATAGACTAAAACTTTCTAATTTAAATACCAAATTAGAAATCCTGAAAATCAAAGGTAAGGTTAATAAAACTGAAAAGAAGAAAACCATTGAACTAGTAAATAAAATTAGCAGTTGCTTTTATCAAAACAAAACACAACAAAAAACAAACAATAAGATCAACCATTGTTTAATTTTATTGAAAAAAGAAAGAAAATCAAATTACCAGTATCAAAAATGAAAAGGGTGAACTTACTATCAATGAAGATTAAATTAAATTATTAGGAGATGTTTTGTCTATTTACCAATAAATAATAAAATTTAAATGAAGATAAATATTTATAAAAATAAAAGTTGAGGAACTAGAATGATTAATAGCTTCACCTTAGAAATTGCTCTGTCTTAGAAAAGAAGATTGAAGAAACCATAAATGAGCTCCCTAAGAAAAAATCCTCAGGGCCAGATGGATTTACAGGTGAATTCTACCAAACATTTAAGAAATAATTCCAATACCATGTAAACTATTTGAAAAAATAGACAAAGAAGGAGTCCCACAAAATTCCTTTTATGACATAAATATAGTTCTTACACTTAATCCAGGAAAAACCAAAACAGAGAAAGAAAATTAAAGACCAAGTTCTCTAATGAGTATTGATGCAAAAGCTTGACAAAATACAACACTCATTCCTGTTAAAAACACCAGAAAGTACAGGAATCAGTGGAGCTTTCTTTAAATATATAAGTAGTATGTATTTGAAGCCATCAGCAAACATTTTCAGTAATGAGGATAAATGCCTTTCCAGTAAGATCAGAGATGAAACAAGGATGATTATTATCAACACTATTATTCAGTATTGTCCTAGACATGCTAGCTATAACAATAAGAGGAAAAAAGAATTTGAAGGTATTAGAATGGATAATGAGAACACTATCACTCTTTGTAGACTATATGATAGTATACTAAGAAAATTAACTTAAAAACTAGTTAATAATTAACTTCAGCAAAGTTGCAAGATATTAAATAAGCCCACATAAGTCATCAGCAATTCTGTATTTTAGCAACAAAGTCCAGGAGCAAGAGATAGAAATTCCATTTAAAATAATTGTAGATGATATAAAATACTTGGGAGTATATCTGCTAAAACAAACCCAGGAATTAGATGAACACAATTATAAAACACTTCACACAAATTCAGTTCTAAACAATTGGAGAAGTATTCATTGCTCATGGGTAGATTAAGCCAATATAATAAAAACAACAATTCTACCTAAATTAATTTACTTATTTACTTATTCTGTAAACAGATTAACAAAATTTATTTTATAGAGCTAGAAAATACAATTCATGTGGAAGAACAAAAGGTCAAGGATATCAAGGGAATCAATAAATAAAAATATGATGAGAGGTGGCCTTGCAATACCAGATCTCAGACTGTATTACAAAGTGGTCATTATCAAAATGATCTGGTACTGGCTAAGAAACAGACCAGTGGATCAGTGGACTAGATTAGGTAGTCAATACACAGCAGTAAATGTCCATAGTAATCTAGTGTTTGACAAGCTGGAAGATCCAAGATTTTAGAACAAGAAATCACTATTTGACCAAAATTGCTGTGAAAACTGAAAAACAGTTTTGTAGAAACTAGGTATAGAACAACATCTCATACCACAAATGAGATTAAAGACAGAATGGGTACATGATTTAGATATAGTGATATAAGCAAATTAGGGAAGCATAAAATATTTTATCTGACAGATTTGTGGCAAGAATTTATGACCAAACAGGAGATAGCAAGCATTACGGGAAATGAAATGGATAATTTTTACTACATAAAATTTAAAAGGTTTTGCATAAAGAAAATCATTGAAGACAAGATTAGAAGGAAGAGAGGAAAATGGGGGAAATTTTTACCGCACATTTCTCAAATATATAGAGAACTGGGCCAAATTTATAGGACTATGAGTTACTTCACAAATTGATAAATAGTCAAATGACATGAACTGGCAGGTTTTAGGAGAAATAAAAGCTATCTATAGTCATATGAACAAATTCTCTAAACCATTGTTAATAAGAGAAATGCAAATCCAAAGAACTTTGAAGTACCACATCTAATGTATTAAATTGGCTAATATGATAGAAAAGGAAAATGATAGATTTTGGAGTGGATGTGGAAAAATAGGAACATTAATGCACCTTTGTAGTTGTGAACTGATGCAGCCATACTGGAGAATTTTGAAATATGCACAACGGGCTATAAAACCATGCTTACCTTTTTACCCAGTAATACCACTGTTTAGTCTATATTCCAAAGAGATTTTTAAAATAAATAAATAAAAGATCTACTTGTACAAAAATGTTTATAGCAGGTTTGGTTTTTTTTTCTTTTTTTGTGGTGGTGGTTGTGATGGTGTCGGCAAAGAATGGGAAATTGAGAGGATTCCAATCAATTGGGGCATGTCTCTCCAAATTGTGGGATATAATTGTGATGAAATATTATTTTCCTATAGAAATGACAAGCAGTATGCTTACAGAAAAATTTGAGAAGATTTATACGAACTGATTCAAAGTGAAATGAGCAGAACCAGGAGAACAGTATCAACAATATTGGTTAATGATTAACTGTGAATGACTTAGCTATTCTCAGCAAGATAGTTCTGAAGGACTTATGATTAAAAAAAAAATGCTGTCCACCTCCAGAGAATGAACTGATGGAGTCTGTCTGCAAATTTAAACATACTTTTTGAAAAAAATTAATTTTTTTTCTTTGCTTTTTCTTTTTCAGCATGATCACACATGCATAACTTACCATCTTAAGGAGAGGGGATTGGAGAAAGGGAAGGATAGAATTTGGAATTCACAATTAAAAAAAAACAAATGTTAAATATTTTTGTTTATATATAATAAAGCAAAAAATAAGAATTAAATGTTAAAAGAGTATAATGATGGAGTATGTAGACTGTCCCTCAGTTATCCCTCACTAACTATATGAACTTCCTGTTTTCTTTCATTTACACATTTCTTTTATGACATCATATATTCCACTTCTTTTTCATGATTTGTTTTTAATATTTTGTAGCCTGCTTAAAATGCTCATGGGCCCCGGGGTGAACCTCAGTGTCACTTCTTTAGAGGTTAGTAATCCACAGCTAGCAGTCACATAACAACACTAGAAAAGTATTGATATTAGGAAAATGAGGGGTTTTTTAAGGGATAATTAATAATACAATAAAATGCAAAAGTTAGCTTTTGGTATTGTGCATCTTAATTCTAATTATCTGAGTAGTTGTGATCATGTATAGTACATATGCCGTCACATAAAGGAAATCTATTTACTGGAATCCCCCTTCAGTTATTCTGAATGAATGTACTTTATGCAATCTTACATTTCTTTATGTCACAATAGTTTTGTAACTAACACTGAATTAAGTATGTCCCTATCTAGATTGTAAGTACCTAGAGGTTGAGGTCTATACTACTTAATATAGTATATGCAAAAACATTTTGAAAAGTAAGCTTTTTTTTAAACAAATTTAAAGGGGTACTCTTATCTTTATTTGCCGTTTTTATTACATCAATGAACACCTAACAGTCATTATCCAAATATTTGTAGAGTGAATTTAACTTAAGGCTATAGAATGGCATGAATACTTGGGTGGTAAGTTAATAGTCTCAGTAGTAAAGCCAATGTCTTTTGAAGTTTTGTTTAGCTTTTATTTTTTTCCATATATATTTTTAAAAATTTGGGAGTATATGTTTAGTATTATTAGAGAAAAGGAAGATACTGGGTTTAAAAAGGTAATGAAGATTTTTCACTTGTTAGTTTTCTCAGTTTTACTGAAGCCATCTCTGATCATTATATTAAGGACGAGTCTTAATTTATAGACAAAACGGTAAGCCAGGGAAAGGGGCTTGTTCCTTATATTGGTTCAGCTTTGTATCACTTCTCATTACTTATCTTATTAATGCTATCATTTGCAACCTAAAATCTTTTAAGATTATGGTATTCATATTTTGCATTCTCTTCTCTATAAAAATTTTTAAATTCAGCAATGGCAAAATGAAAAATAAAAAATAGTTTCTTATTCACAGGTCAGTATTCCAAAACAATTTAGTTAAAATATCATCTTATGTACTGCTTTTGAGAAAATTATTTTTTCTTAGTTCATTTCCTAATATTTTTTCTAAATTTCTAAAATTAATTTTAAATATGGATATAGAGATACATTTGAATACCCTTTTAGACTGTGTTTACATTGTTACCACAGTTGTTAAATTAAGTATTCTTATTTGGAGGACTTTTTCCCCTTCGTCTTTAGAAATAATATAAAAATGTACACTGTCATTTTAAATGAATATATGGAATATTTTGTGATAGATCAATTTTATTATAAAAAATAAAATACATGGAAAAAGGAAGAAATCTTAAAATAATCTTTATCACTTACATATTATCTATGAATATTTATTAGCTAATAATTCAACTCTACCAATTAATATATATATATATATATATAAAATATAAATTTGATAGTACATGTCATATGTTCATATAATAATAGAAAAGCAGCCCTATTCACATTAGTGAATTTAGGTGAGGGATAGGGATAAATATTAGACCTGTGCTCTCATTAGTATATAGATGATAAATCTACCCATGCACCTTCTCTATTTAACATCATCTAGTTTTTTTATTTTTATGCCTAATAACTTTCATATTTATATTTATAAAACAAAGATTTATGTGTTTTAACTGAAGTTTGAATGACCAGATTTTCTTTTGATTCATTAACTATGGTTTCTTATCTTACTGCCTTTTCATTTTCAAGCAGAGTAGGTAGTTGTAGGCACCAAGAGGCTCGTTAGAAAATGTTAACTCTTACCTCCAAATGGAATGATTCTTGCTTTATTAATGCCTCTGATGAGTATAGATTTCTCTGACAGACTGCAATGATCCCTGCTGTTACACTCTATTGGATCAATATGTATTGAGATATTTTATTAGCATCTGTGCAATCATTTTATTAAGCAGGAATTCCTTCTAGGGAGTTATGCTATTCCACGAATTGTATGTGTTATATAGGTCAGGTATACAGATTTTGGGAAACTATATAAGCTGCCCTTCGATTTGAAATTAGTTGAATTAGGAAAAATATACTCCTTTTATAACTGAAAATTGTATGGTTAGCTTTTAACTCTTCTGACTTATCAATCATACACGTTTTCATAACATTTTAAAAGGGCACATACTTACTTAATTCATGCATGGAACTGGATTATTTTTTTGCTATCCACTTTAAAATTCTACGCATATATTCTTTCTATATCTGGAATGCAAATTGCTTGTGCCTTCCTTAACAGATTCTTGACTTGTCAGAAATAATTAAGATCATAGGATTTTGAGCTGGAAAGCACTTTAATCATCTAATCCAACCCTTTCACTTTATGGAGTAAGAAAAGAGGCCAACCAATGTGACTTTTGTAGGTCCCACTGGTATCAGGTGATAGATCCAACATTTGAACACAGTCTTACTCCAAAATCAGTGGTTGTTTTGCTCCACCTGAGGGCCTACACCAAATGTGACCCTCCATGATGTTTTGTTTTCATGTTTCACATAAATGCCCATAAGGACAAAGCTTCATGAATAAAAAGTGAAAGTTGAAGGCAACTCCCCGGATACTGTGTTCTTCAAAAGCTTTTGCTTAAAATATCAAAAAATATCGAGATAATTGAAATAAATACAGTTTTGGAAATTCATAACTATTTTGGAAATTCATAGCTATTTTGCTTTCTTCAGATGTATTAAAAACTTTAGCCAGCTTGGCAGTCAGTCACATGGCCAGTTGCCACAGATATCTCAGGATTCAGGAGTCGCTATTAGATTGTTGAGCTTATTTGACCTGATCCCATGAATATTTTCATGTACTACGCAGTATCATCCTGGAACTATAAGCCAGGAGAGAAAATCTAGGCATCTGTCACTACAATAAAACATGTTGGGAATTAAGGCACTGAGGTGAAGTTATTATATATTTTTTCATTTACCTTAATAGTTCACTTTTCTCATCCTAAGGTGACAGTCTTAAAATACCTAATATATCCTAGATTATAGCCCCCCTAGCACTTTTTTCCTGATTATATTCTCACTTCCCTCCCTCTCTCTCAGAATTTTGGGGTCATTAATTGCTACCCACACAGCCAGTCAACCTTGATAAAAAATAATCACTTCCTTCTCTAAAAATTTCCACATTGGTACAAGACATATTAAATAGAATAGATTTTACAGCCCATATGCCAAAGTTGGCTTATTTGCCAATCTATTTTTAGCTCTGACAGCCTTCAATTCTAGTAGACTGGCCTCTCTACTAAAAAGCATGTTGAACCTTCTAAAGTATAGTTCAGATATTGAACCATGGCTGAAATTCAGTGAAATTAATAAAAGAAAACTTTGCCTTATTTAAAAAGTTAAAAATAATCAATAAAAACTTTTTATTGAGTTAACAAGTGCATTTAAAGCCAGTATTAATAAAAACAATATTCTTGTCATTAAAAAAAAACTTGAAAGTGTTTAATTCAATTATTTTTAACTCAGTAATTTTTTCAAAGCTATATTTACATCTCATTTAAGATTTCTCCAAATTAGGCACATCCCAACTGCTAATTTTCAAATGCAATTGTTTATGCATATGAAACTCAACAAATACACTATTTGCACATTTTATAAAATATATACAGTGCTCATGAGAATATTTAAACTTTTTCCATTTAACTATAAAATAGTATGATAGTCTATGAAGTGAACGTTTCAAGATGTGCCTACAAGACCAAATGTCAAGGGAGGAAAGGTGGCTGGATACATGAGTGAACTTTCAATCCATAATCAGGCGGAAGAGCAGACACCCTGACAGGTATATGTAGGTAGTTAAGGATCCAAGGTATTCTCTTCTGTCATTGACCTATATTACAAGTTGAACCCTCCAAACCCAAATCATAGCACTCCCCTCTTTCCTTTGGATACTCAGCTGTCAGGTTCTTTAATCACACTGTTCATTGCCTTTGCTTATCAGAGATCTAGTTGTCCAGAAAAGAGCCTGACAAGTTGACCCAAATACCTGATTATTCATTTTCTTGAGAGTATTCTTTTGGTGTTCTTAACTTTGAATTGTACCTTCTGTGACTAAAATTAATCTAGTCATAGCAGCTGAGAAAGAATTTAATTCATATCAATGGATCAAGAAACAATTGTTCAGAGCCTGCTATGTGTTAATGTCAGACCCCATGAAACAGAAGCAAGTCAAATAAGATAGACATATTAACATTCTATTTTGGGACATATAAAGATATAGAAAAATATCTATACATACATATCAAGTATAATTTTAAATTTATTAAATATTTTCAGTTTTTATATATAGAAATATCCAGATATCTACATGTAGATATCTTTATAGAAATAGCTACATATACAGGTGTGTGTGTGTATGTGTGTGTGTATGTATGTGTATGTGCAGGGTTGCAACTATTCTGCAGAAAGTTGCCTGTGGCACCAGAGTTATACAGCTTTAGTATGAATCAGAGGCAGGAGTTGAACCCAAGTCGTCTGGGCACTGAAGCAAACTCTCTATCCACTATGCAATGCTGTCTGTGAGATCTATCCATACCTAGAGGGAGAGAGAGAGAGAGAGACGTGTATTGGTATTATACACATATATGTGTATACATATATGTATGTATAGCTGTATGTATTCACATTCATACACATGTATAAGTGTATGCTCATGCATACCTGACACATGTACTCATGTGTACATATACATGTGTTAATGTAACTATATTATTATATAAACATATTGCCTCCCTGAGCCAATATCTATACTTAAAACATTTTATTTGCTATTTCTCAGAATGGAGTGATGACCCTACTTTGAGGATATGGAGAAAAGTATTTAGAAGGAAATCTCTGACCCCTTTGCCACCTGCACATTTTGAAGATGAAGCAGAAATTTTTCCTGTCAGTTCTAGAATTTTCATATTCTCAAACAAGATAATATAGGTTGCAGTTCTTCAAGCACTATGCAGATGTCAGCCTTATTTTTAATTATTCATTAAGAATTAGCAAATTTCTGGAACCTACTGCTATAATATCTGAATAAACAGAAATTTAATTGCCAGGGGAGACATTTTAATACAGATATGCTCTCCACTGTTTAGTTCTCCATAACCAATTACTCCCTTCTTGGTTCAGGAAAAAAAAATGATTTTTCTCTACTTAAGAAGTTTCCAGATGATCTTATATATCATTCATTATATTAGTGTCTGCAAGAGAAGGAAAAAAAAAACCCTAAAACAATCACAACAAACTTTTTGTTTTACAAAGATGATTTGCTGATACCTGTGACATTATTTAATTTAAGGAATTTCCTTCCCCCCCTAAAAAAAAGTGGCCCTATATTCAGCCCATGTATTCAAGACAGCAGAAGTTTCAGGACTCCATCAGGGTCATCAAGTATCAAATAGTTTAATGGAAGAATTTCACAGCACTAAATAAATTAGAGTTGATTTCTCCAATTCTATTATGATCATATAAGTAGGGGGGAAAGCATGAGAAAATTTATATTCTTATTAAATGGAGAGAAAGCAAGATGAATGATATTCCTGTTCTATAATATACTCAGAACTCCATTTAGTGAGATGTGTAACAATCAACAGTTTCGACACCATAATCCAAATGTACTAAAATATTTTATCTTCCTGCAAACAAGAGGATTATTATAAAACTGTTTTCTCAGAACCTGGATGATTTAACACCTATATAATTCCTGCAGCACATTTTACTTTTATTGAATAGAGTAAGCTTCATTTTCCCCTCTTTTTTATTGAAAATCTTACATGTTTGACTAAAAGTCATGAGTAGTATCTTTCAGTTTCACTATAAAATCATATATGTGTGTATGTATATATGTATACATACACACATATGTATACTTTGATACAAACTGTAGCAGATCTAATGACTCATGAAATGACTGTCTTGCAAAGCTTTACCAAAATTAAAGAAATTTTCAGATAATTAAATTTGTTGAATTGTTTATTTTCATGAAGCTGAAGGCCACTTTCACATACTTCATTTATAATGTTGGGCTGCAAAAATTACACTCTTTTCATAGACACTTTTTCTCTCATGTGTACTTGGCATATTTATATTTCATATAGAAAGAAGTCTTTTAAAACACCACTTTTTACACAGTGCCCACTATCTGCAGATTTATCAGTAACTCAACTACAAACTTTTTTAAAATAAAGGGAGAAGAAAAAAAAATTCCTTAATTGATTATATGCATCATAAACTAGTATTAAACGATGAAAGCTCATAGGTATAAATATTATTGGAATCATAAAAAAGTCATTTTATTCTAAGAAATCCTATTTCAAAATTATACAGTATTTTTGACTGTCTGCAATTATCCTCCTTATTTTGGCACTCCCAGACCAGGATAGAAATTACGCATTGTGAAGTTAATTCCTTGGGGAACTTACTTATTTGCATCAGGATTTAAAGATGGATTCTGAAGTTAGTATTACTACATTTTTTAACATAGGAAAGAAATTTCAAACAGTCTTTCACTCAAGTGCTTCAACAGCAAAGCAGGACGGCGCTAGGGGAAAACAAGTTCTTTTAAGTCTTAGGAGTGTAGAGAACTTATGACCTTAAATTCACTCTTCCATCCAAAGATACTTCCCATTCCCTCTGTAGTCTTCTTTCCAAAATACAAGGTACAAACACTTTATTCAAATGTTTCAGACATTCTAATGGCTCAGAAGAACAACTGTGTGTCCTTGTAGCTGTGTTCCTTTCTGAGACATGAATGACTGTGGGGCTCAATTGCTTTACTGTAATTTCTCCATTTCTATGCTTCATTTCCTTCATGTAGCTGAGACTGGAGAAAAATCAGCATGTTCTGATGAGTTTAATACTGTGAGGCAGTAAAATGGACCTGAATTTTGTGGAGATTGGGCTCCAAAATAAATATAACACCATGTGTCAAATTAAAAAAAAAAAAAAGAAGAAGATAAATTCTCCTGTACAAATCAGAAGAGATAATAAAAATCGAATAGACAGCAACTTTCCCCCCATACCTACACAGGCATCTGAGGATGATTTTTAATTCTGAGAATTTTTCCCCAGTTCTTATTTTGACCATTTCATAAATTATTTTTTGCAAGATAATGCTATAACTTTTTCTTTCTTTTTTTTTTCTTAAGTATAAATTATACTGACATATTCTAAAGGGTTTTGTGTGTTTTGGTGGGGTGAGTAGACTGAGGCAATAAGTACTAGCTAGGCATTTGCAAACATTTCTGGTCATTTCTGCTTTAGTCAAAAGCAAGAAAATTCTGCTAAACGTCATGAGCCAGTAAGCTGCAGATATCAACCTAAAAGATTTGGTATAAAGAACTAAGACTTCTTAGAATGGCGCCACACTTGTTCTTTCATTCATCATATCAAGAGAGATAAACTTTACATCTAGACATAGTGGTACTGGGAAGGCATTTACAGGGTTATCACTGGCTCATCAAGGTCACAGTGCACTACTGACTCAGAGAGGTTAGTTGCCTTTGCAGGTATATAAGGGTTGCTATCTATTCGAATATATCTGAGCATCTCATTTTATCAAAATGCCTTCAAATGCTCAGCATCTGTGGTCAGTGCAGTCCCTAGGACAAGTCTAATGAAGATATGCTTCACCAAGGCAAAAACCCAAACGGTTAAAAATGGAGAAATATTTACACCCTTTTTAAATCCGATAAGTAGAGTTTATATTTGTTCTTTTTTTTGTTTATTTTGTTTCTCTTCAGTGCATTTCCTATTAAGGTCCCAAGGTTATGAGTATAAGCCATCTTGGCCAGTTCCATACATATCTGCAAGTCTTTTAAAACGAGGCCCCCAGTCACTGAGATAATCATAATTCTGATCAGAGTTTGAGCTGACAGAATCTAAAGAACTGAGTGACTCTGCTACTGAACCATTTCCCTCAAAGGCATATGTCTGTAGAGAATCATAAGGAGGAGCACAGGGATCTATATCAGCTTCTTTTAATCTTTCCCAAATAAATTCCCTAAAAATGACATTATCAGGGATACTTTTAAAAGTTGGTCGACTTAAGAACTGAATCTCTGGTGTCACATCCCTTCGGGTCTTGGTATCTCGGATGACATTTAGGTTTCTCAAAGCAGCCATGTCAAAAGCCTCTGTGTCTTCTTCACCACCACCTTCATCATCATACCGGACAATATTTTCTCTAATATCTCTCTCCTCATCAAAAATCAATGGTTCTTTTTTCCGTCTTCTCATTGTGACAATCATAAGGACCAACACTGGAATACAAAATAGCAAAGATGTAAAGGTTTAAAACAAACTCTAAAAATGCTTTTTTCATCAGCGGCATGAACTCTCTGAAATTGGCCCATAAAGATCCCCTTCTTTATATTAAAGAGAATTTGTAACCTACAATGTGGAATTTCATTTTAATAGATGGTTCTAAATTACAAAAATGTTTTAAAAAGAGAATGCTTTTATATATCAAGAATTTTTTTTTCCCATACCTATACTGGATTGATTTCTCCCTCTTTAATGTTACATCCAACAGTATTTGATAGCAGAAATTTGAGGATTTGTTAAGAATGAACACAACAGTCTTACATCCATAAAATAAAGGTCTTTTTTTTTAAATACTTAATTGCTGACAAGGTAAAATCACACTTGTAAATGTTCTATGTATAGTTTAATAACTACAGTTTGAGAACTGAATTATAGTATTTAGTCTTAGACTCTTTGATGTAATACTGATTCCTTGACTGTGAAGCTCAAGTTAAATACAGTCCGGAATTTGGCCTATCCTCACAGATTAAAAGCATCCATATAATAGATTATGCTACATTTTCATGTATAGAATACTTGGTTCTTATGAATTATGACCAGAGAGAGAATATCTAAAACTATGAAGTTTTCAGGAAGAGTCAATGATAGATTTAACAAATTTATAACTCTACTGAGTTTAGGGATTTTTCTTCAATGATATAAAAATTAGTACTTCAGTAATGTACAAAAAAGGCATGCAAAAGAGGTCAGTAACAGTTTGATATAAATTACAGTTTAAATAGTTTTGTTATGTAATATATGTTTTTGATATGAAAGTAGGTCACTGAAAAGGACAAACCAAGTCTCTTCGCCAGAAAACAAAGAAACAACAAAAAGTACATGAATTGTAAAAGGTTTAAATTTCTTGACTTCTTTAATACCTCTGAAGTAGGATAAAAATTAAGCACCATATTTTGAAGCTTTTGGCGGGGGGACAAATGTGAAGAAAAATAAATTGATTTTCTTTCACAGGTTATACAATGCATATCTAATGATCCATCTATATTATTGCACTATGAGAATGAATTATTGTTACATCAGTCTAAAATCTGTAGGACTTACAAACATAAGACCTACAAATTCAATCAAGAATTGTTTTTTTTAGGATACATTTGTCTGAGAAAAGTTTACAAGCCAAGTTTGAAAAGTGAGGATTTTAACATTTAAGTATCTATGTAGTAGGGTTGCCCGTTGAGATCAGTATTACAGATGTAGAGTTACAACTTAAAGTGAGTAGGTAGAATTAAAACCCAAAACTAGTAGCATTTTTTACAGATCAGATTATGTATTTTATTGCACATAAAATGAAAAGTTTTAATGATGTGGTAGAATTCAGCAAATACTTATGATTAACCTATTCTAATAAATTCTGTATATTATTTTAATATTTTTTCTTTGTTTCAAAATACTTATAGTAAGACTGCCAGTTTGTTGGATGACCCTTTATTGAGGACCTACAGAAAAATATGGAAAAGAAATCATGTTATATGAAAAGACCTTGTGTGGTTACCACTGAATAAAGATAACAGATCCACTGAAATGGTGAAATGATTTTCTTGTTTAAGCACAATAAAGATATGATTGGTTATATAACTGTCTTTTTAGCGTTCTAGAGGTAGTTGTAAAACTAAACACTTCCCATGATGACTTTTCCTTCTTTCCAGGTGTTATGCTAGTCTCCTAGCCAAAAATTTGATTGACAGTCCTTAGCTGAGATCTTCATCTACTGGGACTACATAGTGCTCTGATACTTCAGTGATTCCTTTACTTTTGTTTCTTCTCTTCTTCTAACTAGGGATAAGTAGTTCTTTCCTTCTTAAAGCCCACTGAATCATACTCTTTGTTAGCAGTACTGGCACTTCACTCCAACAGCAATCCAGTAATTTTAAGTTCTGCACCATAATCTATGTGTCCCTATTTGTTTATGCTGGTACCATTGTAACTGATGTCTTGTAAGATGTTGCATCCCATTACAACAAACTATGATAACCCTATTTTACCAAGGATGCTTAGTTAAGATTTCCGTAAGTCACCATCAAATAGGAGAATCTCTACCTAAATTAGGGAAGCCTCAAAAAGAAAATGAGTTCATAGCTATCAGGCAAAGATAATATAGGTTAGATGTCAAAAGCTAAGTGGATAAAATGACTAAAGGGGAAAAGGAAGTATTTAGGCAAGGGAAAATGAAGAATTTGGTAGAAAGTATATTTTTATAATATGCTAGGTATGTGTCATGAATAGTGGTTAGAGGATATAATGAAAGAAAGGAGGAGATTAGCTGTTAGAAGTAAAATTGGGTAGATCAAAGTGAGATCTAGAATTTGAGAGTTCTAGGAAAAAGTTAAATTCTCATCACATGCTCCAAATGATTTCAGATAAAGAAATCAAAGTCATTTGAAAAGATGCTCTAAATCAATACTGCTTAGAAAAATTCAAATTAAAACAGTTGTAACGTACCATCTCATACGTATAAGAATGGCTAATCTGACAGAAAAGGAAATGATTAATGTTGGAGATGTGGGAAAATTGGGACACTTAATGCACTGTTAATGGAACTGTAAACTGATCCAACCATTCTGGAAAGCAATTTGGAGCTATGTCCAAACAACTACAAATCTGTGTATACCCTTTGACCCAGCAATATCATTACTAGGTATGTATCCCAAAGAGATTTTTTTAAAAAAGGAAAAACACCTATTTGTACAAAAAATATTTATAGTAGCTCTTTTGGTGGTCAATTGGGGAACAGCTGAATAAACTGTTGTATATAATTATAATGGAATACTATTGTGCTTTAAGAAATGATAAGCAGGATGCCTTCAGAAAATCCTGGAAAGACTAGCATGAACTGATGCAGAGTGAAAATGAGCAGAACCAGAAGCACATTGTACACAGAAACAACAATATTGTATGATGATCAGCTGTGAATGACTTAGTTATACTCAGCAATGCAATGATCCAAGACAATTCCAAAGGACTCATGATGAAAAATGCTATGAAGTTCCAGAGAAAGAACTGCTGGAGGCTGAATGCAGATTGAAACATACAGTTTTTAACTTTGTTTTTGTTTTTGGTCTGTGTTTCCTTTTACAACATGATCAATAAGGAAATACGTTTTGTATGATTGCATATGTATACCCTATATCAAATTGCTTTCTGTGTTAGGGAAGGGAAAAGAGAGGGAGAGAGAAAATTTGAAACTCAAGAATTAAAAAAAAATACATAAATCCAAATGTTAATTGTTTTTATGTATCATTGGGAAAAAATAAAACATTAAAAAAAATTCTCATCACATGTATTAAAGAGAAAAAGGTAGGCAAGACTGGGCAAGTGAGTGGGAAAGGAGACAAAGGGTGCCTTGAATAGGTGTGATTGGGTGTGAGAGTAAGAAGGTAGTCACCACATTTGACCACACAAACTCTAGTGTGATATAAATAAATGTCCTGGTTCCTAATGGAATACTGAAGCTTTCCTTTTTATTCCATGTCAGAGAATTATGTATTACCAGGAGATAAGCTACCACTTATATTCTTTATTCAAATGGAGATATATTTCCACACTACTATAGTTATTAAAGTCTGCAGTTTGAAACTTAAGTACTCACTAACAATTAAAAAATAGGAAGCTTATCAATGGATATGTTTGCCTACAGGTACAAGAAAATTTAAGGTAAAATTAATACTTTATAAGACCTGTCTTGAATATCCCACACTTGCTTAAAGCGAAGGAATATGTGAAGTCTTTTAGAAGGTTAGGCAATTTAACATTTCGATGGCTTAAGAGAATATTAATTTCTAACCACCTGTGCAAGTATAAGAAATATATTTTAACCTTTATGTAGACCATGGATGGGGAACAACTGCCTCAAGGCCACATGTGGCACTCTAGGTCCTCAAGTGCAGTCCTTTGACTGAATCCAAACTTCACAGAACAAATGCCCTTAATAAAATAATTTTTTTTCTGTAAAACTTGAACTCAGTCAAAAGGCCACACCTAAGTCCTCAAAGCCACAGGTTCACCACCCCAATATTAAGTATTAAATGTTCTGCAGGGTCTGGAGAGAATGTATTAAAAGGAATATATTCTAAGAAAAGAAGTTATTATTATATACATTTTTAAAAGCCTGCTATATATTGAAATGTCTCCTTTCATGTACCACTGTAATATTAACGTGGCAGTTTTGCATACAGTTGAAGTAGTAGTTGTGAAGTAGTACAAAATACTGACATTAGGAAAGTTGGCATCCTTAACTAAGACATCTTAGTTTGGGAGGATACAGATAACTATGCATTTGTAGTTATGAGACAAGTTGGAAATACCTTGGCAAGTAATTTAATATCTCTTGGTCTCAGTTAATTCACTGGTAAAATAAAATGGAGGGCAGCCAGGTGGCACAGCAGATAGAGCTCTGGGCCTGAGGTATGGAAGATTCATCTTCATGAGTTCAAATCTGGCCTTAGACACTTACTTACTAGCTGTGCAACCTGTGTTAAGTGACTTAACTCTGCTTGAATCCATTCTTCATTTGTAAAATGGGATGGAGAAGGAAACAGCAAATCACTCCACTATCTTTACCAGCAAAGCCCCATGAACAGCATGATCCATTTGGTTGTGAGGCATTAGCTACGACTAACAACCAAACCACCTCCTCTTTTTTTAGGGAGCAGCTTTGTGACACAAAAGCAGTACTGACATGAAATTTCTCTCCTTGAAATTTCCAATGGTCTTACTTTTGCCTTATGGAGTGATATAGAATAATTTTATCCCCTTTAACAGACGATAGTCCTTCAGACATACAAGGGCATGTATGATTTTTCCTTCATCATGTCTCTACTTCCCAGGCTTCACTTTTAAAATCCCTCAGATGCTCTCCATATGGCATGTTTTCCAGATTTTTTACGATTCTGTCATCTGCCCATATTTGTAACTGTTCTTAAAAGGCATAACTGGCCAAATTACTAGAAATACAGACTGACCAAGTCTCAGCAAAATGCTTCTATTTCCAGTGATATGCTTTACGATTTCATATAACTTTTTCTTTCTCTCTATCTGCCTTGTTCCCTTCTACACACAAATATATACTAAATATTCCCTATATCACATGTTTATATAATGCACATACAGTATTAGGAAGGAATTATATTATAACCTATTACATCAAACTTCTCACTCCTATGCATATTATAGCCAATTAAAACCCCATCTTTTTCACCCAAACTTCTGTCAAGTCAGATTTTTTTCCTATCCTGTATTTATACAATTGAGTTTTTGAATTTGCACGTAGAACTTTACATTTGTCCCTATCAATTTTACACCATTGGTTTGTAACCTACTGAAATACTTATGAATCCTAATTCTGATAATATGACATGAGCATGCTTAGTCAAACAAAAATCAGTCTTTCTCTTATATTTCTACCTTTCAGATAGTTTCCCTTAAATAGTAGGAATAATGAATTTTTACAGATGTTCCTATTTAAGAAAAAGGATTTAAGAATATTAGAAAAATCTTGTTATTTTTCAATAAAGATGTGCTGTTTATTACCAAGTGATATATTGAATAGCTTAATACTTATGATAAAAGCTATGATTTACTGTGTGAGGTATTAACTGAAAAACAAATTACACTGAATGTTACTGAATAATTTCAAGGTAGCCTGTATAAAAGGCTTTCAATAATTTAATTTTTTACAATATATAAATGGCTTTTAATGGTCATTTATCATGGTGTCTCTTACATGCATAACTCAACATACTTTGAATTTTTAATTTCAGATTCTGCCAAGTTACCTTGGCAATAATTTTATTAAATGAATACTGAACTTTATATTTTAATCTGCTGGATAGTCAGTGCCTCATGATTGATTTTTAAAAAGGAGAGTTAGGGTCAGGGAACAGAAATGACCCTGATTAGAAGATCTTTTGAATTCCCTTCTGGACATATATTGTGATAGTGTTTTTTGTTTTGTTTTGCTTTTTAAGTAAAATAAACTAAATATTTTTGAAAAGTAAAAACCAATTAGAACGTTCTCAGTAAGGGGATAGTTGTTTCAAGTAATTATTCATGCTAATAGGATGATCTTTTCTTCTAGTAATCAGGGAAGCCAAACATATTTCAGTCATTATCACTTTAACAATCACTGTAAAGTACTGCAGAAGAGATCTGTCTTAATGCTACTAATTGATTCTTGGGTTTATATTCACCCTGAGTCAAATCATATACAACTTGCAATATATAGCTTATAGCAAAAGACTAATAGACAATTATGATGTTTTTAATTGAAATTAATGATAATTTAAGCTGGATAATTGCCCTAAGATGAATAAAATTAATAAAACTGGTGGCTTAATGTTTTAGATAAATCATTCAATGTTGAAAGAAATTTCAAATTCATGCATTCATTAAGAATCAACTATATGTTAAGCATTATACTAAGTACTGAGGGAGATGCACAGATAAGGCACAATCCCATTATTCAGGAAGTCTGTCATCTTTGGGAGGAAATAAGATATACAAATAAGTATGAGGCAAAATAAAATATCATAGATTGAGAGTGACAAATAGAAAATATTAATTGGGGTTAGAGAAGGGAAGATGGTGGGATTTGACTGTAAAGATTATAGCCAACTATACATGAAGGAGGATGGATTAAACATCATTCCTGTGCCTTGCTTATATTATTTCACTTCCAGTTCTAATTGGCACAGTCTCACATCTCTTACACCTGTAGCCTAAAGCCAGCTCTAAATCAGTAGTCTCCAAATTAAAGTGTGTAAGTTGATACATTAGGATGTTGGTTGATAGTATTAGAACTTTTGGTTTTTAATCTAAATATTTTAACAGCTTTATTCTTAATTGACACATAAATTTTCATTGGCACTCTCAGTCACCATGTTGAATAACAATGAGTCTTGCAAAGTAGGCAAGATAACCTGAGAAAAGACCGAGAGTTAAACATGAAGGAGCTGACAGTTTTACTTGTTTACTTTCAACATATTGAAGTTTATTTGTGTGCAGTTAAATGGACTTACTAATTATATTACCTAGTCTTAAACAACCCTCACAACATTGGCAGATAGTTTAAACAATTTTCATAAAGAAATCATGAGCTGAAGATGATACAAATAATTTGTATACAGGTAACTAATAAGAAAGTGTCAGAGTTGACAGTTCTCTTACTTCTGGTATGAACATAATGAAACAATTACTAATAAGATATGACAAGAAGGATGCAAAGAACTGAAATCACTGCATCAGAATGAATATTTGAAATATATCTATTATCCTTAATTATGCACCTTTCCCCAAATGTCTAGTATGTCCTGAGATAATAACTAATTATTGTATGAAGCCATCATGATTAGCAAGACATTTAAAAACTAATACTTTTTGTGCTGAAAATGATGAAAATTCACTATGAAAAGTCATCTCTATACTTGAGAAATTTGGAAGCAAAATTTTTAAACCTTTTGAAAAATTCTTCTAAACAAAATATTCAATGATTTTTTAATTCCTTGGGTTAAACATCTAAAAATACACAACTTACAAGACCAATTGAATAGCATTAGGGAGGACAGAAATTTACTACCTCAGTTTAAGCAAAAAACCATTGTATAATGCTGGATGTAATTAGAAAATGACTATCAGGCAAAGTGAAGTGAACAGAACCAGGAGAACATTGTACACAGTAACAGCAACATTGTGCGATGATCAAGATTATAATTGACTTAGCTTTTCTCAGCAATATAATGATCCAAGACAATTCCAAAAGACTTATGATGGAAAATGCTGCCCACATCCAGAGAAAGAAATGATAGAGTCTAAATGTAGACTAAACCATACTATTTTCACTTTATTTTTTTCGTGGTTTTCTTGTTCATTTTGCAAACTACATTTTTTTTTTGCAAACTGTTTCTTTTTCACAACATAACTAATGTGGCAGTAGGTTTCACATGACTGCATATAAAGATATATAATATCTATAAATAAAATCTATATCAAAGTGCTTGCTGTTTTAGGGAGGGGTAGTGGGAAGGGAGGGAGAAAATTTAGAACTCAAAAGTTAATAAAAAATGAATGTTAAAAATATCTTTACTTGTAATTGGAAAAAACAAAATACTATTTAGGAAAAGAAAAAAACGGCAAAAGAAAATAAGAAAATACTATCACAATTTCGTAAGTGCAGCCAAAGATTTACTTCCTCCATTTGGATATACATATTAAAATCAAGCATTGAAATTAACTTAAGTTAGAACTAGACTTATTTAGAACCAGACTTTAGAACTGCTGCATCATAATATGTAAACAGATTTTCAAAAATAATGAAGCATACTAACTTTCCTCTCACTAAAATTACTAATAGCAGCAAAAAATGTTTATACCATTAAATACAATAAATTTATTTAAAGATTATTTTATTTCATCTTTATCCTTTTTAATGTCTTATGCATGTTTCTCAAAAATTTTTATATGATGATCTTAAAAACATAGAGCACTTCTCCAAAGCTCTAAGCTAGCATTTCCAACTGTCACTTAATTATTTTGACCTGGATGTTGCAGTACTTCAATCAGTCTTGCAAAAGAAAACTCAATTTCTCAATCAAACCTTTTCTTCCTTCCCACTTAGTACTCTGCATTTTGACACAACCATTCTCCCCCCCAATCACTCAGACTTGAAACTTGGGAGTCATCTTTGATTCTTCTCCCTCTTCCACTATTTAGTCAATCATTACTTCCATCTCTTAAATCTCTCCCTTTCTCGGTTCTACTACTATTGCACTAATCATCCTCCTCATTGCTTTTTGCTTAGATTAGTTAGTGGAGCTACAACTTGACTGGGAAGTTCCCACCATCTCTGTTCCTTATTAAAATTACTAACAGAGCCACCAAGTGAAAATCTCCTGGGTGTTTTATTAGGGGGAGTATTGTAAAAGTTTCCATTTTACTTTGGTAATTTTGTTTTGTTGCTTTATTTCCAATTTTTCTTTCCCTAACCAGTCTTGCTGCCTTAGTTTTTCTGTCCCTGAAATCTTACATACTGTTGCAAAAATAATCCTATGAAAGGAGAGCTCTGTTACCCTTTTTTCAAAAACTTTCTGCTGCTCAAACCTCTTCCGTGAACCCTTATCTGCTCTCCTCACCATCCCCAATCTGAGGATCTTTACCTACTTATTACACATATGTAATAGTCCCCACTATAATGTAAGTTTCATAAAGACAGGAACTTATTCCTTTTTATCCCTCATAAGAACAAATGTATCTCATTGTCAATATCCCAGTACTTCCAAGAATTTGTGATTTTGTCTTTATAGGTTCCCTCCTTCCATCATGGCTTCTATACATCTTAGCAGATGGCCATCAGGACTGGCAACTGCCTCCCCAATTCATCAAACTGACTAACCTGTTGAAGAGCCTCTGAATTTAAGTAACTGGGGCCTCGGGTGCCTACAATTTTAGGACCTATTCCAAAGGCTTTCCATCAGTGTAGGAGGTGTTAGACCTTGCATTCTGTTGGCATAAGTTTCAACCTGAGTGGAGAGACTCTGCAAAAAGTAGGTACTTAATAAATATTTGCTGAACATATTAAAAAAAAAGGGATCCTAGTTAATGGAGTTGAAATCTAAATAACTGTAAGTTTTGATTAATTTTATGAGGCCTTCTTAATAGTGGAAATTTTAGAAATTTAGAAAAATTGGAAATAAAGCAACAAAACAAAATTACCAAAGTAAAATGGAAACTTTTACAATACTCCCCCTAATAAAACACCCAGGAGATTTTCACTTGGTGGCTCTGTTAGTAAATTTAATAAGGAACAGAGATGGTGGCAACTTCCCAGTCAAGTTATAGCTCCACTAACTAAATGAAATAATAAATAAATAAAGCAGCTGGCATCTGCTAACATGTGTCATGTATAGGCGTCTACCAATCCCCATTGTCCAAATAGGTCTCTGCGTATAGGAAATAGAAATTAACATGTTTTGTAAAGAACTGTCTAGTTACCCTTTTTTGAAGGAGGAAAACATTTATTACCATTAACTACTAGAGTATATTCAATTATTTTTCCATTGGGAACTTGGTATGTCAGACCAAGCAACAGATTTCTTTACATTTCTATGACTTAAAGATTTACAATGAGAATCAAGAATCCTCAAAATGAAACTATTATTTTTCCTCTGTTAAGCTTATTATTTTATTAATAGAATGTTTATTAGCCACTTGGCTCAAGTAAGCAGCATTTCATACATAAAAAATATAACAATTAAACATACTCGTGACTTATGGCAGTAATTCATATTGTTCATCAGCTGATGGATGAAGAAGACAAGAGGAAAGATACTGCCATCATTTAAGGAAGAACATCTGACAGCTAGTGGTCCAGCTGGTCACCTGAAAAGGAATGGAGGCATTTGGATTCCCCTGAGCAGCAGCATGCTTCTGAGCAAGCCTTATTACATTTGGATTTCTGAAGCAGGAATAGTCTATTACATACTGTATCTGAATACTGCCGCAGAACCTCAACTGCTTTGCTCAATGCCCAAATTAGAGGGGAAAAAGGCTTTATAACAACTCAGTCATTGCTTTAAGGTATAAAATCATTCTTTGAACCAAGAAAAAAATAATCGTACAGAAACTTTATTTGAACCTATGTGCAATCTGAAACATTAAAAATGTTTTTAAATGAAAGAGCTAAAAATTGCTTATTCTTTGTTCATTTTCTCCCAAGAAGTGATTACCTATGAGCCACTGAGCTATTGCTTTTCAGATATGTCAAAAATTTATAGTTCTGTAAGGCAGTTTGAGTCTTTTGGGAAATTAACCCCATAAATCAGCAATTAGTATTAATCATAGCCAAAAGAATATGAGGTTATATATGTGTTCATAATCTTAGGGAATGTAATTTATATTTCAGAGAAGGGTGACTAAAGTACCTTACTCTTTTATATACGAAGTACTTATAATCTTCTGTAAGAAAAACAAATTAAAAGTATCGAATTTCATCCTAAAGAAGAAGTATCATAACTAGAGCTATTTTTTCAAGTCATAAAAAGTACAAAGTAGGTGACTGATTTGTTAATTACTAATGTAAGGTCATAATTGGACTAGCTTTTGTTCCCTTCCTAAAACTATCAATACTTTGCATATATGTCCCCTTTCTCAGTTATGGATACCTAGCTATTAGGAAAAGAAAAACTTCAAACTGATATAGTCAACTGTTATATCAGCAGGCAGAGCCTGGGGGCTGGATATTATTAAAAGATGGTTTCCATTATAAGGTGTGTCCCTGCCTTACTCCTATCATGCACAGACAAAAACAAACAAACAAAACAATTGGAATTTCTCCCCAGGGATCCTACATCTGTTAATACGCTACGTGTGTGACTTTGGATGGGTCACTTAATCTTTCTTGGGCTTAGTATCTTATCTGTCAAATGATAGAGTTGGATTCAATATTCAAAGCTGCCTTTTAGCTCCAAAGCTTCTTGAGACCTTGTGATTCCCTCCTTTTCATAATACACACAGTTTAAGACAAACCTTCTGAAGTTTGGATACCAGGAGAGGAAAACTCAGGAAGATAAAATAACCAATTTAAAAAATCCCTTTGCATTACAATGCATTTAGGAGCTTTACTGAAACAACCCTGATCTTTATTTTATGCCTATTTGCTTTCTATGAAATGTACTCCACTGATGTTGCAAATTTATTCCCATTTATTCATCCAGTAAACCTTTAATAAGCACCTACTAGGTGCCAGGAACTGTGCTAAGCACCGTCCTAAAACAAACTTGCTAGTCTTTATAGACTATTAGTATCCTTGAATTTTCTGACATTGTCTTTCATATCATTTCAATCACTGCTCAGAAGACACTGATTAGAAATAACTTGCCATGGGCTCCTCAACACGTCCATAATCACCTTCTGAACACATATTTAGGAGTGGCAAGGCAGAGGGTATGGAGGGCAGATAGTGATTCCTCCCTCAAGTGAGTTTAATTTATCTGGTAGTTTTTCACATATGCACATATTTTCTATTATCTGTATATATGCTTCCTATAAAATTATAAACTACTTGAGGGAAAGAATAATATGTGCTGTTCAAAATATTTTTCTTCAATGAACAGATAAAGGACTGAAACATTTATCAAAGAGTAATGGATTTAGACCTGAAAAGGTCTTTAAAGTTGACCTAGTCCAACCTCCTAATTTTAAGTAAGCTGAGTCGAATTAAAATGACCTGCCTAACAGTCATCCAGATATTCAGTAGAGGCAAGATCTGAACCAGGATGCCAGAATCCAGATTAATTGCTCCTTTCACTATAATATACTCACTGCATTTTAAATGCTCCATTAGCTTACGTAAAAATCAGGTGCAAACAAATCAAAAAGCATATGATGGATTTAGGTAGTATATAAAATATTAGAAATCAAATACTTGAGTATAAACAAGAGAAGGGTCTTAGAAATGCAAAAACTGTGACTTAAGGATACTCAGGTAAGGAGTTATTTCAATACAGAAAAAATATATCAATACTGATTTGGTGTTTTCATGACAAATTAATAATTTGTCATAATAAAAAATAATAAAGATAATACTATGTTCCTGGTACTGTGCTAAATGCTTCCACATATGCCATTTGACCCTCACAACAACCCTGGGACATACATATTTGAACTCAGGTCATTCTGACTCCAAGTCCAGCACTTTATTGACTGGGCCACCCATGTGCCTATATGTTTCCTTTCACACCCATCAGAATTACAGATAACCCAAAGGGCAACAGAAAGATGTATGATAAAAATAAGGTAACCCTGGCATACTGTTAAGATGATGTGTGAGGAAGAAGAAAGGGAATAAACATTTATTAAGTGTCTTCTATGCTATTAGGCACTTTACAAATATTTTTTCATTTGCTTCTGACAACCACCACCCTGTAAGGCAATGCTGTTATATTCATTTTGTACCTGCAGAAACTGAGGCAGACAACTTACATGACTAGCACAGTAACTATCTGAGTCTGCATTTGAACTTAGGTCCAATTGACTCCAAACTTAGTACTCTACCCACTATGCCAGTTACTTGCTCATGTACCATAACATAAGGGCTGATTGGAATAAAAGACAATATCATGGCCCTTTAGCCATAGTGAGGGACCAATCAATAAAAAAGCATTCATCTTACTATATGCCAGGTATTGCACTAGATATCAGGAATAAAAGGGAGAAAGAAGAGAAGAAGTGAAGAAAAAAAATTCTTTCAAAAAGTTTTTATCTTATTGATGAAGATAAGAAAGATATATAATAGCTAAACAATATATCAAAAATTCAAGACAATTGTGTGAAATGGGAGATTAATGTCTTGTCTAAGGAACAACAAGAAGGCAACGTGGCTGGTTGGTCCAGAGTACACGAAGAAGGTAAATGAAAATAATAAGCCTAGAGAGGTAGTTTGGAGCCAAATTCTGAATAGCAATAAGTGCCAAAAAGAGAGTTTGGACACGGGCCACTGAAATTACTGAGCAGGGGAGTAGCATGGTTAGAACTATGCTTAGACATATTAGTTTGGCAGCTGTAAGATTAGAGTGGGGGGAGACGAGGCAGCAAGATCAATTCAGAAGTTACTCCAACAGTCCAGGTAAAAGCTGAAGGCCTTACTTAGGGTGGGTACTTATGTCAGTGAAGAGAATGGAACACGTGGGAAATAGGCCGTGGCAAAAGAATAGACCTGGGATATGATTTCATGTGAAGTCTGAAAGAGAGTCAAGGCTGACTGTAATTGCAAACCTTGAAATGTCCAGTACCTTGAGCTGATCTAGGGGAGTTTGGGAGAGGGATAGTTCTTTTGGGGTAATAAAAATAATGAATTCTGTTTTGAACACGTTGAATTTGAGAAGCCTGCAAGATATCCAGTTTAAAGTGTCTAATAATTTGTTGGCAATGTGAGACTCAAGAACAGGAAACAGACCGGGGCTTAACTCCTGGTTTTTTGGTGTGTTGTAAATAGCTTTTGTAGGAATGCTGACAAAGAACCTACTTTCCCAGTAGCAATATTTCTTTTTCAAACAAAAAGTAACATTCTTTTTCAAGTTCATGTCTTCATATGAACTTGATACTCCATGGGTAACTAGAGACCCCATCAATTCTCTTTTCTTTACAATTAAACTTTCAATGAATCAGTTCCATGGTCTGTGGAGGTTTGGGCTTTAATTCCTGAAACTAAAAAAAATTCACATCCATTTCTTAGGTGTTGCAAGGATAAATGCACATAGACTTGGGAAGCCAAATGCTGGACAAGAGCAGCCATCCCATCCAATTTCATATGCAGGGAGTCTAACTCATTTATAAATGCAGTAAATGTATTATCAGCTGGTACTGATTTAATCTTATTTAAAAAATTCTGAACATAAGAACACTGAAACAAGCTTTTCCAAAGACATCGCAGAATATAAATATAAATAAATATAAAAAGTGTGATTATGGGAATAAAATGAAGATATTGGGGAAAGGAGAGATCTTATAATGACTGTTTCTAAAGAACTCAAGTGAGATGCATAGACTGGTTCATTGTGAAAGTCTTAGAAATGGTAATGACTAAGACTTTTAGTGAGTTATCTATGAAAAGATGGCAAAGATAGAGGAGGGAAGCAAAATTAAGTGTCTGAAGCTGAATTTACATGTCAGACACCACCATATTCTGATTTGAGTCATACTATTTGGAAACATTTAGAAAGTAAAACTGGA
>CM053580.1:418960011-418986844 GCA_028627135.1 Pseudochirops cupreus | reverse complement strand
AAAGTAAATAAAAATACATTAGAACATAGATAATAAAATTTTTTTAAAAAAAGAAAAAAAATAATTTGAAATATATTTAAATAAGTGTGAAAGCATTTTTTAAATGTAAAAAAATACACTACGAATATGTATATACATATTTTCATCATTTAAAGTTTCTTGTCATCTTTTTAATCAACACAGAAGTGATTTTTCAAAAATAATGTATATGGTAAAATTATGGCACTGGTTAGAACTAAGACTAAATCCTACAGCTAGATATCTTACAGCTGAATTAAAGAACAAAGTTTAGAAGTTGAATTTGCCTCTGCTACTGATTATTACTTTGTGACTATGGTTAAATTTCATAATCTCCAAATCACACTCTGACCCAATCCATGGAAAATACTATAAAATCTTTATCTGGGAAATGTAGATTGAGTGGATGTGAGATACAGTCAATTCTATTTACCTGATTTTTGTTGTTGTTTCTTACCAAGGGCTTCTGAAAAATTTTGATTGAAAGGGGGAAAAAAAGCCCATAACAAAACAAACAAAAACTAGATTCAACTTCTAATCTTTGTTCTCTTAATTCAGAGAACCTATGATTTAGGTTCTTATCACTTCATTTGTTTTTTTCAATTTGATTATATTCTACTGTTCTACTCTTACTCAGAATGACCTCAATTTCATTTTAATTCAAACAAAAATTTAAATTTAAACGCTTATATTTACTTGAGAACTTCTGAAGCTTTATACCACGTGTGAAATTTTAGGAAATTATTTTGCCTTTTATGTTTGTTTTGCTAGAGCCATAGGATAATACTCTAATTTTGCATTTTTACGGCTTCCTTGTGATCTGAGTTTTTTTAAAAAAACAGTAATTAAGAGACAAAGAAATATAATTATGCTCACATGCAGGAAAGTGGATCAATATCCATTACATATCCTCCCACATTTCTTTACCTTTGCCTAGGGTCATTCTTTACATATTGAATGGATTAGCTCTTAGTTAAATGGATAATTTGTTGGGATACCCCATCCCCCAACTATACTGATTAACTGAGTTATCTGTTATATTGTTTAACAATGACTACTGTACGGAGTGAACTTCTGGATCAAGTTGACAATTTGCTAAAATATGTCTCCTGCTTTGTCTTCAATTCCATGACCATTCCGTTTATGCTATTAATTTAATCCTAAAATAAAAGAACACAGTGTAAAAGATATTCTGGCTTTTCTCATTAATTTACAACAGTTGCAACTGCTAGCATTTGAATAAACTTTACTGATCAGAGAATATTTTAAAGGAACTTTTAAAGGAAAAATGAAATGGGCTCTCAGTGGGCAGATAAGGCATATACAGTAATCTGAAAATAAACAGCTATGAGAAGTTTAAAAACACCCTTTAAAAAAGTCATTTTAAAATGTGAACCATTTATCTTCAACTGTTTTGTAAGATGAAATTGATATAATTCCTCATGAGCTTTACTTTTAATATGCCACTGGAGGCTGCTCAACTTTGATATAATTTATCTAAATTTGATGTGCCCAAACAATTAACTTCGTGTTTCTTAGTGATATAAAACACCACTTAGTGTAATATTCGTGTTAATTCCCTAAGTAAAACTAAAAGTAAATAGTATGGAACATAGCCAAGTGCCAAAATTTGTGCTATTGTCCTTGCTCTATTGTGCTACGACAGGGGAAAATGGATAATACCTCTGGTACCTACCTAATAATGTCAAGACACAGGCAAGGATTGCTATTAGGGCTCCCGTGCTAAGTCCTGCTGGTAAAATGTATGCCTCTGCATTACACGTTTGAGCTATGCCATCTGCATCACAGTCACACACTCGGATGGTGAGTGTGTTGGTACTGCTAAGGGAAGGTGAACCACTGTCCACGATGAAAATTGGCAGATAGTAAACAGACTGTTCTTGTCTCCGGAATCCATTTCTCCTTGTGAGTACTGAGGCAGTGTTATCTAGGATTAAGAAAGAGATAGGTATAAGGCATGATCTTTAGTGAAATACTTTACAAACCAAAATAGTCTTTCCCTTGAGACTTTTGATTAACTTTGTGCTATGTTCTGTTTCTTAACTGGACCACCTTCTATGGAGATGATGTCTCTTAAGTTTTTTGGATACCAATATCCCCTTCAAATTTGTTTTATTTTTTTAAAGACTTGAGAGATATGCTTCCATTTATCAGTTAGACTTTAATACAGTGATTGCCATGGAAGAAATCTAAACCACCTTATTTACTCATTTATGACTTAAAAATTATTAGGTAGTATTATAAATTAGGAAAAAAATCCATACTATTTCTTATATTAAATGATACTTAATATTCTCATATATTTGTTTAGCTGTGCTAGAGAACCTTAGGGAAGACAATAACAAATATTTCTTATTGCAGAGGTCTGATCATGAGCTCTCCTCTGCTCAAAATTCTTTAGTGGCTCCCTACTACCTACCCAAAACAGGATAAAACAAAACACCATGAACTACTTACTACTTGCCTGGAATTAATTGTAGGCCCCTTACAGTCTGTTTCCTACCTACCTTTGCAGCATAACTAAACACTATTCCTCTTTGCACAGCAGATGGCTCCAGACAGAATGGGCTACTTGTTTCCCCAACTTCTAATCCTAAATACCTAGATATATTCCTCATGTATCGAAGGCATTCATTCTACTCTAGTTTTAGACTATTGGAATTCTCCTCTTCCTTCAAAATCCAGATTAGCTGCCATTTCTTTTATGATTATTTCCCTGATATCATCTACCCCTCATGCTACTTCCTTTATAATTTTTTCCTTGATATCAATACTTCTTTACTCTAAGAAGTGATCTCTCCTTCCTAAAAATCTTTCATGCCCAGGTTTTACTTTTTCTACATACTTAATCATATTTGAACTAAGTAGATTTACTCCCCTTTTCCCACTGCATTTATAGTTTCCTTCTTCAGGATAAGGACTATGCTGTTTACCTTCTTTGTATCTATGATACCCACTATAATAGTATTTAATAAATATTTGATGGATTGAATGTAGTATCCTAAAATGCCAGAGAAAGGTCTCTAATACATCAAACCTGTATTTCCTTTCCTTAATCAAACCCTAACTTTTTCACCACTGATGATCAGCAGCTTTTACACACTGCTAAACCAGATGTCTAAATAAGACAAAATGGGATAATGAAACTTAATTAACTTATTTTTTTAAAGGAATATACCTCCAAATTTATAAGCATCTAAGAGAGGAATTCTGTGTTTACTGCCACATTTAGAAGATGTTAGGCAGCCACTGGGTCAACATGCAATACATCAGGCACTAAATTAAGTACTGAGGATACAGACACATGTAAAAAGCAGGTCCTGCCCTGAAGGACCTCATATACTCTCATTCTGATGGAGCAAACAGCATGTAAATAACTAAATACAAAAAAGATATATTTAGAGACACTAGCTCCCCTCAGAAGAGAAGGTTCTAAAACCTGGGGAGTGATGCAGGCACAGGGAAACCTTCCTAAAGAAGGTGGGATTTGAATTGTTACCTGAAGGAATTTAGGGAAATTAAAAGGCAGAGATGCCAAGGGACAGCATTCCAGGCTTGGGGGACAACCAGTGCAAAGGCCTGGAAAAGAAAAGTGGAGTGTCATTTGTAAAAAGCAGCTAAGTAAAGCATTGTGGCTCATCTTAGGGGACTTGGAGAGTATTAAAATTTAGAAATCCTGGAAAGGTAGGAAGATGCAAGCCTGTGAAGACTTTTAAATGCCAAAGAGAAAACTTTATTTTTGAAGTAATAGGGAGCCACTGACGATTAGTGAGTAAGGAGTAACATACCGAGTCCTTTGTTTTAGAAAGATCACTTTTTTAGCAGCTGAGTGGAGGAAGGATTGGAATGGGGAGAGACCTGGACAAGGAGACCAATTAGAAGTCTACAGCAATAGTCCAGGCAAAAGCTGGTGAGGACCTAATGTAGGGTGGTAACTGTGTGAGTGAAGAAAAAGAGAAATATATGAGATTTTGTGAGGATAGAAATGACAAGATTTTGTAGCAGATTTGGTATGTGAGGTATTTGTGAAGAATCGAGGAAAACAAAAAGTTTATGAACCTAGATGAGTAGGAGGATGATGTACCTGGAAGCTCAGTGTCTTTGAAAATAATAGAGAAGTTTAGTATCCTACAATTAGGGAGTGGCTGAACAAAGTATGGCATGTGTATGTAATAGAATATCATTGTGTCATAAGAAATGACGAAAGGGACAGTTTCAGAGAAAACCAGGAAACTCTCTATAAACAGATGAAGATTGAAATAAGCAGAATTACAGTAATTTATTCAACAATTATAGAGAAAAACAACTTTGAAAGACTGATCTATGCAGTGATAAACCAAGAGTCTAGAGGACTGAAAATAGCACTTTCTACCCACCTCTTGCTACAGAAGTAATGGACATAAAACTCAAAATGATACATTATATTCTGCCAGTGTAGAAATTTGTTTTGCTAGACTATGCATTAATTTGTCGTGAGGGTTTTCTTTTTCTTCCTTCCTCCCCTCCCTCCCTCTTTCTTTCTTCTTTCTTATTGTTCCACTGGGGGAAGAAAGAGAGTAAGATAACAAATGTTTGCAAAAGTGGGCAAACATTGTTTTTTTTAAGAAAAAAAGTCTGTAACAAACATTTTTTTAAAGACAATCACAGAGTTTCAAAGGAATGCAGGGGGGTTTTTTTGGTAGGGGGAGAAGAAAGATAATAAATTCAATTTGGGGATTTTGAGTTTGAGATGCTTATAGGACATCTAACTTGAGATGTACAGAAGACATTTGGTAATGGGAGCTTGGAATTAGTAGAGAGACTAGGTCTGAATTTACAGATGTGATAATTGAACTCATGGAACTGATGATGGCAAATCGCTGCAATTTTTTGGTAAAATACGAAGCTGGTGAGGACCTCACCAAGGGGCAGCTAGATGGTTCAAACTCAGGAAGACTCATCTTCTTGACTCCAGACCTGGTACTCTATCCACTGTGCCACCTTTCTGCCCTCCAAATGAATTTAGATTACATAAATTTGTCCTAAATCTAGTAAGCACTATGCAGTGATTTCCTCTTGATCAATTATATATCAAATGAATAGGAACAAAAGAGGCAGATGATGAGATTTGACAAAGCACTGGACAGGGATTCCAGTATATGTGATAACATTCACCAAATGTTTGAGAAAAGAACCACAGAAAGAATAAGAGAAAGAATAAGTTGGGCGGCTAGGTGGCACAGTGAATAGAGCACCAGCCCTGAAGTCAGGAGGACATGAGTTCAAATCCAGCCTCAGACACTAAACACTTACTAGCCGTGTGACCTTGGGCAAGTCACTTAACTCCAACTGCCCTAAAAAAAAAGAGAATAAGTCGCTTATTTTTCATTTCATTTTTGCTTAGTCTCACATATGATTGAGCATTTTCTTTAGGAAACAACAAGAAGCATTGCTCAACCCAGGTTGGATTTGGCTAGCCTAACTTTACTGATGCCTCTTGAAACTGTCTATTCAACGTCAAATAGCTTCATAGATTTAGAACTGGAAGGAAATTTACAGATCTTTTAGATCAATCCAATCAATTTACATGTGGAAAAATTAAGGCTTAGAGAGTTTAAATTAATTTCCCATAGGCAAAAATGAAGGAAACAAGCATTTATTAAGTACCTACTAAGTGTCAGGTATTGTGGTTAGTGCTTTACAAATATCTCATTTGATCCTCCCTACAACTCCAGAAGGTTGGTGTTACTATAATTCTCATTCAACAGCTAAAGAAATTGAAGGAAAGAGAAGTTAAAAGACATGCCCAAGGTTACCTGGCTAGTGAATGTCTGAGGATAGATTTGAATTCGGGTCTTCCTGACTCTAGGACCAGTGCTCTAAGATCCACTGTGCCACATAGCTGCCTCTAGTGCCATAATCACACAGGTAGTACATTATAGAGCTAGGATTTGAACCGAAGTCCTTTGACTCTAAGCCAGGACTTTACTATGGCATGCAGCCAGCTCAGTTCACATTACTTGCCCACAGTCCCACTACTGACAATCCTGGCTCCAAATTCTTGACTTCTTTCTTCAAACAATGAACTCTTGTCCACCAAATTCCTATCCTGCTTAACCCAATTGAGAATTTGTACTAAAGCAATAATGATGTTGTATTAAAAAGCTTAGCATTATATAATTACAATTTTAACATATGAATATTGGTCATCTGTACTGCGAGGGAATTCTTGAGATTTTCTGAATATGTGGTAACTAACAAGCTAGAGGACTGATTGGCTAAGAAATCATGATAAACTCATTTCAGTTAAAAAATGCACAGGTGGGAATAAGCATGAATGTAGTCAGTTTTACTGACTACATTTTAAGGTAGTACTGGCTTTTTAGTAGCAAAGGTTGTTCCCTCCCCAATCTATACTGTTAGTAATTCAGTGCCAATAATGGCATAATGAAAGAGCAAGCTGTATACCATTCTGTTTCAAACATCATCAACAAAATGGTAAGCTCACTCGTGATTGCAGAACATCTATTACCTATGATTATATGAGGCAGGAAGAACACAGCTTGATTTTTCAGATCCCATCTGCCTAGCTCTCTTCATCTCTCCCTTTCTATGTATATATGTATATGTCTGTGTGTGTGGACACACATACACACATGATTTTTTAAGGAAGTTATTACAGAGATAATAAATATGAAACCTTTAAAGAATACCATTTACATTTAAAAATTAGTACCTGCATTTTAATAATTGTTCATGTGCATTCATATTTGTATAGATCACAAATGAGTGAATGCATGTCCCTCTGTTTCAACAGAATGTCAAATGGCACTAAAGTATTCTGATATCCATATTGTACCATTCAATTATGGGTCTGAAATCTAAAATGTCTTACATAACAGTAGAAAAAAACAAAGACATACAATATATGACAAGGATTCCTGTTGGGTGGAGTACAGGTGAAAAAATATAGTATATATAGCTGGAAAACAAGTTAAATTTTTAATTAACCTCTTCTTTTCATAGAAAAATTATAATGTACATTAATGAAATACTTTGCATATCTCATCTCATTTGATCCTGGCAATAACTCAAATGAGTTAGATAATATACAGATATTCTTATTCATATTTCAAAGGTAAAGAAATAAGTACTAAAGCCTCAAAGCCAGGACTTGAAATTAGGTGCTTGAACTCTGGATCTGTGGTCTTTACAATGAACCATATGAATCCTTCATCTAATCATGTCCATCATTTCCTGAGAACAGGAGTCAAAATTACCTGAAAACTCAAAAGTCTATATAGGTTTGAGAAGAGAGAATCTCTTCCTACTAATTATCCCTATTTCCTTTGGAAAGATCCTTTGCAGAGGAAGCAGGATCAAAGCCCCAACAAACTTATGCAGAAATGCCTGCCGTGGATTTATGATAGCTCTACCCCAGAGCAACCTGGTAAGCAATGTTGTGCCTGGTGAAAACAGAGTCAATGGCTTTCCTTTCTCACAGCTACAAAGGTGTTTAGATATCAGCTACATTTTGATTAAAAAGCAAAATGAAACCTGTATAAAGGATAAAACTATACAGAAGAAGGTATAGACTATAGATAGCACACTTGGGTAGTGGCAGAAATTAAAGGTATTCACAAGGTCACTTTCCTGAGACACTCAACAAACACGTCTGTGGTTTTTGTTCCTCCTCTCCTCCTTGAAAAGTAATTCAGATATAAAATCTAAACCAAAGACATACTGAAGGTCTAGAATCTAATGCTGGGTGAGAACATTCATTACAGTTCAAATTATCCCTTATATTAGCTGCAAATCCCTTACTTCTGCAAAGAAATAAATACATTGAATATGAATTAATGTGAGAATGCAGCCTATTAAAAAGCATGTGGACATGTTTCCTCTAAAACCTCTTTTAAATAAATGATATAATGATTGAAAAGAAATACAAAAATCTGTTTAAGTTTTAAATTTGTAGTTTGGACTTAAAAAAAAAGCCAAACAACAAAACTTGATATAGAACAAAGAATAAAGCCTTAAGAAGGCAGTCAACTGGTACCCAATTTTAAAGCTAATTTGGATAAAGAGCTTGATGTACAAAAAGTGAAGCAAGTCACTTGAAGGAAAAAAAAAAGGAGAGAATGATTTGACCTCCCACTCTTTGGCTTGAGGCTTAAAATGATTTAAACAACAGCTTCTTCTTCATGACAGCTAATCCATAGATAAAAATTACTTGAGGGGCTCATTGCCCTTTAATTAATGTCCTTGTGGCAAAAAAAATAATAATCTATGTAACTCATAATCAGCATTACTGAGCTAAACAACAAGGGGCTACTCGGTAAATATTCACCTGCTGAGTTCAGTGGCAACTGTCACTCAGTCTTACCTTTGTTGTCCTTTAAAGAAAAATTGTGATTATTTGCTGCGTCGGCTGTTAAACTGAAATAAAACTGGTGACCATTGGATGGCTCATCTTTATCAACTGCACTGATTTTCTGGATAATCTAGAAAGAAATATTGGGAACCATGAAAAAAGAATAGGTGCACTATTAACTGGCAAGTATGCAAAAGAAGTATCAAGCATATATGTGTCTTATTGAAACAATATTTTATAATGCAAACAAAATGGTATGACCCAGCATACTAGTGTATCCTGACTTTTTCTAAGTGTACTATGATTCCTCCCCAAATCCCCAGACTTCACCATTCCATAGCCCCTGCTCCCAAGTATATATCCTTTTGTTTCAGGCTTTGGAGGAAGATCCTATTAAAGATCCAACTGTATCTCCTCTGCTGAGAGTTCTGAGTAAGTACAGAAAGAAACTGGTGAGGGGGGTGTGGGAGAAGAAAGAAAGGAAGGGGAATCCTTAGGCTGGGTAATGGGGTTTCAAGGCCTGACTGCTAGGGAATCCTTTTTTTGTTGCAAATATAAATCTTCAGTGAGCAATAATTCCTCACAGCAAAGAATATTGTGCAAAAAGGAAAAGAGAGAACCACTGAATTTTAAGCTTCTAGTGGCTAAAATTTCACTGAGTGAATTATAAGGATAAAGGAGGGTTAATTATCAGAAGTAAGTTCATTTAAAAATTTATCTGTGAATCTATTATTATTTTTAAGAATCAGAAACAAATAGTACTGGTAAACCTTTATTATATGGACCACAGACATCTAGCACAATACAGACATGTAAATCAAACTGACACTTGTATTTGAAGGACAATATACTTAAAATCTAAAGGGTAGAGCAGGGGATAGAACCTTTTGTAAGAAAATCTGAGACATCTAACCATTTACCAAAGCATTTTCAATTTTAAATATTTCTTCCTGAGGAATTTTCATCATCTAAAAGAGACCAGGATTTGAAGGTTACTTTCATATTAGTTTATGTTCTAGTTAGATGTGTTAGTTAGATTGATGAAATAAGGAGTTATAGTTTATTTTAAAAGTGTCAGGGATTCCAAAGGAACAGCAACATAACTTAAAGAAATGAATTCATTTAGGGATGTGTTTACAGTAATTCCTACCTGACCAGGTTGGGCATTTTCACAGACAGTGGTCTCATACTCCATGGCAAATTCAGGGGCATTGTCATTGATGTCCAATATTGTGATGGCCACATAGCCTCTTCCTATTTGAGATGGATTCTCTAGATCAAAGAGAAAAGCTTCCTGTAAAATACTCATCTGCCAAATATGTCTACTACCCTTTTGCTTTGAAACACACAGATTAAAAAAAAAAATAAAAATAGTGATATCCTAAATAATAACACTTTCATCTCACGTCCACGATGTAACTTTACTAGTAAAAAGGGGCCAGACTAGAATGTAGGATTAGATTCTGATCCATTTTAGATCTTGAAAAGACATTAGGCAAGTAATGGATAAGACACCAGACATTGAGTTAGAGAGGCCAGTTCAGATCCCATTTTTGAAACATAAAAGGTATGTGACCTTAGTAAGATCACATTTAACTTATCTTTTGTTTCCTCCTTTCTAAAATAAGGGGGTTCAATCTGATGTTCTCTGAGGTCTCTTCCAGTTCTAAGTCTTTTACACTATTATCCTAAGAAGTCAGATAATTTAATGAAATGCTTCTATTTTAGAAATATTTAATTTGAGACCTCCCTGCTCTGGTCTTGATTTTCTGGGCTTCAAAATCATGCCTCAGCTGCTGTCTCATCCTGGAATTTCCCTAAGCTCTTGTGGCTTCCTTGCCCTCGTGGAACAAGTAACCCTATGGCACTCCTCCTTCCCCCATAATCTCTCTGCCAGGTCTGTCCCTTTCTACTCCAGGGGCCTCTATTTTGTGGAGGGGCCTGGGTGGGACAGCTTTCATTCCCTCCCCACCCCATTCCAATAGTGGCTTTCTGTACTTTCAAACCATGGCCCCATACCTGGTGCCTCATATCTCCCTCCTTGTGCCCCACCCCTATGCATTACACAGCCCCTTCTGTGTGCTATCATCTACAATTAGAATGTAAGCTCCTTGAAGACAGAGACTCTGTTTTTGCTTTTATTTGTATTCCCAGAACTTACTACAATGGCTGGCACATGGAAAGCACGTAAGTTATCCATCTTCTTTTCCTTACCTCCCTTCCTGCCTCTCTGCCTTCATCCTTCCCTCTCTTTATCCCTCCCTCTCTGATTTCAGCAGCTGAGAAGACTATAACTGCATAATTCTAATATTTCAGTCTCATCAGAAAGAAAATTTGCTTAATATAGTTCATTGGTTTTCCTGCAATGTTGTATTTCTGTGATTTGAGAATGTGGATCAAAAAGGAAACTTCAGGCTTTCTAGGTTCTATCCTTCAACAAACAAACATTCAAAAGTTTGGGAATAAAGCTTGCCATATCTTTGAGAGAATAAGATCCTGATTATAGCTAAATAAAGTCCTTTCCTTTCCATTTACCATGCAAAAGTGTTTTATTTGTTGCTATGCAAGTTACTTATGCTTAAAAAAAACATGTCTTTCCTTGGAGTACTGCAGATATTTTCCACAAAGCATTTTTCTTAAAATATTGAAATTTAAAATGTTTTAAATAATGTCACTCAAAGTTTAATACTATTTTAAATTAATATTTAAAAACTATTTTATACACACAAAATATTCATACACACACAAATTTTGAGACAGTCTTAATGGAAACTGCTTTCTACTAGTTCATTTATTTTTAGTGGTTTCAGATCGCAGAACAATATTAGAGGTGTCTCAGAGAAAGGAGAGCTGTTTCTAGCACCTAAAACAGTGCTGGACACTCAATGCATAGCTGTATATGATGTGTTGTCACCTCTAATCCAATTAACTAATCTTTTTTACAAAACTGCCATATACATATTTAAGGATATTTACATATGTGTGTGAGTTTAGACCTGTGATTTCATCAGTGAAGTCAATGTGGAAACTCCCTCCACCAATGAAGAGTGGAACCTTGTCTATGACACAGCCATCACTTTTACAGGAAGCCTTCCCTTTCTTTAATTATTTCCTAATTATCCTGTACATAGCTTGTTTGAATGTTCTCTTTCAGATTAGGGTATATGTTCCTTGAGGGACGGGACTATCTTGCCTTTTTTTTGTATCTTTGGCACTTAGCTCAGTGCCTGCTGCTAAGTTGGTACCTAATAAATGTTGATTGATTGATTAATGACTGATTCATAGGTGTCTTGGAAACTGAGAAGTAAAGTGAACCCTTATGAAAACAAAACTAGTAAATGTCAGAGGCAGGAGTACAGAGCTGGTCCTTTACTCCTTAGACTAAGCTGTCTCTCAGAAATCTGAGATAAAAAGAGAGATTGATGGATATTTGGTAGATTAGAAAAATAGACTAAGGCCAAGAGAGAGAGACAGATATTGGTACAGATGCAAATATATGTGCATATATAATTTTTTTCAATTCTGGCTTAGGGGTTGTAAAATTAAAATAACTCCACAAACTACACACAAAAATGAATATTATCAATATGGAGTCATATTTTATAGATTATTTTCTTAAATATTTGTACATAAAATCAGATGAGGAATTATTAAAGAATATTGGGACTTCTTCAAGTTTTAATGAAAGTAATAAATTATTATAATTAATATTAGATTCTTAATCTTACAATATGCATATCCACACACACATACTCTGTAAGCTCCCCAAACTTTAGCTTTTCACTTACGACTTTCCATTGCCAGGACTGTGATGTTATGAACAGCATTGGTCTCCCGGTCCAAAGACTTGGCAGTTGTAATGACTCCACTGTTGGCATCAATATTGAAATATCTCTCCAAGTCTGTGTTTCTATCTATTGAGTACCTAGTTGAAAGATTAAAGAAAACCATAAGATTTATGTTTAATTATAGTCTGCTAAAAATGTTTCACTGATTGAACAAGGAAAAAAGTAAATAAAAAATATGGATATTATTTCTGCTACATTATTTCAAGGTCATGATACAGTAGTCAGAGAGCTTTGGAGTAAGGGCCTGGTTCAAGTCTTGCCTCTGAAAAATTCTGACTTTGTGATCACAGGCAAGTCATTTACCTTGTGTTTTGTTAGCAGATAGCTATATAGACAAGTTGCTGCTTTCTATCAGTGGTGAAAGTTATATATCAGGAGGTTTCTTGTATTAAAAAGGTTTTGGTTACCTTTACCTGGTTTTCCATAACCTTTCCTACCCTTGTTTAGCAAGAGTCAGACCAAGCTACAAAAGATCTGGGGACCATGGTGAAGTTTTGGGGTTCCTTTAATGCTTAGACCCTGCTTTTATTACTCTCCGTGGTCTTTTCACCTTCTACTAATCTCTTTGCTTCAGTTGGTTTAGCCTGTTTTTATTGTATCCTTACTCCATAATTTGTTTCTTATACCATCATGCGTTGCATGTTGCTGAAATAGTCTCCTGCTTTCTCTAATAACAGGGTGAAGTAGAAAGGGTCTTGAACATGAATTCAAGAGAGCTGGCTTCTTGTCCTAGCTCCTCATCTTACTACATGGACACATTACTTAGCTTCTGTAAGTTTGTTTCCTTATCTGTGAAATCAGAATAATACTGACAACCTTACACACACACACACACACACACACACACACACACACACACACACACACACACACACACACATATACTTAAAGTGAGAGAAATAATACTCCAAGGAGATAGCACAGTTTCAGAGAAACCTGAGAGTTTTATGAACTGATACAGGAGGAAGTTAACAGAAGTAGAACAATTTATGCTATAGCATAAATACTGTTTTTAAAAAAAATCTGAAATACTTAATAACTTATAATCAATAAATAAAATTAATGATTAGTCATGATTCAAGAGGACTATTATCTGATGGACTCCGAGTGAATAATTATACACATACATTTGCATATGTGTATGTATGTGTGTATACATACATACTTACACACACACATAGACATGGCTATGGACAACATTCCTATATGGACATGAAATCTATTTTTCTTGGCTATGCATATTTGTCACAAGACTTTTGTTTTTGTTACCTCCTACTCCATAGTGTGGTGGGGTAGATGATAGGAAGAGAAAATAGATTTTTGTTAATTCAAAAAATGAAAATATTAAAACAGACTTAATATATTTAGTTGAACTGATTACCAAGTTAAAAAAAAAACTTTCAAAAGCTATGAAATTAAAAAGGAAAAATGTAAATAAAAAGTCAAAAAGTGAGACAGACTTTCGAAAGGATCACTGTTTATGTAATAATCATTTATTGATTCAAGAACTTCTTGTGTAACACACCACTAAAACTTTGTGTAAATTCTCAAACGGTTGGATCTCAGAGCATGTGCATGATCTATTGAGTGGATTACGAATGTAATACATCAATGATAATGTTAGAACGGGATTGAAAAAAACAAAAACATCTATTTTTTTTCTGTTATATAACCTCCCCTTTCTTTCCATTGGAAATAATATTAATGCTTCATGATTCTCTCTCCTAACTTTTGCACTGAGGTGATTCTGAGTTGTCATAAGCTATGCCAGAAGATTTCAGCATCTGGCATGTCTTACCTGACACAACTGTGTTTCTGTCATCAGTGAGTAGCTTAGCTAAATTCAAAGAGGCTCATTACCAGAAGGCTGGCCACCAGGCCATTAATTGTTTTGGCCACAACCACTAAATAAGACCATCTACAAATTGCAGAGGATTTGTCATGTCCATGGACTGAATATTGCACTGTTGATACAAACCCATTAAACTTCTTCGTACACTCTAAAATCCAGCCAAACTGTTTTCTCCCTCTGTTCCTCATTCCATTTCCCATCTATACGGCTTTGAAATGGTCATCCCCCACACTTGAAATTCTGTCTTTATCACCTTTGCCTCATAGAATCTCATTTTCTTTCAATATGAAGCCCAAGAATTACCTTCTACAGGAAGCCTTTCTTAAGTCCCCCAACTATTAACATTATTCGTCCATAATACCCTTGTATTTGTTCTGTATATACCTACACACACCTACACACACCTACACACACACACACACACACACACACACACACACACACAAAATATAATCACTCTATTACAATAGAACATAAGGTCTTTGAGAGTCTAATTAATTTTATTATTCGTATCTGTATTCCCAGCACCTAGCACACTGATTGACAGTCAACATAGCTTGTTGACTGATATTGAAGTAAATATGTATTAAGTAAGCATGTATTAGATGTACTGTAAAATATCTGTGGAGAAACATTTCTTACTCATTGTTGTAAGCAGGTGACTACCGATTCTGACTATTCCAAAAGAGGGCAAAAGTTGAGAGTTTCTATCAAAATATTTCAACTGAGGACCAGGAATGAACTTTCTATCATTCAAGGACTCGCCTAGCTATGTTTGCTAGTAAAAGAACAAAACTGGAGAGCAGATGACGAGTTTAAAAAGATAAATAAATAAGTACATAACAACTACTAAAGTTGATTGTCAGTTAAAGGATGGAGGGGTTCAGGTCTATATCCATGTAGGATACACAGAGATGAAATCGTGATCTTTGAAGCACGAAGTTAATGTACTTTATACATACCACACACAAGAATAAGGCTGTATTTGCACAGCGCCTAAGGTACCAGCAGATTAAATCAATTTGTCAACTTAAAAATTACAAACAAGCAATTTTACTAAACTGATTGGTCAGCAACATCAAAACTGTCAACCTCTATCAATCTACACGTGCAAACAAAGATGAGTATTTTTTTCTAATATCCCATGTTTATTTCTATTGACCAATCACATGCAAATTCTTATAATTTCTTCCCCAAAATATTAACAAACTTATTAAGTATCCACTATGCACAAAACATTATTCTAAGTGCCAGGGATTCAAAGACACAACAGCACAGTCCTTGCCTTAAGAATCTTTCTTTTGGGGGCGGCTAGGTGGTGAAGTGAATAAAGCACAGGCCCTGGAGTCAGGAAGACCTGAGTTCAAATCCGACCTCAGACACTTAACACAAAAAAACTAGCCGTGTGACCTCGGGCAAGTCACTTAACCCCAATTGCCCTACCTTCCCCTCTCAAAAAAAAAAAAGAAGAACCTTTCTTTTGGATTTATGTGAAGCAAAGGCAGTGACAACAGGCACAAGTCACTACTGGAGCTCAGTCTTTTACTTTTTTTCCATCTCACTTTTGCATATTTTACCAATACAATGATGCAACTCATCTCAGTAATCTATACAGAGACTTAACTTTATGTTCTATCTAAGTGAAGTGGTAGGCATATCAATTCTCTTTCTTCAAAGTGATCAATGAAGAGAAAGTATCCTCATGCATAGAAGACTAGAAATCTAGATCCTTCCATTGTAAAAAGGCAGGGGATTTTGATGCAGATCCTATAAGGGCTAATGTTGGGAATAAAAGATCTTTCAATCAACAGTTGTTCTATATGATACAGTAGAATAAAGTAGGTCAAAAGAGGAACACAATTCTCACACGTCACACTTTCATGTTATTACTGAAACAAAGGACTTAGTACTTAGCTTTGGGTATTGATGATCCTTTTGAACATGCCCATTCATCATTGGTTCTTAAATAACACTAAAATTTAGAAGATGCCTAGTTTATGAATCTCATGGATACTTTAGTTTACAGAATGGACACTACCTACAGCAGCCATATTAACAAAACTACCTGCCAAACTATCACGTTAACACAGACAATAATAGCTCCCATTTCCACAGAACATCATAATACTCATAATGGCAAATATTTATATAGCACTTTGTAATAATAGTAACAGAAATATATATAGTACATTCAGCTTTGTGAAGCACTTTTCTTACAACATGGGTTGTGTAAGCAATATTGTCTGCATGGTATAGACGAGGAAACTGAAACCATGATAAGTCAAGTCATTTGCCAAAGATCACACACCTGGTGTTAAGTCAGTCTTAGACATATTACATATTTTAATGCACAGTACCTAGGGGAGGTGAGCTTGGTTGATCAGCATGGGTCGCATCTGTATACAGGGATATGTCCCTATGCAAATAAGCTTTACTTCACTACACTGCCACAGACTACCCCCCTGAGTTCAGGCAACTCATCAATTAATCAATTAGTATTTATTAATCACTTTCTATATGGCAAGTACTGGGGATAGAAAGAAAGAGGAAAAAAAATAGTCCTTGTCCTCAAGGAGCTTAAAATTTTATTGGGAGAAACTACATATACATAAACATTAGAGTAGACTGAAGGTAGCCTTTGAATAGAAGGCACTAGGCTGGTATGGAAGGATGGGGAAAGCTTTCTGTGCTCAGGCTTAGATTAAGAGAGAGATGCTAAGAAGCAGAAGTCAGGAGAGAGAACACTGCAGGGATAGGGGACAGGAAATGCAAAGGCATGGATTCTCTACTATGCAATGAAACATTACATCTGGGAAATAGCAAGTTAGGAAGGAGGGTGTGGTTGAAGCACAGAATGCATAGAAAAGAGTAGTGTGTTAAGAATTTTCATTGCCAAAAAGAGGAATATATATCCAGATATGAGATCATGGGCCTGTCTACACATTACCATTACCTTTGATTGTTCAAGCAAAATCCCTCTCAATGGAGGAAAATCATCCAGAGAAAAATTACTTATTTTTTAAAATGTTTTATGCTGTCTTCTATGAATGACAGAGAGAATATAGGTTTGGGAGTTACTCATTCTTTATTAATAAAAATCTCTCAAAAATCTTATAAAATGTGGAAGAAAAAACAAGGAGTGCATCAAAGTAGGATGTGAGGAGAAGAGTCTTCAGTAAGTCAGTTTCATATACTACACTCTTTAGAGCTGACCAGGACCTAAAATCCTCAAGGATCCTCTCTACTTGAAATAGAATATTCAGGCCAATTTATAGGGTCAGTAAGAAAGATAAAACACATCCAATTGGTTAAGTATTTTTCTACTTAAGAACTTTTAAACAGATAAAAACATACCCATATCTGTATATATGCCCATAAATATTTCCTTTCCCTGCTAGTTTTTTTTTTCCTAGACAGTAATGTAGTTGTTCTCCACAAATACATTATGGTTCACATTCTGAACCCAGAAGTCACTCCAATTATTACACAAAGCCCTTAATAGTGCCCCACACAGAAGTGGTTTTCTTTCAGTTGCCATACTCAAAAAGGTAAAGAGAGACATTCAAAAGACTGTACTGAAATGAAATTGTAAAATAAGTTGTAGTATGTGAATTTGATGGAATATTATTGTATGGTAATAAGCAATGAAAAATGATAAAAATTAGAATTATATGAACTGATATAATGTGAAGGAAGAAAATCTAGGAAAGTGATATAACCAACTACAAAAACGCACATGGAAAAAATAATAATAAAAAAATAAAAATTTAAGGTCAAGCATGAGATAGAAGAATTCCTCTCCATCCTTTCTTTGCAGAAGTGGGGACTTTTGATGTAAAACATTACAAACTATGTTAGACTTGTAGATACGGTGATTAGTTTTGTGAAATTTTTCCTCCCTTTTTATAATTTGTTTTAAGGCATGGTGTTGTCTCTGAAAGTAAGAGAAGTAAGCATAACGGCAAATACAGATAATACGAAATATATAAGTTAAATAATAGCATGTTAGTTGCACAAATAGATATGAGCCAAACCAAAGCAAGCTGTTTCCCTCTAAAATGCATTTAGCAGAGCTGTATTCATTTTATGGAATCCAAATAATGCAATATTTAGTAAGCTTAGAACACTCTATCTGAGGACCCATGAGCACAAATAAGTCAAACGCCCGCGTGTATAATAACTGTTACTAGAGAATCCCAGAACATGAACACAACTGCTTTTCTCATACTTCAGCTGGAAATGGAAAATGTTTCCCATATTCCAAAGCCTTATCTCCAACAGCCTCCAGGACATTTCTACCTGTTTATTTCCCCAGCACTTCAGATTTGGCACATGTAAACCATATTTAACATTCTGCCAGATTGCTGTTTCAACACACTTTACTATTTCTGTCAGTCACTCAATCAATAAACATTTATTAAGGGCTTACTCTGGGGTATATAGCGTGCTAAGTGCTGGGGATACTAAAAGAGGCCAAAGATAGCTCCTGCCCTCGAGGAGCTCACAATTTAATTGTGGAGATATGGAGGAAACAAACGTGTACAAACAAGCACTCTCTCCCTCTCTTTCTCTCTCTGTACATACACACACACACATTTAAAAGAGGTAAGGAGCTAAAATTGAGAATGGTAGGAAAAGGTTTCCAGTAGAAAATGGGATTTTAATTAGTACTTAAAGAAAACCAGGTTTGTAAGTAGTCAGAGATGAGGAGGAAAAGCATTCCTGGCATGAGGGACAGCCAGAGAAAATGCCTAGAGCAGAGGGATGGAGTGTCTTGTTTGTGGAATAACAAGGAAGCCAATGTAATTAGATAAAAAAATATTTAATGAGAATTGAGGGATACTGGGTTTGAAGGGTTTTGAATGCTAAAGAGAGGATTTTGCATTTGATCCTCAAAGCTTTATTGGGAGCCACTTGAGCTTATTGAGTTGGGTTGGAGGGGAGAGGTGTATGTGTGCGTTGTATGACTGGACTTGTGCTTTAGGAAATGACTTTAGTATTAGAAGAGATGATGGATTAGAGTGATGAAAGACACTTGAGCCAGGTCAACTTAGTATCACGATATTGCAGTAGTCTAGACATTAGGTGATTATAGCTATACCACAATGATGTTACTGTCAGAAGAGGGAAGATGGCATATGTGAGAGATGTTGCAAAGGTGAAATTGACAAGACTTAGCAACAGACTGGACATGGGAAAGGAGAGATAGTGAGGAGTTAAGGATGATACCCAGGTTGCAAGGAAAGACTGGGAGGATGGTGTTGCCCTCTATAATAACTGGGGGTAGGGGTTGGGAGGAAAGAGAATAAGTTCTGTTTTGGACATGTTGAGTTTAAGAGGTCTACTGGATATTTACTTTGAGGTACCTGAAAAGTACTTGGACATGTTGAGTTTAGAGGTCAGTAGAAAGTTTAGGACAGGTAAGATAGGTAAATTTGAGAATCATCAGATTACAAATTGTACTTATATCCATGGGAGCTGAAATAGTGTAAAGGGAGAAGAGAAGAAGGTCTAAGGCAATCCTGTGAGACACCTACACCCAGAAGGAGTGATCTGGATATATCCATAAAGGGCCACTGAGATGTAACAGCAAGCACCCTAGCATACCTAGGATGGCTACTAGCACAGGTTCTTTGATCTGCTTTTCTAAAGTAAAGCAACCCAAAAGGGGTTAACAATCTTACTTTAATCAAACCAATGCATACATACAATGTTAGCTACCAGAGAGAAAAGCACCAACATCTGGGTTTTCAAATCTGGGGGGCTCAATGGCCATCCAGAGTCTCATCTGGTCAAATCACACAAGTCTTCCCATAGGTGAGCCCCAAAGCAAAACCTCACCTCAGAGTATATATAGCCTTCTTCAGGATCAGATGGCATCACAATCTTCGTGACCCACTGCCTAATTACAAAGTAACAAAAAGTGTGGACCTTCCTGTAAAAACAAGCCTCCCCTAAGCAAACTTCTCTTGTTGGGCTCCAAGTAAGGCCCATTAAGGGGCAGGGAAGATCTTCAAATTCCTTAGGCCTATTACAGAGCAGGGAAGATCTTCAAATTCCTTTACCATTACTTGAGGAAAAAGTGATCTGATAGGTAGGGGAAGAGCCAGGAGGGAGGGATGTCCCTAAAACCTAAAGAGAAGAGAGTATCAAAGAGAAGAGGATAATCTTCAGTAAGTCTACAGAGAGGTTAAGAATAAGGACTTTGGGAAGACCACTGGATTCAGCAATTAAAAGATTGCTGGTAAATTTGGTGAAAACAGTTTTGGTAGAATAAAGTTAGAAATTAGACTTCTAGGGATTAATAAGAGAGTAAGAGTAAAGAAAGTGGTGATGCCTACTGCAGAAAGCCTTATTAATGAATTTAGCCACAAAGGGCAGAAGAGATGTAGGACAATAGTTAGCAGGTATGGAAGGATAAAAGTGAGGGTTTTTTAGAGAAAGGGGGAGACATGGGCATGCTTGTAGCGAGTAGGGAAGGACCCAGGAAAGAGGGAGTGATTGAAGGTCAGCTGTATCACCATTCACTTAATATTCTAGATTTGAATATCAATTCTGAATTCATAAGATCTTTCATTTTTTTCCCTCCTCTGTATTTCTGCTGATATATTCCTAATATGGAACCTCACTTCCATGGCTAGTATGTTGCCATTCATTGTGTCTTGCTTCATTCCACTTTTGCTATAATTCTAAACTATCCTTCATTACTAGGAATGATGTGGCATAAGATGAAGAAGTTAAGAGACCCTGTCATTTCCACTACTTTAATCAAATCCCTTACCTTAATCAAGCAATTAATCAATAAATACATGCTAATTACCAAATATGTGCAAGGCATTCTGCTGGGTGCTAGCAACACAAACATGAAAGGGCCTGGGCTAGAAACCAAGCCGTCTCACTGTGCATGCTGAAATTGGCAACTGAGCCCTTGGACAGCAATGTATGAGCTCCTTCAGGGACATGTTAAACTTAGCATCATGAAGGCGTGTAGTATAGTGGAAAAAATCCTCAATTCAGAGTAAGGAAACCTTGTTTGGAATCCTAGCTCTCTTTGTGACTTTATACATACACTACAACTTTCCTGAGCCTCAGTTTCCTCACTTATACAATCAGGGTGCTACCCTGGATTCAATTCTATTCAACAAATACTTGTTAAGTGCCTGCTATATAATCACAATATTAATAATGTTACTACAATAAAAGTCCTTATTGATGGACTGCATGAAAGTGGAAATGAAGCTGAACTTGTAAAAATTCAGAGAAGCTGAAATACAAAGGTGAGTCAAATTATCCCAGCAACAAAGCCAGACACTAGCAGAAATGGGCAAAGAGCCCAAGTTCATCACTCCACTGAGGGCACACACTAACATAATTCTTTTTAGAATCCTGAACTCTGTGCCCCCAATTTCATTACACATCCCAATTATAAGTGGCATATGGTAGGCATGTGTTAGGCTACATAAAACCTTAGTAAACCTAATCCCTTGGTAAAATGATTCAACCTTAAACACCTGATTCTTCAAACCTTGTCACACTGGTTTTTACAAGTCAGATTGGGCTTAATGTCAAGAAGTTCACATTGCCAATGCCTTCAGGTTCTGGAAAATAATACTGCTTTGTTTTTCTTGAAACATATGGTCTTCACCTAAAGGCATTTCTAAAAGTTTCAGAAAACAGTATCTAAAGTTTTAAAACTTTTTTCTTTAGCTAATAAATTAATTTGTAACTTTAACAGTATCCCAGAGAGTTATACTAAAACTAGCCATATGTTGGCATTCTCAAAACAGCATTTTATTCTCTGATTGTTGAAAGAAAGTGTAGTTTAAATGAATTTCCCCAGTCCATCAAATCACTTGCTTAATTTATTTTCATACACTATCAGTTTATGAATCCTTTATCTATGTTACAGATTTTCCATTCTGGTCTTTATCATTTTATCCTCCTCCATTCTATCTCTCACCTAGTTTAACCAAAATATGTGTCATATTTATTATCAATTACCACTTTAAGGTTTACAAAAACTGTCTCCTTTTATCCTCACAACAATCCTGTAACATAGGTGCTATTATTATTTCCATTTTACAAATCAGGAAATTGGCAAACATTGGTTAAATTACTTGCCTAGATTCACATAATTAGTAAGTTTTTGAGGCTAGATTTGAACTCAGTCATCCTGATTCTAAGTCCAGTGTTCTATCCATTGTGCCATGACTTACTGTATTATCAGTATTAAGCTCAAATTAAAATCAATAAAGGGAAATAGTATGTGTCATAGCATCAGACACATAAACGTTAAAATGTGTAACCAGAAAGAGAGGGGGATTGTTCATGTAGCAAGAATCACGGACAACTGTTCTTATAATAAGATATTAAAAGAACAAGAGAAAAGATTCCATACTGTTGGAAAGATGTAACACTGAGAAATTAAGGACAAAATTCCCATAAAATGAGAAGGTGTAGAAGTTTTGGGATCTAGCTCAGTAGCATAAACGCCCATTCCAATAAAATTTCAAGCTTTTAAAGTACCAAAGTATTGTTGATAAGAAAAGTAAACACAACCTAAAACCAAGAATAACCCGAGTATAATACTTCAGGGGAAAAAAAATGAACATTCTGTGAAATAGAGGACTTTCAAGCATTCCTGATGAAAAGAACAGAAAATTTGACTTTCAAATATAAGAATCAAGAGAAACATGAAAAGGCAAACCGGACAGAGAAATCATAAAAGACTTATTAAAGCTGAACTGTTTATATTCCTACATGGAAAGATGATATTTATAAATCATAAAACCGTTCTCAACATTAGTGTAGTTGGAGGAAATAGATAAATATATAGGTATATAGATAGCACAGAGTAAGTTGAATATGAAGGCATGATATCTAAAAAATAAAATTAAGGGATGAGAGAGGAATATATTGGGAGAAGGAGAAAGGGAGAGATAGAAAGGGTAAAATATCTAACATAAAAGAGGCAAGAAAAAAGGTTTCACAATGGAGGGGAAAAGGGGGGAAGTGAGAGGGAATGAGCGAACTTTACTCTCATCAGATTTGGCTTAAGAAAGGAATAACATACACACTCAATTGGGTATCTTACCCTACAGGAAAGTAAGGGGGAAAGGGATGGGAGGGGGATGATAGAAGGGAGGACATATTGGGGGAGGGGGTAGTCAGAAGCAAATACTTTTGAAAAGGGACAGGGTTAAAGGAGAAAATAGAATAAAGGTGGGGGGCCAGGATAGGATGGAGGGAAATAGTTATTCTTTCATAACATGACTATTATGGAAGTGTTTTACATAACTACATATGTATAACCTATACTGAATTGCTTGCCTTCTCAATGAAGGTGAATGGGGAGGAAAGAAGGGAGAGAATTTGGAGCTTGAAGTTTTAAAAACAAATGTTAAAAAAATGGTTTTTACATGCAGCTGGGAAATAAGATATATATAGGCAATGGGGTATAGAAATCTATCTTGACCTACAAGAAAGTAAGGGGGAAAGGAATGAGGGGGGATGAGAGAAGGGAGGGTAGATTGGGAAAAGGGGTAATCAGAATGCGTGTCATCTCAGGGTGGGGGGAAGGGGAGAGATGGGGAGAAAATTTGGAACTAAAAATTTTGTGGAAATGAATATTGAAAACTAAAAAATAATTAGTTATTTTTTTAAAAAAATTAAAAAAGAAAGCCTTCTTAACCAAAAAAAAAAAAAAAGTGAACACAACCAAGTACATGGCATTTTGCAAAGTGCTGTGGGAAACAGAGAATGGATGATAAAGTAGCCAGTGAAGCCATGAATTCTGAGGACACTTTCTTTGTGTAAAACACAAAAGAAATAAAACTTTTAAAGATAAAGTTAAAGAAAAAGCCACAACCAACTATTTACTTAACATGAACAATATAAGGATAAGCTCTCATGCCAATAAAGAACTCTTTTATTGGTCCTACCCCAACTCTTTACCATCTTAATTGAACAACATTCTATTCAAGATCTTCTCTTAGATATATATATATATATATAAACTACTGCTCTTTGGAAGCAGCTAGGTAGCACAGGGAATAAAGCACTAGCCCTGAAGTCAGGAAGCCCTGAGTTCAAATCTGGCCTCCGACACCTGACACTTAATAGCTATTTAGCCTTGGGTAAGACACTTAACCCCAAATGCCCTGCCTTTCCTCCTCAAAAAAATTTTTAAAAAAGTCATATAAACTACAGCTGTTCATTGCTTTGGCATCATATTTCACCCTAACTGATTGCAGAGGACAAACTAGAAAACCTCCAGCATTCTTGCCCAAGCTCTGTTTGTCTTCTATGTCTTATTATCTCATTTTTTATTATTTGGCTTATCCTCCCACTCAATCACATCTCCAGTTCCTTTACCTCTAATCTTTTTCACTGACTATAGGAAATCTTGGTTTCTAATCTGAAAAAGAAGGATTTATGATTTCTCCTCTGATTTATTCATGTTCTAGTTTTGAACTGACTTTTCTTTACAGGTACAATCTTTCTTGGGAATGCTGTTATAATCAAATACTCAACTGTATCTACTACCTCAATTATCTGGATGCTCCCTCTAAAGATGCAGATGGCTCTCTATCTCATGCAACTCTTATCCATGTCCTACCACAAGCTGGCTAGGAATTATACCTATCATACTTGAGGTTTTCCTTACTTTCTTTTGATATCACAAGAGTACATGTAGATCATATGGGCTGTCTACCTACTAACCTTTACCCCAGCTACATGGCTGTCCCATCTGTTCTTCTAATCACACATTTCCCTGATGGCATCTTTTTAGGCTTACTCTCATTAGAAGTTCCTTATCAGAATACTATTGAGCCATAAGATGTGGAGAGCAGAATGCAAAGTGAAGTGAGCAGATCCAGGAGAACACTGTATATAGTAATAGCAATATTGTATGTTGATCTATTGTGAATAACTTAGCTATTCTCAGTATTACAAGTACAATTTTGAAGGACTTATGATGAAAGGAGCTGTCCATCTCCAGAGAAGGAACTTGTTGGGCCTGAATGCAGATCAAAGATACTTTCTTCTTTACTTTATTTTTCTCTTTTTTTTGTCTATGTTTTTCACCCCATAGCATGACTTACAGAGAAACGTGTTTCGCTTGACTACACATGTATAATGTATGTCAAACTGCTTGCCTTCTCAATGGGGGGTAGGGAAAGAGGAAGAAAATTCACAATTCAAAATTTGAAAAAAAATAAGGTAAAATTATTTTTACATGTAATTGGGAAAAAATAAAATGTTAAATAAAAAATAAAGAAATTCCTCATCAGTCAAATGTTGCAGTGTTCTCAAACATACCTTTCTCCATTGCCTCTGTGAGATACTCATTTTGAATTTTTTGTTGACATTTATTCCATCAGTAGAATGATGTTATATAAAAAATGATGCTTTCTTTCCATGGGAAGTTTGGGGTATTAAAAGAGCTTTTCAGTTTCCTAAAGGCAATACTGAATCCTGCTAGGATGATGCCATAATAATTATATCTCAGTCCTATATGTCCTTTTATAATGTACAAAAGCAGGTGGCCTACAGCAGATTCACTAGTATAGACTGAGAAGTCCTAAGCAATAAAACAAACAAAAATTTTCAATCAAACTAGCTGATTAAGTTCTGAGACTGTGTGTATAGTTGAAAGAGTACTTGTGTCTCGGGTTCAGAAGATCTGGACACTAGTCCTGGTTCTGACATTTACTAGCTATATAAACCCAGACAAATCCTTAACCTCTTGTTCTCATTCTTTTTTCATCTATAAAATGATGATAACCATATCTACACTACCTATATCACAGACTTACGAGAAAAACAACTTCCAAAACCTTAAAATGTACTATAAATATCTTGTGATTATTAGCACTTAATTTATTCTGGCTTCCTTTCTGATACATGCAGTGTGTACGGGCTATGTAGGAATTCTTAGTTAATATAATGTCCCCTGAGGAAAATAAGTGAAAGAGTAACAGAGTAGAAAACCAGTAAGACAGAGGGAAAAGAAAGGTCAAGAATAAGTAAACAGAAAAAGAGTCATGAGTTTGAACAAGGTCAGATTTCAAACAAGAGAATACAAGTGGTCAACTTTCTATTTATTGGATAAAAATCTATCTATCCCCACTACAACTTAACTTCAAAATAAGAAGCAGCAAAAATCTTTAATCTGAAAAACTGTCAGAGAGGGGAGAGGGCTGTATTTCTGCCCTGACCAGATGACATGTGCAATAATGTGCTTTGCTTTAGGTGCTGCATTTTTGAAAGATTTATTTCTTTAAAAGAACATGGGGAGGGAATTTGAGACTGTGACATAAGAAGATGACTTGAAGGAATGATGGTTGACGAGCCTGGAGAAAGGAAGACGTGGTATGGTATGTGGGGAGCGGGGTGTGAGGAGGTAGGGAGGATGGTAACTGTCTTGAAATATTTGTAAAGCTGCCACATCAATCAATCAATCAATATCTACTAAGTGTCCTCTATGGTCCAAGCACTGTGCCACATGGCAGAGGCATCAACGTTGCTCTACTTAGTCCCATAATGTAGAACTAGAGGTACACGGTAGTCAACTGCCCTGAGGCAAATTTTAGCTTAGTACAAGGAAAAAAAAATTCTCCTAATAAGTATAATGCTCAAAATTAGAATGTAATGTTCAAAAAAGTTATGAGTTCCCTATCACTGGTGGTTTTCAAGCAGATGACAGCTGGCCATTTCTTGTAGAGGATATAACTGTTC
>CM053580.1:418940011-418959511 GCA_028627135.1 Pseudochirops cupreus | reverse complement strand
TTTAGCATAAGTAAAACATAAAAATAGTAGGTAATACCAGGTTTGGAGAGGAGAGTCAATCATGAGCTGGTCACTAAATACCTCTATACCTGTGATTAAAATATCAAAATTTGAGATCTAAAGTGAATCATTTAGTAACAAACTAATACATAAAATATGCACATATATGTCAACATGCTAATGTTTTTTTTCTATTCTCTTTTTCTCCAGATTATACTCAGGGATTCTTCTCCCATGCCCCAGCTTTTCTCTTGAAGCCTCACTTGAACCGCAGAATTCACACACTAAAAGTCTCCTCCACTCCACAACTTCCATTTAAGGAGGGTGCCTAGGGAAGTCATGTTTCATTTCTCTCTTATATACACTAAGGACTTTCTCTATCATGCTCCTCCCCAGTCTAGCTTTCTTTTATGTGTTATCTTTACTCATTAGCATGTGAAGGCAGGGACTACTTTTCTATTTACTTGTATTTGTATTCCTAGCCATTAGTGCTTAGCATATTTTAAGCACTTAAATTCTCATTTACAAACTAATAGAAATGTGCCTTGGTGTCCCTCTATATGAAAGAGGGCTTTTAATCGGTATTTTAATAAAGTGAGATAATATTTGAGAGTGTAAATACAAATATTTGTGGGTAAATGGCAAATAATTATTTTTAAATTGGCTGGATGAACAATCATAAAAATGCCAAGTAGAAAAAGTTTATCTTGTCTTTCATAACTATTAAACTAAATCCTTGACTCAGACTTGTGGAAGAAAAGAATGAGTAAGGAATTTTATAAAATTTGCTTGGGAAGCATATTGTTAATACAGGAGGTGTATTCTTAATGTATTTTTGCTTAATGGGAAATTGATCCCATTAATTCATTAATAGGCCCATGTAACCTGCCTAAGTCACATGAGTCTATGGTAGGAGGAGCTTGCCAAGTGGGTGGAGCAGGAAAGAGTCCAGCAGGAAGAGTGGAGCAGAGCCCAGAGGAAGTTGGTCAGAGTAATTAGATCTGACCAAGAGAGAGGAAGCAGGCAACAAGCTATGAATGTTTGTTTGTGGGAAGGCCCTAGCAGAGAGAAGGTTTGGGGATGGCAGTACCCTCTGCATGGTTATTGTGTATAGATTTCTTTGTTGTTATGGTAGATTTGGCTTTCTGGCATCAGGATTTGACTTTTTAGTGTCAGAATAAATGTTTTGGATCTGTCTTCCATGTGAAGAGTCTATTATATTTTGCAATTCAGAATTATGCCAGCATGTTCATAGCTGCCATGGGCATTATAGGAGGGGAAGAAGAACAAGAGACATAGCAAAGAAATATATTAGGATTATAGATAATAAATGTGAAACAGTACTTTCAGCTATCACCTCCACCTCCCCAAAAAACAGGTATAAGCAATATATGAATTATTCAATAACTATTATCTGATCATGACAAACACTAAATTATCCTTTTATTCTAATGACTATTATAGGGCACTGTGCTATACCCACTACTATAAAAGTCACCTCATGTGCATCACATCATTCCAATTATTTCTTCATTGTTAAGTCACCTCCTCATGTTGAAACAGCGAATACAAATTGATGTTACACCATGCATACAGAGAACTCAAATTTCTCTTCCATTTTAACCCATTTATAATCATTATGAATGTTATAATCATCATTTATATTAAGGCTTGTAATATTATTTCCTAACAACAATCCAATGAAGTAGATAGATTTCTTCTCAAGATTCAACTCACAATGGCCCAGCTCAAATTTTCCATTATCCTTGTCAATAAATCCCTTCTATTATCTGTTCACTGGATGTTAACTTCTGTTATTCTTCATATGAAAAGTTTTTATTTTTGTCAGAAAGACCTTGTTCTTAGATCTCTTAACTTTGATTCACCATTTTCAAATTCCACGTATAGATTTTCCTCTTTTTCCCATTTAATTTTTTTAAGTTTTGCTTTGCCATGAAAACATTTAGCAATGTAATTCATATACAATTTATTCAAAATACAGTTGTGTCACATTTCATTACCATTTGCCTTGCTGTAATAGATATCTTGGCATAACCCAGACTTAGTACCTGTTTTATTTATTTATTTTAAAGTATTTTTAAAAAATCAGCCAAGATCTGCTTTCTCAGCTAAGATCCTCCTTTAACCCTCTCCTCCCCATCTAACCTGAGAACAAAAGAAAAACAGAACCCATTACAAACATGTATAGTCAATAAAAAAAAAAAAAAGCAAGCCCACGTTGGCTGCGTAAAAAAAAAAAATTTCATTCTGACTCTTAACCTGCTGTTAGAAGAGTAGCACATTTCACCATTAATCCTCTAGATGCCTGGCTTATCATTACACTGATAAGAGTTCATCACAAAATTATTCCATCACATTTATGTACCATAATTTCTCCTTCAGATTCCCATCTATTGCCACCTCAAAAAGAGCTATAAATATTTTTATACGTCTCCTAAAGTTTTTTTGGCTTGGGAGTCATCTCTTTCCCTAAATTTACCATCTTTCTAATTCCCCCTCCCCACTTCTCTAGTTTCCCTACTATTTTTCTGTTAAGTAAAATGAATTTTTGTAAACAGCTGTGTCTATGTTTGTATTTTTCTCTTTTGACTAGTTCAGATGAGAGTAATTTTCAAGAGTCTACCCCTTTCCCAACACCCTCTTCTTTGTTTGTACAGATATCTTCTGGTACACCCTGATTATGTTAGATAATTTTCCCTAACCTTCCTTTTCCCTTCCCTCTAGTGTATTTCTCTTCCCTTTTCTTAAGATCATCATCAAGACATAGCAGATTCACTCTCAGATCTTGTCTAATGGGTTTCCTTCTATATCCCCTGAAAATGATAAAGTTCAGAGGGAACTTCTGCATCATCTCCCTATATATATATATATATATGAAAGTAAGCAATTTATCCCTGTTTAGTCCTTCACCATTGTTCATTCGTGTTTATCTTTTTTATACTTCTCTCCACTCATGTGTCTGAACTTCAAAGTTTATTCTCACTCTTTCTTTTCATCAGGGATGAATGGAAGATTTCTATTTCATTAAATATCCATCTCCCCTTTACAGGATTAGACTCAGTTTTGCTGGGTTAAGTTATATAGTTGGTTGTAATCTAATATACTTTGCCTTCTGGAACACTATATTCCAAGTTCTCTGCTGCTTTATAGTGATTGCTCTAGATCATATATGATACTAACTGTGGAGCCTTGGTACTTGAATTTGTTTATTTTTTCTGGCCGTTTGCAGTATTTTTTCTTTGACCTGGAAGCTCTAGATTTTACCTATGATGTTTCTGGGACTTCTCATTCTAAGGTTTCTTTTAGGAAGTGACTGGTGAATTCTTTTTATTTATAAACTGTTGCCTGGTCGTTCTAAGATATTGGGGGAGTTTTCTTGTAAGATTTCTTGAAATAGAATATCTAAGTTCTTTTTTTTGGATCATTTTTCAGATAGTCTAGTGATAGTGTTTTCCAAGTCATTTTTTTTCCTATGAGATACTTCACATTTTCTTTTAATTTTTAGCCTTTTGGCTTTATTTTAATATTTTATATTGCCTCATAAACTAATTGGCTTCTAATTGGTCCATTTGAAATTTTTGGGAGTGTGTTGTTTGGGTAAAGTTTTGTACTTGGTGATAAGACATTCAATTTCCTTTCTAATTCTTTCTTCCATAAATCTAATTTCTTTTCATATTTCCTCAAGCACTCTTCAGTCATTTAGAGGAATTGTGGACTGGAACTCAACTGTATTGCTTCTTTCAACTCCCCCATCTTTAATAATCAGTAAACATTTATTTAGCACCTCTTATGTTTTAGGTACTGTGGTAAGCCCTGGGGACAGAAAAACAGGCAAAAGAAAGTTCCTGCTCTCAAGGAGCTCACAATCTAAGGGAGGGGATAGCATGTAAACAAATAGGTACAAAGCAAGCTAAATTCAGGATAAAAAGGAAATAATTAAAAGAAGGAAAGCACTAAAATTAAGAGAGGTTAGTTAGTTGGTACTTACGCTAAGGAAGAACAATAGTTAGAATGAAGGAGGGAGAGTATTCCAGGCACGGGGGATAGCTAAAGAAAATGTCCAGAACTGAGAAATGGAGTATCTTGTTAATGGAACAGCCAGGAGGTCAGTGTCACTGGAGAGAAGAATGTGTTGAAATGGACTATTTATGCCTGACCTGTGGTAGAAATTTCTAAGCTAAAATTGGACTTATCAGTCATAGTTGAATACACTATACCTTCCCATCAATATTATGATGTTGTGCATCCTCTTCCAGTGTATTGGGGAGTAAGGTATAAAAAGACTGGAAAGATCAAAGGGGGGTTAGGTAATGGAGGGTTTTGAATGCCAAACCCAGCAATTTGTATTTGCTTCTGGAAGCCATGGGAAACTATTGGAGTTTCTTGGCCTTGGGAAGGGGTGGAGATGGAGGAGAAAGGGAGGGGAGTTGACATGATTGAACCTATATTTTAGGAAAACCACTTCACTGGTTGAATGTAAAATGCATTGGAGGGAGGAGAGACTTGAAGCAGGCACAGCCACCTGGCAGTCTATTGCAATAATCCAGGCATGAAGTGATGTGGGCCAACATTAGAGTAGTAACAGTGTCAGAGGAGAGAAAGGGGCACATTTGAAAGATGTCCTAGAGGTACAATCAACAGGCCTTGACAACAGCTTGGATATGGTGATGTGAGATAATGAAGAATACAAGAAAACTCCTAGATTGCAAGCCTGAGGGACTGGGAGGAAGATCTTGCCCTGTACACTAATAGAAAAGGTAGAGGGAAAAGAAGAGTTTAGGGGGAAAGTTCTGTTTCGGTCATATTGAGCTTCAGATGTACGTTGGATATGCTGTTCAAAATGTCTGAAAGGCAGTTGAAAATTACAGATTGGAGATCAGCAAAAAGACTGAAGCAGGAAATGTTAATTTGAGAATCATAAGCATAGATGTAGTAATTAAATCCATGGGAGCCACAGAGGTCACCAAATGAAGGAGTATAGAGAGGAAAGAGAAGAGGACCAAAGACAGAATCTTGAGGGATACCTACAGTTAGGCAGTGTGATCTGGAGGACAGATAATCCAGGAAAGGAGACAGAGAAGGAGCTGCCACATAACTAGAAGGAAAACAAGGCAAGAATGGTGTCCTGAAAACCTAGAGAAAAGAGAGTATCAAGTCGGAGAGAATGATCAACAGTATTGAAGAGGTGAAGGAGAATGAGGATTGAGAAAAGGCCACTGAATTTGGCAACTAAGAGATCACTGTAACTTTGGAGAGAACGGTTTTGGTGGAATGATGAGATTGGAAGCTGAATTTTATTTTATTTTGTTTTTTTTGCTTTTGTTTGCTTTTTTAGGAGGGGGAAGATAGTCCAGTTGGGGTTAAGGGACTTGCCTAAGGTCACATGGCTAGTTTTTTGTGTTAAGTGTCTGAGGCTAGATTTGAACTCAGGTCCTCTTGACTCCAGGGCCGGTGCTCTATGTACTTCACCGTGAAGCTGCCCTATGGAAGCTGAATTTTAAAGGGTTAAAAAGAGAGAAAAGAGAAAGTGGAGATACCTATTATAGACAGTCTTTTCAAGAAGTTTAGGTACAGAGGGCAGAAGAAGTTCAGGACAATAGTTAGCAGAAACAAAAGGAATAAATGATGATTTTTTTTTCAGGAGAGGGGGGAGAGGGGAAAGTTAGTAGGCACAGGATAAGAGCCAGTAGAGAGGGGAAGATTGAAAATAAGAGATGACAGAATGGGCAATCTATTGGTGGAGATGGAATAGGATCACTTGATCAAGTAGAGGGGTTGGCTTTGATACGGAGTAAGGCCACTTCATCATGTGAAAAGTGGAGAAAAAATAGCAGAAAGCATCTTAGTAATAGGAAATGAGGAAGTAAGGAAAGGAGGGAGTTCATGGCAAATTACTTCAATTTGTTCTTGTCAAATATGAGGCAAGATTCTCAGCTGAGAGAGTGGAGGGAGGGGAAGTCATAGGAGGCTTAAGGAGGGATGAGAAGTTTTGGATCAGCTACAGTACAGAGGAAAGTGAGTTGATAAGGAATGTATAGTAGGATTGTTTAGTAGTAATAAAGGCCCAGTTGAGGTTTTCTAACATAAATTTGAAGTAGATTCAGTCAGAATGGTTATGTGATTTTCTTCACCTTCCTTCAATGGCATGTGTGTAGGTGAGAAGGAAAGATATGGCAGGAACAAACCAAAGCTAGGTCTTGGCTGAGAATAACTGGAAATATGATGCGGAGACTAAGGACTCAAGATAGGAGGATACTGTAAAGTTGAATTGGTTCACCAAGGAGTCAACAAGGGGAAAAAGGAGAGAATGGCAAGTGTTAAGTGAAATGTACTGGGAGAGATTTGAGGGGTAAAAGAACTGAAGGTCATAATGCAGATAAAAAACAAGGTTATGTAAGGGAAGACAAGGTGAGATGATAAGCAAAAAGATAATGGTCAACTAAAGGGATTTCAGAATTTCTGAATATGAAGGTAATACATTTGTGAGTGGGTGGCTAGGTGGCACAGTGAATAGAGCACCGGCCTTGGAGTCAGGAGGACCTGAGTTCAAATCTGTTCTCAGACACTTAACACAAAAACTAGCCGTGTGATCTTGGGCAAGTCACTTAACCCCAATTGCCCTGCCAACCCCTGCCAAAAAGCAAAAAAAAATCATTTGTGAGTGATGGCAAGATCAAGGGTGTGATCATCTTTGTGTATGACTGAGGTAGAGTGGAGGAGTAGCTTGAGGAACTTAGTGATTAGAGTGTTTGAAGGAGAATCTAGCTATCTAGCTAGCTAGCTAGCTGTGTATATATATATATATATATATATATATGTATGTATGTATGTGTGTATGTATGTATGTATGTATGTATGTATATGTGGTGGTCCCCTAGTATGAGGGCAAGAATTAAGGAGAAAAAATTTTAACCCGGGTATGAATTTACTGAGGAAGGGAGGTGACCTGTGGGTCAGTAGACAACAGCTAGAGGGAATTTGATTGGGCAATAGACATGAATAGCATGAATCTTAATGGAAAAGATATGACTACAATATGTTGTTTACAAGAAACACGCTTAAAACAGAAACACACACACAAAGAATAAGGGGCCAGAGCAGAATCTATTATGTTTTTGCTGAGGTATAAAAATGGGGATAGTAAACATGATCTCAGACAAAGCAAAAGCAAAAATTGACCTAATTAAAAGAGATAAGCAGGGAAACCTCATTTTGCTAAATGATACCACAGACAATGAATATTAATATTAAACATATATACACCAAATAGCAGAGATTCAAATTCTTAAAGAAAAAGTTAAATGAGTTACAGTGGGAAATAGACAGCAAAATATACTTGTGAGGGAGCTCAGTTTTCCCCTCTCAGAATGAGATAAATTTAACCTTAAAACAAACTATAAAGAAGGAAATAAATAGAATCTTAGAAATTTTAAAAATGATAGGCCTCTGGAGCAAATTAAATGGAAATAGAAAAGAGAATACCTTCTCAGCAGTACATGGCACCTTCAGAAAACTGACCATGTTATTAGGGCAGAAAAACCTCACAACCAAATGCAGAAAAGCAGAAATATTAAATGCAACCTTTTCAGATCCCAATGAGGTAAAAAGAAATACATTAAAGTGCTGTGGAATCATAAATAAAATGATGAATTGAAAACTAAATAATCTAATCCTAAAGAATGAGTGGGCCAAAGAATGAATCCTAGAAATAATCAATATTTAGATTAAAGAGAACGACAATGAGACAACATAACAAAATTTATGGGATAAAGCCTAAACAATACTGGGGGAAAAAGGTATATCTTTAAACACTTACATCTATAAAACAGAGAAAGACCAGAACAACGAATTAGGCAAACAAATTAAAAACAAATTAAAAAAAAACAAAACTGGAAAAAGAACAACTTAAAATCTCCAATGAAACACCAAACTGGAAATCCTAAAAATCAAAGGGGAGATTAATAAAACCGAAAGTAAGAAAAACATTGAACTAATAAATAAAATTAATGGATGGCCTTATGAAAAAAAACCCCAATAAAATAGACAAACTATTGATTGATTTGATTTTTTTAGAAAGGCAAGAAAAAAACAGCATTATTATTATGAAATACTGAAAGGATGAATTCATCACCAATAAAGATGAAATTAAAATAATTTTGGAGTCATTTTGCCTAACTACATACCAATAAATCTCAAAATCTAAATTAAATGGATGAATATTAATGAAAAATATAAATTGCTTGGATTAACAGAAGGGGAAAGACAATATTTAAATAACCTTATTTAAGAAAAAGAAAATTGGACAACTCATAAATTAGCTCCCTAAGAAAAAAATCCTCATGGCCAGGTGTATTCACAAGTGAATTCTACCAAATATTTAAAGAACAATTAATTCCAATACTATTTAAACTTTTTTTTTTAATTAGGCAAAGAAAGAATCCCACAAACTCTTTTTAAAGACACAAATATGGTGCTAATACCTAAACCAGGAAGAGCAAAAATAAAGAAAACTATAATCCAATTTTCCTAATGAATATGGATACAAAAATTTTAAATAAAATTCTAGCAAGGAGATCACAGCAATATATCACAAAGATCATATACTACAATCAGGCAGGATTTATAGCAGGAATGCATAGCTGGCTCAACATCAACAAAACCATCAGCATCATTGGCCATTTCAATAACAACAACAAAAATTATACGATCATCTCCATAGATGCTGAAAAAGTTTTTGATAAAATATGGCATTTATTCCTATTAAAAACACTAGAAGGCAAAAGAAGAAAAGTAACTTTCCTTAAAATATTTTTAAAATGATATCCCTCTGAAACTGTCAGTAAACATTATCTATAATGATGATAAGCTAGAAGCTTTTCCATCAGAAGCAAAGTAAGAATGTCCATTACCACCACTATTATTGAGTATTGCTCTAGAAATGCTATTAAATATCAACAAGAAAAGGAAAAGAAATTGAAGGAATTAGAATAGGACATAAGGAAATAAAACTATGACTCTTTGACAATAACATATGATGGCATACTTAGAGAATCCTAGAAAATGAAGTTGAAAGAATTAACAACTTCAGCATAATTGCAGGAAATAAAATAAACCCACATATATCATCAGCACTTCTTTATATTACCAACAAACTCCAGTAGCAAGGGATAGAGAAATTCTATTTAAAATAACCACAAATAATATAAAATACTTGAGAGTCTGCCTTCTAAGACAAATCCAGGAACCACATGAACACAATTGGAAAGTATTTTTCACACGAATAAAGTCAGATCTAAACAACTGGAGAAACATTAATTGTTCATGGGTAGGCCAAGTCAATATGATAAAAACTACAATTTTACCTAAATTAATTTACTTATTCATTGTCATATCACTTAAATTATCCTAAAAAATTATTTTATGGAGCTAGGATAAATAATAACAAAATTGATCCGGAAAAACAAAAAGTCAAGAACATTAAGGGAATCAGTGAAAAAAATGCAAAGGCAGTACCAGATCTTTAAACTGTATTAAAAAGCAGTAATCATCAAAACCACCAGGTACTGGCTAAGAAACAAAGTGGTGGACCAGTGGAATAGCTTAGGTATTCAATAGTAAAATACCAAAGTAATCTAGTGTTTGATAAACCCAATGACCCAAGAGTTTGGGACAAAAAAAATCGCTACTTGACAAAAATTGCTCAGAAAACTGCAAAACAGTTTGACAGAAACTAGTTATAAAACAACAGTTCATGCTGTATACTGAGATAAGGTCAAAATGGGTACAAGATTTAGATAGGAGAGCATGGGAAATTTTACCTATCAGATTTATGTATACGGGAAGAATTTATAACCAAATAAGAGATAGCATTATGCGATATTAAGTGGCTAATTTTTATTATATCAAATTAAAAATTTTTGCACAAATAAAGCCAACGTATCCAGGATTACAAAGGAAGCAGAAAAGTGGGGTAGAATATTTTTTTACAGCCAGTTTCTTTGATAAAGGACTAATTTCTCAAATATATAGAGAATTGAGGCAAATTAATAAGAATACAAATCATTCTCCAGAACAAATGGTCAAAAATATGAACAGAATATTTAGAAGAAATCAAAGCTGTCTATAGTCATATGAAAAGAAATGCTCTAAATCACTGTTGCTTAGAGAAATGCAAATTAAAACAACTCTGAGGTACCACTTCACATCATATTAGATTAACTAATATGACAACAGGAAAATGACAAATGTTGGATGGGATGGAAAAAATCGGGACACTGATGCACTATCAGTGGAATTGTTTGGAGAGCCATTTGGAACTATGCCCAAAGGGCTATAAAAATGCATACGCCTCTGTCTCAGCAATACCACAAAGTGAAATGAGCAGAAACAGGAGAACATAGTACATAGTAACAGAAATACAGTATGATAATCAACTGTGAATGTCTTAGCTATTCTCAGCAATACAATGATCCAAAACAATCCCGAAGGACTTATCCACCTCCAGAGAAAGAACTGATGGCATCTGGATACAGATTGAAACATATTTTTTAAAATTGTTCTTGGTCTGCGTTTTATTTTGCAACATGGATAATATGGAAGTGTTTAGCATCACTGCATGTGTAATTTTTATCAAATTGCTTGTCTTCTAAAAGAGGGGTGTAGGGAGGAGAGAATTTGGAAATCAACATTTTTATGTTAAAATTTCTCATTGACATATAATTGAGAAATAAAAAATAAATACGAAAGGAAGAAATATGACTGTGTGGTAGAAGGAAGGCCAGAACCTGCAAGTAGCAATGGTGAGCAAAGGAGTGTTCCAGCTCCCTCGCCTTAAGCAGCAAGAGAAGCAGCAAGAGTGAAGGTACATCCGGTTCTGGTAAGTACTCCCTACTCTAATCCATTGTCTATTCAGCCACCAAAGTGATCTTCCACAAGTATAGGTCCAACTCTGTCATTCTCCTATTCAATAAAATCTGTGGCTCCCTACCTCCTCCAGAATCAAATACAAAATCTTCCGTTTGGTTTTTAAAGCCCTTCATAACCCAGAATACCTGTCTCCCCCCACCCCCTCTCCAACACACCACCATTTCAGCGTTCTCATACCTTACTCTCTGCCAGGTATTGCATTCTGCTGGAGAAGATGTGGGTATGTTTGTGTGTAAATACAACATGGACACAAAGCAAGTTTGGGGAGGTGAATGGAAGACTGGGCAAGTCTGATTTTAGAAATTGGCAGCTGAGTTGAATCTTCAAGAAAGCTAGGAATTCTAAAATGAAGAGGTGAGGAGAAAGTTCATTTCAGGTATTGAGTAGGGCAGTGAAATGATTAGAACTTTGTTTTAGGAAAACTCTTTTGAGAGCTTTGTAGAATACTGATTGCAATGAGGTGAAACTTAATGCAGAGAAATCAATTAGGAGGCTATTGTAACAGTTCAGCTAAGAGGTGATAAGGGTTTGAAGGGTGGCAACTATAGGAATAAAGAGAAGAGGATATATTCAAGAATTACTATTGGTAAAGAAATGAAAATATTTGGAAAATGATTGTATGTGTTGATAGGTGAGAATAAAGAATATATGATTATACTGAGGTTGTGGACCTGAAGTACTGGAAAGATCATAGTACCCTTGTCAGAAGTACAGGAAGTTCATGGATTTAGGGGAAAAGGCAATGAGTTAATTTCTTGTAAATTATGAGTTTGAGATACCTAAGGAAAAATCTAGTACAAAATGTACACTAGCAGTTGGTGACGTAGGCTAGAAGCTAGATGTACAGGAGTCAGGAGTTATTTACATGGAGATGATACATAAACTCATGAAAGTTGATGAGTCATTTGAGAGGGTTTAAGAGAGAGAAGTAAAAGGGGTCCAGAAAGAATTTTGATGGATGTCACCTTTGAAGGTGACTGAACACAAGAGGTTGAGGAGTAAAAGAAAAGAAGAAGGAATGCAAAGAGAATTCAGTGTCATGAAAACTGAGAAGAGAAAATATCTATAAGTAAAGGGTAATTAGTGATCAGTGTCAAATGCTGCAGAGGGTTAAAACAAAACATGAAGATTAAGAAAAGGACAACAGCTCTAGCAATTAAGAGACTTGGTAAATATGAAGAGAGCAGCTTAAATTGACTGATGAGGTCAGGAGCCAAACTGTAAAATGGTTGAGGAGTGAGAGGGAAGAAAATGGGTTATTATCATTATTATTTTATTAGTGAGAAAACAGAATCATAAAGATGAGATGACTTGCCTAGAGATCACACAATTATTAGACATCAGAGACAAAATTTAAACCTTATTGATTCATCACTCCAAATATAGCTATCTTTCTATAGTCTTTTGCTTCTAATCACTCTGGCTTGAGTAGAAGGTTTGGGAAAGTGAAGAGTTAGAGAAAAAAAAATTAGAAAAACAAAACAGGAATGAAATGTTGGAGTCAAAGTCAGAAGGGGCAAAAGTTCCAAACTAGGGAGTTTAAACTCTATTCAGAATCTCTTTTCATAGAGGAATGGAAAGTATTGGTAATGTGGAGGATGGACATAAAAGAGGTAAGTAGGCTATTTAGGGGTCTGCTTGCAGCAATCTACATATAAAGTTACAAACTAGAATGGTGACAGTGAAAACTGAAGGGTGGGGAATAAGAGTAGGTGCAAAATTATGAAAAAGTATTCAGGACTTGAGTGACAGGATTGTGAAGACAAAGGTGGCTTCAGCTTACAAGCAAGGTCATAGATATACATACAGATTTACAAAGTGTCCAGTGGGAGGAGGCCCTGAAGTTATAATAGAGGATGCAATAACCAAGAGATACAGTTGAGAAAGAGATGAGCAATTAGGGAATGATCACCCTTACTGAGAATGAGTGTAGACAGGAAGTTGAGAGTAGGAAAAGGAATAGCAAAGGAGACTGAATAGTGATTAAAAGGTCAGAAAAATAAAGATATCATAGCCTTACTTAATGTAGTAGATTATCTCAAGAAGAAGAGAATGGATATTCAATATTGTGAAATGATGCAGGGAAGTCAAGGAGAATTGGACCTTGGAAAAGACAATTAGATCTGGCAATTAGGAGGTCACTGATGACCTCCATAAACACTTTTAAACAGAGTAAAAGTGATAAAAGTGAGAGTTCAGAGAATTGAGAAAATTGGACGATGAGGCAGTGGTTGTAGCCCATTCCTGCTAGAGATTTGTTTATATCTGTCCATCTCATCAGAGACAGAATGAGATTCACCTAAAGCATTGTTCTACAATAACAAATCATGTTTTGGATTGAAATCAAGTATTCAAATAAAATCTCATGAGAGACTTTAAACAAATGAGAATACATGCTGGTAGATACAGACAAGTATTGATTGAGTTGTGAAACCTTTTTGAAGTTCTCAAGGTATCAAGATCATTTTAATAGCCACATGCAGCCAATGTGCTTACATTCAAGAGTAGATGTCCAGATGGGTAGTAGTGGTAAAACTAAAGAGCTCAGATGCTAAATGACACACAATTCTGAACATGTAGACATTTCTTTAGGCTTCTGAGAGAAAGGAAGATATCAACTGATTACATGTATATGCTAAAACTATGCCAGAATTGTGAAAAACAAAAATATCTTAATAGAAAAAAATTTTAAATAGTACCTAAAACCAAAAGAAAATAATATTGTTTATGGAAAGCTTATCTCTTGTTAATTAACCCCCTCCCCCAAAAGATCCAGAAAACATCAACACCTATTATGTGAGACCTACTCTCCCATGTAAACCAAAATCTTTATGTAGAATCATTTATATAGGAATCATAGGTATTATCAATAAGGCAAACAGTAGTGAACAGGTAGATATTTGCAAGAAAAATCCAAGAGTGGATCATATCTTTCAAATTTTAGAATTTACTAAAAGATATAAATGCAAAGATTCCATTGTGCCTATTTTTTTGTTGGTTATGAAAAAGCATTTGATTTGGTAGGGCTAAGGCCCCTTTCCAATAAGATGTTTCTTGTCCATACACCAAAATCATTCATGATTCTTTGAAAGGCATAAAAGAAATAGCCTTGTTCAGTCACCTTCTGATAATAAATATAAGGTAAGGCATAAGACAAGGAGATAAATACTTTTAACAAAGGTACTGGCCATTACAATTGAAGAGACAGAATACACAGTTTTAGCTGAAAAGGCAATTCTCCATAGATAACAGCATCTTTCAGCTCCTGTTTGAGAATGATATTTTGCTAATTGCATCAAGCTCTAGAAAACTACAGAGCCTTTTAGAAGAGATCTGTAGCCACTACAAAGAATTTGTCTTGATCATCTTTGCAGGTAAAGAATACCTACTGCCCAAATTATGACATACAACACACACATACACATATACACACACACACACAAACACACACACACATATATAAACAAACTATGCAGTTTTTCCATCTGTGTGTGTGTTGTGTGTGTGAGAGAGATAGAGACAGAGAGACAGAGAGAGAGAGAGAGACAGAGAGACAGAGAGAGAGAGAGAAAATATACATACCTACACAATATCTGCGGCAAACAATACTGATAGATAATGAGTTGGGCCAAGAATTGAACAGGAGGAGGATAATGGGCTGAATTTCCTTCAGGAAATTGCAAATCTCCTTTAATAACTCCAGGTTTCCCATGAAAGGAAAGCACTGTCCTTCCAAAGCCAACATTCTACCACTGATGTTTTAAAGGATCAGGGAATGGAACACAATGTATCCAAAGAACTAATAATGAACATCACATAAAGGGCAGTAGATAAGCTCCCTTTAGGTATGAGCAGAATGTAACACATAACCAATGAGGAATTTCAAATAAGAACAAGAAGCTCTCATGATAGGAAGGTAAGATAGTCTGGTCACCTTATAAAAGGAAGAGATAACAGGTGAACAATCAGGATATTCTGCTGGTATCCTGATAGTCAGAGAAAGTGAAAAAGATCTTCAGTACATCAGGTGAATAACCTACTAATAGGAAAACCTGGACATTAATTATACAGGATAGGTAGACATGGATAGGTTGTGACTTACATTGTCAGAAGGAACTTACAAATGAAATCAGAGATCCATTTTACTAGTGAGTATTTATAAATATTGAGGGAGATAGATCATTGATTCTTTGACATTTTTTACATTCTAAAGCATATGGTTGCCTTAGGCCATTGTAGCTTTGAAGATATGTGCCTGCTCGGCCTTCCTGGTAGCAGGAATTATACCCAACTCCTCAAGTCAGTTTCAATATGGCAATTTGCACATATCTTCAGTATGAACAAAGATATTTCTCTCCATATTTAAGTATGAATAAATGAAACGAAATACAATGCATTCTGCATTTAATTTTCAGAAATGAAGATTTTGACCAAACTGAGTATATACACATATACACATTCACACACAGACACACATCATTATCACTATCATCATCACTTTAGTGGGAGTGGGGTAATATAAGCATCCTATTAATACAACTTTGAAAGTGACATCAGAGCAGTAAACTAAAATCTGCAACCTTCTTTTCCTACCAAATATTAATTAGCTTTATTTCACTGAAGCAAAGTAAATATTTAAAGGTGGGAGGGGCCCTAATTCAATGCCTTTAAATTTAAAATAAGGAAACAGAGGCTTAGAGTCCACGTGACTTGCCCAAGCTCACACCACTAGCAAAGTGGCACAGCTGAATTGGAATTCAGGTACTCTGACTCCAAATGATATATTTATTCCAATGTACACATTGCTGCCCCTACAGAGTCAGTTAATTGACTACAGGATTGTTCATTAATCCTTATAAGTAATTAATCAAGCACAAGTTTTATTAATACAGTATTAAAACCTACATATTATGACATCAGTGCTGAAAGTTGGAAGGGCACTGAGTACTTTAGTTCCTACTTCAATAGAGAGAACAGAGGATGACAGCTTCATTAATATCTGTACAGTGGTGCTATCTGATTAGATTGTGTCCCCATTTCATTAATCTTTGTTTGAAGTGGGGTAGAGGAAAGAAAGCGGGGAGTGGAACAGTAAAGTTGGCTTTGGAAAGGCTAGATCCTTTTTTGCTGTCTGGAAGAATTTACTAGCCATTCACATCTCACAAGCTGGATACTCAGTTATCCTTCATAAGAAGTACGTTTTTGTAATGCTCATATTTTACTGTATAGTAACTTTGTAATAATGTATTTTATAGAAGTGGAAATCCCATTTTTTAATCCCAAGTGAGGTCTTAAATTGAAAACTGCAGTTCATCAAAAAAGGCACATTATATTTCAAAGGAACTATGGAAGGTTTGAATTCCTATATTATAAACTATGATAGAGTATTGAAAATAAATTTTCCAGGTGGAAACAAAAGTGGAATACTAATAGAAAGATAACTCTTCAATCAAGATTATATTCAAGGAAACATGTTTTTATAATTTATATATTACTATTAGAACTATCTTTGGCTCTAATGATAATATCTTAATTGCCAATTTATATAGTGAAAAATATTAATTTTATCACATTTAATATTTTTCTTGGGTGATGTAGGAAAGAGCCACATTATGGCAATTTCTTTGTAAAGTTTCAGTGTTCATTTGCTCACTAAACATTTATTTCACACACACTATGCCCAAGGTTCTGTGATAGTTGAGTCTTGGTAAATTCTGTATTTTGGCCAATATTAATACACATTTTTATATAATACATTTTCAAAGGAGACCAATGACATCACTATATAAGTGATATTCTGATCTGCAGGTGAATTGGGTTTAAGTGAAGGAGAGTTGTGCAAAACTGTCAGCCTTACTCTTTTCCAGAGTCGCTGAAATCCAGTGGCAAGATAAAAGTCAGGACAACTGGCAACAGCCAGGGATGTGGTGGATGACCTTGGCGTCTTTGGTGTGTGATCGAACTCTATGCACTCCACAAGACTTGTGTCAGTTGCCTTCATAGCCACTGAACAAATTGTTCTCGCCTGCCCATTCTACTGTGAGGTCTTCACATGCTTGAGGTAGGCATCTCCCAAATTATCAACAGAAGTCTGTCAGCTACCCTCAACCTGATTAAACTCATCTGCCAAGATAGTTTACTGAGGTGTGGCCACTGGGCTTGCTAAATCTTCTTGGAGTCACAGGTGAGAGTTTGGTGACATGTACATACTAAAGGTGGGTGAGCAACCTGAAAAGGAGCTCAGCAAGCCCTGTCACCAGAGGTACTCAGGGAACAGAGCAGTTAGCCTGGAGGACACTCACTAGCTGTGTGACTCTGAGCAAGTCACCTAACCTATTTGTTTCATCCACTGGAGAAGGAAATGGCAAACCACTTCAGTACCTTTGCCAAGAAAACCCCATAGAGGGTCATGAAGATTCAGATACAACTGAACAACCGAACTACAACAACCAAAGTATTTTAGTTTCCTCCTTCTATAAAATGAAAAGATTGGAGTAAATGATTTCTCAGATCCCTTTATGATGTAAGATTCTGTAGCTTAACATAATTCATAATACATATAAATTATATAATAATGTTAATAATAAAATTTAACAGATAGTCCTATAAGTGTAGTCCTATTAAATATGGACACAATTTTTTTAATTCCAAAAAAGAAAAAAATCTCATCAACAAGCAACATTTTGTTTGTGAAAATCTTACTGATTTTATACAGAAATATATTAAAGGTTACTTCATATATCAAGGATATGTAATTCCAGTGTTGGTGTCATATCATTTGACATAGATCACAGCTCCTTTATAGTTATTAGACAGGCAACATTTAGGAGTTACTATGGCCAAAAAAAATTGCCATTGCAAATTCTACAAGCATTTATTAAATGCCAACCATATAGCAGGCACTGTGCTAGTCCTTGGGCATACAAAGCCAGAAACAAACTTGTACTCGCACATAACATGCTTATGTTTTACTAGGGAAAGGAGAATGATATGTTCATAGAAAATAAAATACACACATATATGTGTGTGTATGTGCATATATACATGTGTATGTATATACGTATGTGTGTGTGTGTATGTGTGTGTGTGTGTGTGTGTGTGTGTGGAGAGACAGAGAAAGACAGAGAGACAGAGAGACAGAGACAGAGAAAGCTATATCCAAGGGGAAAGAACCAGTTACTGGAAGAATCAGGGTAGGGTCAGGCAGAAAGTGAGCTGAGCTTTGAAGGAAGTAAGAGATCATAGGAGGTGAAGGTGAAGAAGGAATGCATTCCAGGCTATGGGAACAATTTGCACAGACAAAAATATGAGAGAATATACTGTGTGGATAATTGCTTGGCTTAAAAATAATGTATATGAAAGGTATACTAGGCCAGGAAAGACAAAGCAGAGGTAGATGGTGAAGGACTCAAAAAAGGAAGAATGTGTATGTGTGTGTGTATGAGAGAGAGAAAGAAAGAGAGACAGACAGACAGAGACAGAGAAGAGGGCTTAAAACAGAATCCTGGGATAAATTGATTCCTAGCAGATGGAATAGAATAAAGATGATGCTACTGTGCTGCAAATGAGATCAAAAAAAGTGGGGCCCTGAGGGGAAAGAGTAGAAATGATAGGAACCTTAAGAGTAAGTGACCACTCCATCTTGGAGCACATGATACAGCAGCAAAAGCGAAAATTGATCTAACACACCCCCTAGATTTTTGGAGAGAAATTTGGAGAGCAAATTCAAAGAAAGGATAAGTAGGATTTCATACTCTAAAATTCTAGAGAAGTAATCAATCCAAAAGTTATAGGCTACATTCAAAACAGAGTTCTGTCAATACAAGTACAAAAACTGCAGATAAGAAAGGAAAAGGGATTGTATAATGAGACAAATGCAGATGCACTGGGAACTAACTCACGGAGCAATTTAGAGTAAAAAACGCACCGTGGAAGATGGAGTCAAGTTAAGATAACAGACAACGAATACAAGAGAGTGGCACAATTCTGTAAGAACACTGTCAGAAACACTCAAGTTCAGAATGAACTGAGTCTAGCCATGAATAACAAGTATAACAAGAAAAAAACACTTTTAGTTATGTCAATGGCAACACAAAGAAAGAAGATAATTACAGCTTGGAATTGATTGGGCAACTTGCTATTCTATTCCTCATCTATGATATTCTAACCCTATTTCCATGCCTTTGCACTGGCTGTCTCCTGTACAAAGAGGCATTCCTTCCTCACCTCTGCTATTCCAAATCCCCAGTCTCCTTTCAAGTATCATCTCCTACAAGAGGCTCTTCCTGAACAGCTCAGCTGCTGGACTCCACCCTCTCCCCCAAAGATGAAAAAAATCACCTCATTTTTACTTTATGTATATACTTATAGGTGTACGCATTGTTTCCCCAATAGAACATAAAATCTGTGAGTACAAGCACTCCTTTTTGACCTTTGTATGCCCAGTGCCTAGCACATTGCCTGACTGAGAAATGCTGGTCTACTGATCGTGAAAACTAAGGGAAAAAAGCACAACTGCTCATTTTATTTTGCTTCATTTTCTTCTATTCATAA
>CM053580.1:418894405-418939511 GCA_028627135.1 Pseudochirops cupreus | reverse complement strand
CTTCTCAGCAATTCCCGTCCAGCTGCCCCCGGGGCACAGCCGCGGCTTCAGGCCAGGCTGGTTTCGGTTCGCAGTGCTGATATGGTTCCTCGTAGCCGAGCTGACTTTAGTGGGAAGTATCTTTGTGTGCGTTTTGGAGTTCCAGGATTGGTTTAGAGTCCTATTTTATGGGTATTTTGGGGTGGCTATGTGAGAGCTGTGATGTGTTGCTGCTTCTATGCTGCCATCTTGGCTCCGCCCCCTGTTTTTCTTCTTTTATATTAGATTGGTGAAATTGTATCTCTTCATCTTTTGAAAAAGGATATTTAGCAGGTCACTTGGTTAAGAAGGGAGAGAAAAATTTCATAGTGAACATCAAGCAGTTTGTGACTAGGAGTACCTATGAAGGCATAGGCCTTGATTCTTGGCCATTGACCATTTTCAGTTCTGTCCCATTCTAGGACACAGTGTGCCCTATTCTAATTTGTAGTTGAATTTATTCTATATACTGAAGCAGCATGACAAATACTGTTTTTCTATCCTCCTCAGCTCCTCCTCTGCAGATTGTAAAGAATTTAGAACATAGCATATGCCAGTGAGGGACCTAGGGAGTTGGTGGGTGGTTAATGCCCTTGTACTGTGAGCCTTAAGTTGTGGGTGTGTGGGTGTGTGTGTGTGCACGTGTTACCCCCTCCCACCAGTATTAGTGAGAGTGCTGGTAAGGGGCTTGTTTGATTCGTATTATGACATGAGCTGGTCAGTCAGTCATAGAGAGTGAGAGATAAAGAATGAACTGCCTGTGTATTCTATTGGTATCCCCACAATCTCGAGACATTCAGGTGAGAACCCTCAGCATGTTGAATCAATCCTCTAAAGAGGATTTATGGGAAGAAATGAACAAGATTCTCTCAAAATTAGCACCAAACCCTTCATAATATGTACTCCATAAACAAGAGCTATTCCCTGTGCAAAACTGAAGCAGATTTTAAATTGGCTCATGGCTGCAGCCTTTGTTAACAACAACAAAAAAACAACCGCCAAACCCAAAACAAAAAGTCTCCACGGAACCTTTTTATGAATCTGTAACATCAAAGTGAGTTTTTCTTTTACACTCCCTTTTTTCTTGATGGAACATTATTTGTTTGCTTATTTTAATGTAAACTTTAATCTTTGAACGCATCTTCATATATGGTATAACTTTGCTTTTTATCTTTAAATGGAGAGGTCAGTCTGATTTAGTGGAAAGTTTGATCTAGGGAACAATTAAACAAATGAAGCTGGAATACATAACACTAAGTCTGGGAACCTTGTTGACAGTTGGCTATAGGGGTAACTGTGTTAAAGATATTTGAGTATCTTCTGAGTACTTTAACAAATAGGAAAATAGTCTTTGTGATGAACAACTTCATTGTTCCCCAGCATTATTTGCATACAAAGTGGTTTTCTGAGTGCTTGAGAACAATTTCCTGACGTCCCCCGTCAAACAGACTAAACATTTCTTTTGGTTCTGTTTATGTGTTCAGCATATTCCTTTTCTAACTGGCATTTCAAGATTTTCGCAAATTTTACTTGAATGGATCCTGAATTAATGAGGATTTACCGTATTAGCGCTCAGAATGTACTTCAGCCCTTTAAGGATCTGTGATTTCTCCAGTGCACATTACAGGCCTTCCATAATTTAGTAGGAGGTTAAATGACTTACTCTGCCTCTCCCCCACCCCCATGAATCACTACCTGTTGGACAACCTTATTATGGTGAGCCTCCTCACCCTTAAAAAAGAGCACAATACTTGAGTCTTCCCCTTCCCTGTCAGATAAATGATCTGCAGCAACTTTTAGCTTTTGAGAAACCTGGGTTACTTGAATTATGTATGAAAAAGTATTTCAGTACTTACTATGTGTACTAAGCATTTTGCTAAGCCAGAGGATATGGATACCAAAGTGAAATGGTCCCAGCCCTCAAGGAGTTTACATTCTTGTAGGAGACTACACAAACACTGAAAGATGCTTTGGAGTAGAAAGTCATGTAATAAAAGGGAACATGGGGCATGGGACTGCCAAAGACAATGGTAGTTTTAAATTTGATTACAATTCTAAGAAGAAGATGTAAAAAGAGAAGGGGGAAATGATTTGCATACAGGGTGAAAAATAAGAAAGAATATAGAGAGGACAGAGTCTGGCCCTGAGGGCCATACTCTGATTTCATGATGAGATATCTGGATAGGACTTAATGGAACCCTAATAGTATCTGTGAAATAATGTTTTTGTCAAAAGTGTTGATTTCATTGGTTTATGGAATGAAGCAAAAAAATTGTAACAAGCAGTTGATAGAATGTAAAGCATCATGTTAGGCAATAAAATCTCTATCTTTGCTCACAATTCTAAAGCATTTGTGATCTTACTGTCATAGGCATTGGCTCCAGCTATGTGGATTGTTCCCCCTTCTAAGATGAAGGAGTTTATAATGTGATTAGGAAAGCAGAGATAAAGCATTTAAGGGGTCTACTCTAGACTGGAAAATTTTGTATTTTCTTCTAACCATCCTCAGTCAATTCATAAATACCTACTCATTATGAAGAATGTAATTTTCTCTTACTAAAATATGTGCATTTATAAAAGTAATTTTTTAAAAAAATTGTCCTATTTTGCAAATCTCTGAGTTGTGTGTATACTAGGTATGTGCCTACCTTGGTTTTGAGAAGAGAATACTGGTCCCTTTTTTGGTTATGAGGGGCTCAGTTTGGACCTCTCTGGAAAAGAAGGCATTGCTAGAGGAATGCTAATAGCCAGGCTGAGGGAGTTGCTATGGAGTGGGTTGAGAAAAGGAGTGTTGCTACTGATTTTGTAATACTTAGGCCCTAAATGAAACCAAGTGACACAGGCAAATGACACAGGTGGAATTTGAAATATCTGCCTGAAATATCTGCTCAATTTTAGAGTCCAAATGAAGCTTTGTGTGCTTTTAGTATATTGAAGCAAGAGACTCTGGTTTGGTAACAAGGCAATCCTGAGTAGATTTTTCCCCTTAAACATTTAAATAATTGTGTTGATAAGGTAGATGAAGTTCAGAGTTGGGTTGTCTGGAAAGAAATCAGGGGGCAGAAATTCTCCTAATCAAGATGGCTTTATTGGTGTAAAAGCAGCAGGCTAGTCCTTAAGAGCATTGGCAGTTTGAAAAAAAGACCTAGGCTTGCTTTTATAACCAAATTTTGAGCACTCAGCTAGGAGTCAGGGTGTGCTCCTACAGGGGCAGTTAACCACAATGGAAGGATGGAAGGAAGGGGGAAGCAGGTGTGTAAAGGGAGGCAGGAAAGTTGGAATCGGGTGTATTAGGTACCTTACAAAACAGTTCAGGGATGTCATCACAAAACAGGGAACTTAACTTGCAACATTCAGGGATATGGGTACAAAGCATAAGGGTTCAGTCATGTACACAGAAAATAACAAAGTTTTCTTGTCAACAGATAAAGCCCCCTGTTACTGGCAGATTTAGAATTAGGAAAGCCTCTCATTGTTGGCTGGGCAAAAGTTAGCCTCATCAGTATCTTCTGTAAAACATGTGAATTATCTAATTTATATGTATCTTTTTTATTTTCTAAAAATTGACATTAACCCTGACCTAAACATTTTTGAATGATATCTCTTTTGTTTATTTAGTCATTAAGCAATAAACACGGAGTTATTTATGTGCTATACATTATATTATTGCATCTTATCTTTCTTGTTTGAAACCATGCCATCCTCATTATAGGTAATAAAAAGTGACTGGCATGCATACTTACTAATTTATGGTTTTCAGAGCTATTTAATACATAATCTCATTTGTTCTTCACAAAAACCTGTGAAGTAGTCACTAGAGGAATTATTATGCCCTCTTTACAGTCAGGGAAGCACAAAATAAGAGGAGCAAAGAATCTAAATAAACTCTACCTTAACTATATTCAGTACTTTGAACTAAGAGCATTTGGACTAAATTAAAACATGGATCAAACAATTGTTTAAATCTGCAATTTTTTCTCCAGAAGATTGAGGGCCATTAAGTTCCTAAATGTTATATTGCTGACATTAGTTAATGGTTTTAAAAAAAACGGCTTTATAAAAGATACATGTAGTGAATGAGCATTCTCAATTTACCTCTATGACTTAAAAAAATGTAATAGGTACTCAGAAAATTAATTGCATTAGTCCCACATTCTTATATTTATGTTTTAACTAACCTGAACTAAATTTGGGAGATCCACAGTGATTGACTTGATCAAAAAAGGTTATAACTGTTTGATATATTAATTCTCAGGTTGACTAATTTCATGCATAAATAGGAATATGAATATATTTTCCATGCAATTACTATTTCATCTCTATATGAAAATGATAATATATGTATATAAATGCAGGCATATTTTAAAATTCTTGCTCATTTCATTATCCATTAAAAGCAAAGCAAAGATTTTAATTAATTTAATTTTATTCATTCCTCCCTCCTTCAAACATTTCTTAGAGTTTTGCTTAGAAGTTTTGCAGATTAAGAGTTTTCAAAATGGAATATCTCTACTCTCCCCATGAAGGCCTGGGATTAGAGATTTTGTTTCAGTCCACTGTAGTTGAGCTTTTTAGGCAAAGAAACTAGCTAGAGAATCACTGAGACCACTTGATCATAAGACAAAAAGAATACACAAGGATAAAACGTATGAAGCCAGAAAATCCTTTTTATTTTCTCCTGTGTTCTTATGTCTTTTATATCCTCACCTATGATTTCAGACACTCCCTCTTCCAATGTAGATCAGCAACTGTTAGATACTTTAGAATTTTTGAGAATATACTTTAGAATTTGAGAAAATTTAGAATTTCTATACATTAGAATTATCTGCAGTATTGATAGGTTTAATGACATACCTAGGGTTAGGTTGTTAGTATGAGTTAGAAGAGGGACTTGAATCTAGGGCTTCTTGAATTTTCAGCCATCACTGGCCTTCTAAACACTAAATTTCACTGCCTTTAGCCTGGTATTGTCTCTAATTTTATATCCTGCAAAAATCCTCGTAACAGATTTCATTTCTTGCTCTGAACTAAGAGAATATAGCTCTGTAGGCAGTATGTTAAACTACAGATAATGGAACTAAGAATCATAGTAGGCTGCTCCTTAAAGACATGAGCCTGATATACATCAAGATCCTAAAAAATCAAGAAAATGCTGGGCTTCTTCTGGAAGAACACTAGAGAAAAACTGAAGAAACCTTATTCTCCTCATATCCAAATTCATGCTACATCCAAACCTGGAATTTTATGTATACTTCTGGTTGATACATCTGAAGAAAGAAACAGCAGGGGTGAAAAAGGTCTTAAGAAAGGCATCTAAATTGAGCAAAACATATCCTAAAAGCCTCAATGAAGATTCTATATGAATAGACTAAAACAATGGTCTTCTGTCTGGAAAATGATCTCCAAGAAAATGTTTTAATGATGTCTATGAAGTCATTGTTATGGAATCCTAATAAAGCTGTCCCCAACCCCAACATTCTAACTTCATTACAGGCCCAGCCCCACTGATCAGTAGGCCCACTGTTCCTACGTACCTCTCCTCCCCTCCTCCGGTCCTCTCCTCCTCCTGTCCTCCCCTCCTCTGGTTCCTCCCCTCCCTCAATGTCCTAACTTCTTTATATATGCCTCATTTGAAGAGCAGGTGTGTACCTGAACCCATAGTTCCCACAGAACAGCAGGTGTGTCCATGTGATGGGAACCCAACTATTGCCTCTACCTAGTCACTTCCCCCAGAGCCATTCCCACAGAAACAGGTAATCACAATCACACCATCCATCTAGCCCAGGACCACAATACCTAACTATCCGTCTTAACCAGACAGGACCATAATAGCTTGCCAATAGCTAGCATGACCAGAATGTTTAACCACCAAACCATAGATGGGACCCCTCCTACATTACCTAATCCCTTAACAAACCCCTCCTGCCTTTCTAATATTCATAATTTCTGTTTTTAATTGCATCTTTACCATGTAAAAATGCATCTTGATTTTTCTGAAGTTGCTGGTTCCTCTTGGAATTTAGCCTGCTTCATGAGAGGTGTCAATCTCAATGAAAATGCCTCTACTTGGATTAGAAGTGGTCTGACTGAATTCTCTGAGATAGTTTCACCCAACATCATGAAATTGCAACAGTTTTTGGGTGGGCAGAGCCCAGACCACAACAATTGAAGGTTTAGTTAGTATGAATAAAACCTTGTTCACCCAATCTTTGTATATCAGAACTAAAGTGCATACCTAGAACCTCAAAAAAATAAATTCAGGATGCACAAACTACCATTACTTTACGAAGAACATAGAGAGGATTCAGGCTGAAAATAAAAATAAATTCTCAAAAGGTTTTTATACGTAGATGACACAGCTAAGTTGGATTAATAATAGAAAATAACTATTTTAGGATATACCTCTACCTTCTAAGGTTGATTTTATGCAGGAAAATTAGACCTTCACAATTTGTGCCTGGTTGCTACCAATATAAACAGAGGATGGGGCTGAATAGACTAGCCAGTTTGATTCACTGAGGTAATTCTAATATTCTCACTGTAAGTATCATTGACATCACCAATCCTCTGGAAGCATATTTTGCTTTTGTGATTGCCTCATAGTAAATGCAAGACTGTAATCCTTACTTCATGTGTAAACTGCTCTCCCCTCCCTAAAAAATAGAGCAAAAATTAACAACCCCAAATTTACTCTTAAAAAAAACCCATTACTGTTGCATTTCCACATACATTTTGTGAAGTACTTGGGAAATTCAACAATAAAAGTGAGTTTGGGCTAGTGACTAATGAATTAAATTCCTCATCACTTGGATGAGCTTGAGAAAATAACACCATGACTTTTTGCCACAAAATATCCAAATGACATAGACTGGAAAGGTGGAGTTCTTTTGCGTGTTAAAACATTAAGTTTATTTGTGGTGGGTTTTCGGCTTCTTTTACTTTTTCCCTACTCTGGGACTACTCTATGGCTTTGTGGCTTTGCAGAATGTGTACCATTTCTATTCATAGTCACTTCTTTCTCATGAAAGGAGTGTGTGAAAGGAAGTATATAGAGAATGGGTCTGACAAAATGAGGAAAGATAAAGATGAAAATAACAGAACAAATGTACTCTACTACAGTGTGGGCCATCCTAAGAGTGTCTTACACAGTCTTACCATTTCAGCATCTTAGCTTTTTGCTGATGATTCCTTTTCAGCATCTAGGATAGCACATTTCTCCTAAAAGCATAGTCTTATTCAGTCTACCTCCTAAGACTGGAATAGTGCATATAATCGAGCAGATTAAATTTCTGAAGGACATAAGCTAGAATATGTAATAGATAGCTATTTATCAATCTTAAAATTTCAAAATTGGTCACCCATTTTTTAACTGCTGATGCTAGCATAGACCTTGCAATGGCATTAAGCTCTGCCTCAAAGTGATTTTTTTTGCCAGTGGATTTTGGCAGTGATTGCAATCTTAGTGATACTCCTAGCTGGCTGAAAATTGTTAGTGATAAGAAATGATGATAGAAACATATAGAGAAGCTAAACCAGAATCTGATGTAGAGAGAAAAATATAGATCCTCGAATACCATTGAAACAGGGGGAAAAGTACAAAACCTTTTATCACTGTCTTCTGTTCCCTTCGGTAAGGATCAGCTAATGACAATGGCCTTAAATAAAACATCAGATTCCAAGCTGGAGCCTATAATCAGGATTTAATTTGTTCCCTGCTGATAACTTCCCCCTCCCCTGACCTTCTTAAACCACTGTTTTAAATAACTTAGGCACTAATAAGTATCTAGGGCCTCTGAAAAACAACGTAGGGTCACATTTTATATTCTGAAAGTGGATATCAACGAGCATGAATTGGCTGAAGAAATTATAGGGATTGTTGCTGTTAGTGAGAATGTTCACAGTCCTAAGACTATGCAACATCATCATAGGATCACACATAGTTCTGGAAGGGACTTTGATTTCATCTAGCTCATTCAATCAAGTAAACATTTATTAAATTCTCTCTGCGTGCCACGTATTGTGTTAAGTGTCCTCATTCCACAGACAATGACAGGCCTAAAACAGTCAGCATCTAGCTTCATATCAATGATACATTGACCCTGTGTCATCCCAGACTAAAAGCTGTCAAGTAAATATTGGTAACAGAAATTAGGCCCCAGTTATTCTATTTTCTATTTAAATTATTAGGTAAGTTACACCCATGGGTAGCTAGGTGGTACAGTGGAATTAGGAAGATATATTTTCACGAGTTCAAATCTGGCCTTAGACACCCTACTAGCTATGTGACCCTGGGCAAATTAGTTTACCTTACTTACCTGAGTTCAGCCAACCCTTTTATTTTTTTTCTGGAAAAAACATCTGAAGCCAGAGAGGTAGGAAAACTTGTACATAGATAGCAGTGAGGAGAGATGGTACACCTAAGGAAAGGCACCCCAAATAATCAAGATGACTCAGGAATAAATAGCAAGAACTTTCTATAGATTTTCTCCCCTTTTTTCTCCCCCTCCTTAGTTTGAAGTTGGCAAAACGAAACACAAATAGAAGAATTTGGTATTAGAAGGCAGAACTGACATGCACGTCTAGCTCCAGATAATGAAAACTTCATGTTATGTTTGCCCTCCCTATGTCTTTCTGTATACGTCTCAATTTTTATCTCTACTCTACCTGTAGTTTAAGAAATGCAAAGCTACCTCTGTATGATGGTTTCAGATTTTCTTAAGGAGGACCTAAGAATTCTTAGTATAGTGGGCTTTACCATAAGTGGCAATTTCATTCTGTTGTGATATTCTTTGTTTGCTTGTTTGTTTTGTTTGTTGTTTAGGGGGGGCAGGGTATTATAAAATGTCTTTTGAAATAGGAAGTTCAATTGTGCATTTCTCAGGTCTTGAAGTTCAGGCAAGTGTGCAATTATGTCAGAGAATCTCAAGGTCCATCAGTTTGATATAATATTCTTACATAGCAGGGACATTCCCAGGCATGAAATACAAAGCTAGTATGTAGTGTCCCTGCTGTTAGGTTGGGCTTAATCATGTGGATCTAATGAAGGTCTGAGTATTTCAAGAGAGTCTTTAGCTGATGTGTCAGGTGCCTGTTGATTTAAGACTTCAGTTGTATAAAACAGCGTATTTCCCCATTTTCCTCTTTTAAAATACTGAAATGCTTTTGGAATCATATTTAGTGACTAGACACACATCAAGTTTTGCTAATAATGAAAAAGATAAAAGGCAGAAAAATGAAATGATTAATGATGGGTTTTTTTAGAGCAGCAGGTGGTTTCTGAAGGAGCTTTCTTACTGTTTGGATCCTAAATAGTAATCATGTTGTACCATTGAGACATAGAAGTCCTTTTCCTAGGAGCAAGATGAATTAATTAGTAGACATTTATTGAATGCCTACTGTGTGCAAGTAAAATGGCTAAAGGCTTAAAAGACCAGATTGAATTATAAAATGAAACTTCAAGTTGCTATGATTTTAAGATGACATATATATATTTGTAAATAAGACTGTTTACTGAAAGAAATGAAATTGTCTTGCTCATGAAAGCGAGGTGACAGATTCTGATAGTGTTTTTCTTCTGTGCACAATAAGCATTCAGCTTATCTTTCCTAGAACAATAAAATTTCATGTGCTGCTGCCTGACATAAGAATTATTTTTACATATCTCCATATCACTGACTCTCTTGTAAGTTAATCTCATCTCACATCAATTTTTCACCAGCTTCACTCTGATGTTGATAAAGGAGATGGCTCCATCAAATACATCTTGTCAGGCGAAGGGGCAAGTTCCATTTTTATTATTGATGAGAACACTGGGGATATTCATGCTACAAAGAGGCTGGATCGGGAGGAGCAGGCCTACTACACACTCCGAGCGCAAGCACTAGATAGGCTGACTAATAAACCTGTGGAACCAGAGTCGGAATTCGTCATTAAGATTCAGGATATCAACGACAATGAACCAAAATTTTTGGATGGGCCATACACTGCAGGTGTGCCTGAAATGTCTCCTGTAGGTAAGTACGGACCACTTTAATCTCTTCATAAAAAAACAAAGAAACTAATTTTTAGTAACACTTTTTTTTTTAACTCCCAATTTCATATACATATTTTGTGGTCGTATTTGCCCAAATCATCTACTACTACTTGTTTTGGAGGATGTTCACAGGAGACAACTAACCATGAGTCCTACACTCAAAATATAACCTTGCCCTAAGCTAAAGAAAACAGTAATCTATATGGAGACACAGAAACCTCAGTATATGTAGCTGTTTTTGGAACATGAACCAAGTGTTTTGGCCCTTTATCTCTTCTTTGCTTTAGTAATTAAACACCGCTTGCCTGTTAAATGGAAATGAAAGTATGTATTAAAAGTCTATTAAAAAAAACACCTCACACCAAACAAATACCAATCCCTGTAATTTTATTCTATTTTTTTCCTATGCCACATGGGTAATGGCTCAGTGTTATGAGCAGTACTTTGTTGTCAGGGTTTCCTACAGAACACTATAAATGGTTAGTCAACCTAGCGTTTGGATTGGTTGATCTCTGTTTTCTTGTAATGAGTCTGCATTTTACTGATAAATGTCCCTTTACATTCACTTTTTAATCAAGTTATAATTTCTTCATAAATTTAAATGGAAAGTATGCATTGAGTTTACATTAGGCACAAAGTAACTTTCAGTCTGTGACAGGGAAAAAAAATGTGCTTATAAGCCTGATGACATTGTATTGCTGGCAGAATGTCAAGTAAAGCATACTTTTCTGTATCAAGAAATAAGAATTTCTTTTCTTTTGTCATTTAATTTGTCCAAATACAGCTTTTTTAGCCAACTGTGAAGAAGAGTCAAGAAGGAAAGATAGTATAAAAGCTTAAAGATATAAGGAGTAGGATAGGGCTAGACTGATTTTTTTGCATTTGTTTTCTAAGGATCACCAATTTTTATAGTGAAAGCTTAGTTGAAATAACAATGATTAAAAATTTGAAACATTAAACATTTGAACATAATAACATTCCAATTGTATTGATTTCTTTCAAATAGGAAACATTTCTTGTTCAATGCTGTATTTGGTTATTACAATTTGGATGTTGTTATATTTGTCCCTATTTTATATTATTTTATATTTTATATATTGTCTCCCCTGTATTAGTAAGCATTTTTCTATTTAAGTAGAGGACAGTTATGTTGGGAGCTTGGTTTGACTGGCTAGTGCTGCTGATGTGGTAAAACCTCAGGGACTAAAAGCCCCAAGAGTTAGAAATTCTGGTGCTTCTCAGGCTTTCTCTCTTTAGGCAGAGGTTTGAACTTGGTTCAGTTTACCATCATTAACAGACCTTTGAATACTTTTACTTCTACCAATCAGGGTCATTCATTTTTCTTGTACTGTTGTTCCCAGTACTTCAGAGTGATTCTTAGAGATGCCTGACAGACAACAAAAGTGGCCCCCTGGAGGGAGATAACATGGAAAAAGGAAATACATATTTCCTTCCAGAATAGAGCTGAGTGGGGAATGACAAAAAATGGGAACAGTGAAGGGACATTTCAGTGAACAAAGTGTGTATATACCCCTTTACAGCATGGGGAGACTCGTGCACACTTTTCACTGACTTACTGAAGGCTTCCCATGTCTAGGTAATGACAGAATGTGGCTATTTCATACATGTTTTAGAGTAGTTTAATATCAGCTATTTTTTAGAGAACTATATACTTTTTTTTTTGAGAACTACATACTTTTGAGGCCAAATAATGCACCTTAGTCTTGATTTTGACAGTGCCACTCTGACATTAAAATATATGAATGCAGCATTCGCATATGTGTGTTATTTTGCTTGTTAGATTGACATATGTAAAAACCTGGCTCAGAGCTTTTTAGAAAATCATTTTTAAATGCCTTCAGGGTTTGCTATGCAATAATATTGAGTTCTTCACTTATATTGAACTGAGATTTTCAGAGTATTCACTGCTTTGGCATATATTGGATAGACTTACATTGAGTCATATTTTTTTTCAAATTAAATATTTTTAATTAAAGTACTTGCAATATTCCTCAACTAGTATAGAACATCCAGGTAATGTCTATTCATAAATAATCAAGAAAATATTTCTTGATTGGGTGATAAACAGTAATAGGGGTAAAGCAAAAGATGGGCAGTTGTGATTGCTTTTCAAAATAGCATTGTTGGAAATAATTTTAGAAATTTAATTTTTCTTTGGGAATATGAAAGTTATTGTTGAGTAAATGAGTTTTTCAAAAGAGATTTTTTGTCTTGGGATTTACCTCTAGTACTAGATTGTAATAGGCTTCAGTTTTTATCAGGAATGGTTCATTTGTCCTTTGGGAGTGGTTTCAGTCTTTCAGAAAAAAAGCATTCTTATAATTCAGAAACCTTTTGGCAGTATCTCTCATACTGTTAAATCAAGAAAAACAGTGATAATGTCACCAAAGAGTTGTTGAAGTTTAGAATACACAAGAGAGGTGTGTGTATGCGTGTGCACACACATACATATAGACACACACATATGTAGACATGTACACACAGAGACACACATACATATCTATATATTATATGTTTGTGTATCCTTTAAATTCATTAAAAGCAAGTAATAGAATTTTGAGGTGAATATAGGCTTTTAAGAGACAATGTAGAAAATGAGGAAAATCTTAGTATTACAGACTTAAAGCTTTTCTAATTAGAATGAATATTAAAAGACAAATAAAGAAAGACATCCAGGGCATTTAGAACAGTAAAGAAATAAGAAAGCTGTCAGCTTCAGATTATAGATGAATCACAAGATATAGAGACTCAATCTGTAATTCTTTTTAAAAAATATCATATGTTAGTATTCTTAGAAATAAGTCAAGTCCTGAAAGGGAAATTCAAGGGAGGATGATGGCATTATACAATAAGAAGAATGATGATTGGAGGCTATGTGACATAGTGGATAGAGAACTTTTCTTATAGTGTTAGAAAGCTTTGCATTCCTCAGAAATATACTATCTCTGTTATTATGGTAAAGTCACCTAACCTCTCAGTGCCTCAGGCAACTCTCTAAGGCTATAATTCATAGAAGTATTGCCATTCTGCATTATTCAGGGAATTTCCAAAGAAGCATGATGATGATATATTTGCATCATATTTTAATCTTTAAAAAACACTTTCCTTAGAACCATATGAAAATGATCCAATCCATTCACTTTTATTACATAATCATTATTATCATAATTGTTTTTACCAATAACTTCAATTTCTTCATTTCTAAAATGAAGAAATTGGGCCAGATGCCCATTAAAGTCCTTCCTAGCGCTAAAGTTTTATGTTGCTGCATTCATTGTCACACATTTATTAGATAACCAGCATGCATGTTATAGTACTTTACTGGGCACTAAGATTTTTAAAATTGATTAAAGAAAATATTTTTTTTTCTGTTTTCAGGGAATTTCTATAACTAAATGGCCATAGGATTATAGACCACAATAGAAATAAAGAAATAAATGTCACCAAGTAACTAAAGTAGTCAGTTAACCTCAAGGTATATATGTCAGCTATTTTTTTCTTTTTTTCCCCCTATGATTAATTTAGTTAGTTAATTTTGGGTATAGCCTTAGAACCATGGAAGTCAGATTGTGCTAACAGATTTGGTGAGTCTTAAGTACTGTTATTCATAAAGGCCACCTTGAACATCAGGAGCAAGGACTTCTGGGAACCTTGCCACTTTTGATCATTTGTAGATTAGATGTGGTAGATCAAAATATCCAAAGCTCAACTTTGATTTTTTTTTTTTGTCTTGGACACATATATCTGATAGTACTAGTAGCTTGGAACAGTCACTCATTTTTTTAATCTACCAAAATATTTTATAAATATTTCTAATTTTTAAAATGTTCTTGGTATTAAAACGAAGTATTTAAATGTTTTAAAAATAATTAGAATTGCCAGTTTACTCATAATATCAATCTAGAATTTACGTGATACTTGGTGTTATTTAATTAAAATGGTATTTTAATGACATATAGGAACCTCGGTGGTACAAGTAACAGCTACGGATGCAGATGATCCTACTTATGGCAACAGCGCCCGAGTGGTTTACAGTATTCTGCAGGGACAGCCATACTTCTCTGTGGAACCAAAGACAGGTAAAACTGGAATACAGCATCTTTGAGAAGGATTTGACATGGCTTTGCTTGGAATTTTTATAGGGAATTTTGATAATATTATCTGTTTATGATACCAGACATTTTATTTGTCTTGATTTTTTTCATTCAGTATGTTCATTTTGGTGACACAGAACATGCCATTCTTCTTTTTTTTTTTTCAATGACTTGTTTATTATTTTTAGTTTACAAGATTCAGTTCCACAATCCCTTGAGTTTCAGATTTTCTCTCTTCTCTTCCCTCCCCCCTCCATGGTGGCATGCAATCATGTATAGGATCTGCAAATACTTTCACATTGTACAACAGTCTGGTTGTATAGAAGCCTTGTAACCAATGAGTGAACAATGGGGAAAAAGAAACAAAATCAAACATGAAAAAGAACGATAGCATGTATTGCTTCAGTCTCCATTTAAACTCTAGTCTTTCTAGATCTTACTCTGAACGTAGATATCTTCTTCCATCCTGAGACTTTTAGAGTTGTCTTATAGTTGTGTGTTGCTGAGAAGAGTCCAGTTCATCAAGGCTGGTCATCACACATACAATGTGTCTGTCATCATATACAAATTTTTCCTGGTTCTGCTCTTCTCACTCAGCATCAATTTGTATAAGCCTCTCCAGGTAATTATGAAGTCCATCTCCTTCCCATTTCTTATAGCACAATAGTATTCCATTACATTCATATACCACAACTTGTTCAGCCATTCCCCAATTGATGGGCAATCCTTATATATCCAGTTTTTTGCCACCACAAAGAGAGCTGCTATAAATATCCTTGTACATATGGGTCCTTTTCCCACTTCTGTAATCTCTTTGGGATATAACCCCAAAAGTGGTATTGCTGGTCAAGGGGTATGCAGTTAATTGTAGCACTTTGGGCATAGTTCCAGATTGCTCTCCAGAATGGTTGTATCAATTCACAACTCCACCAACAGTGCATTGGTAGAACATGCCATTCTTAATGTCCATTGTCCTTCTTTAAAATATTTGGGTAAGTCAGCAGTTTTTTTTTTCTGTCAGAGCTAATCAGAGTATTAAAATTTGTGGGAATCATTAAAGATCCCTCTGCTTCCTCTTAGGTATGCTGTTGAATCTTGATTACCTGCTTGTTCATTCCATGTTGGAATTCACTAAGAAATTTAAGGCAAATTTTATAACTCAGGCCACTCCCTTCTTCCTTCTATTTTTCTGTTGCACCCTTCCTTACCAGAAATTGTTACCCTCCTCAGATATTTATAATGTTAGTCTAATCAAAGCAGTTAAGAAAACAGATTTTTTTTGAAAAGCCCCATCACCATCACCATAACCAACAAACAATTATGCATTTCAAACCAATTTGGGATATCAGATTAATTTTATTCCACACTAAACTCCATGTTCTCTAGATTGTCTTTTTTATTTTCATTTTTTGAAGTTGTGTTCTGTCAAATCCAACAAATCCCATTCAATCCAGCCAACATTTATTAAGCTCTATCTGTGTACAAGGAAGTAGTAGGTACTTTATACATATATTATGTAAAATATTCAGCTTCTTCCCTCAAGTTTATATCTCCTGGCAGAGATAAGATTTGGTAATAGAAGAATCAGTATGTGTACAGATGAGTATAGTACAAAGTAGGGTGATGGGGGAATCATAGGATCATCCATTTAGAGCTATAAAAGGCCCTAGAATAGAGGGCTTCTTAATCTGGGTTTGGTCAACTAATTTTAAATTTATATATGCATCCATACATAGACATACACACAAATACACACACATATATCTATATATACATATATGTGCAAATACATATATATGATTAGTTATTTTAAAATTTTATTTTGAAAAACCAAAATCAAAATACATATTTCAATAACAAGATTTCAGTATAGTTGATTTCCCTGAAAATTCTATGTATTTTATTTTATACATTTAAAAACATTATCTCGTGACCCAGGCTTTGTACTGCATAAGGGTTATATGACACAAGAAAAGGTTAAGAACCTCTGCTTTAGAGGTCACCACTTCAGCCCAGTGGAGGAAAATGAGTCTCAAATAGCTTAAATCAAGTCTAAAATGTAACACAAGTTTTAAGTGACAGAACTGAGATTCAAAATTAATGTCATCTAACTGATGATCTCACTCTATTTTCATTACACCATGCAAAGGTAAAAGCCAAAAAAAATCTCTCTAAGAAAATTTGAAGGGGCGGCTAGGTGGCTCAGTGAATAGAGCACCAGCCCTGGAGTCAGGAGGACCTGAGTTCAAATCCGCCCTCAGACATGTAACACAAAAAAACCTAGGAGTGTCACCTTGGGCAAGTCACTTTAACTCCAATTGCCTCTTCAAAAAGCAAAATAAACAAATAAATAAATAAAATTTATTCAAAAAAAAGAAAAGAAAATTTGAAGAGAAAGAAAAATAGTAAATAATAAAGGACACAAAAAATTAGTGTCACTTCACTAGAATTACTTCAGGTCTTCAGCAGAAGGGGTAGAAAAATGTCATTCAGATTTGTAGTTATTATACTGTCTTCTTTGACTTGTATGGCTGCCATGGTTTGTTTATTTATTTTTATTTTTCTGTGGTTTTCCTTTATTAATATGGAAATTAATGAAATAACTAAACTTTCTCAAGCTCTGTGTCTCCATGTTAGACTAGAAAAAGCACCTCCGGTTCTCACTGAAACAGGTCCTGGAGCCAAGATATCCCTACCCTATATGATGGTGAACAACTTTCTTGGTTTCCTTGGGCTCACTTTTGTTCCTTACAAAATAGGCGCTGTGATCCCCTGGCTTTATCGCTGTAGGAAGTTACACACGTAATTGTTAAGTTTGATTTTGTGGTTTGTTTTTTTTTTTTGTGGAGGAGGTAAGGCAGGGCAGTTGGGTTTAAGTGACTTGCCCAAGGTCACAGGGCTAGTAAGTGTTAAGTGTCTTAGGCCGGATATGAACTCAGGTCCTCCTAAATCCAGGGCCAGTGCTCTATTCACTGAGCCACCTAGCCTCCCTAAGCTTTTTTTTTTTTAAACAATTATGTTAACTTACTTGAAAAATTGAGTTGGTATCACCAATTCATGAAATTCATGTGTCCTGAGATTTTCACATAGGCAATAGCAGGTTCTTGATATCAATTCAACACTAAAAGTTGTGAATCATACGGATAGAATAACATGGGGGAACGTGCTAGATAAGTGAACTTAGAGGAAGTGAAAGAAGTAGATTTATAATGTGAACAATATGAATGTACAGGGTGTGTTGGTGATATATTTAATGATAGATTAAAGGTACCAAAATCTAAACACCCACCCTTTCCCTATATATTACTCCTTTTTAGCACAGCTTGACATTGCAAAGCTTCTGACAGTTTTATCAAGAAATTTCAGTCCCAGAAATTGTATAACCAGTCACCAAGTAACATGTAAAAATTACAAAGCTTTCACAGTTTTGTGGCTAGTAATGATTTCAGTGGTGTGCTTTGCGATGGCTGGCCAACATTACTGGCTAAGGCACTCTCCTTTTTTTTTTTTTAATTAACTTTTGTTTATTTTTAGTTTAGGTCATTGATTTCCACAGGATTTTGAGTTACAAATTTTCTCCCTGTCTTTCCCCTACCCAATCCCCCAAAATAATGATCCCACTGTACACCCCCTCCCCCAATCTGCTCTCTCCTATACCCTCCCCCATTACCCCTCTGACTTTCTGGTAGAGCAAGATGGATCTCCCTATGCCAATGTAAGGCACTCTACTTCTGCTTTAAGCTCTTTGGTCCATCAGAGAAAGGACATTGCCCTATAACATTTTGGCAGTTATACCATTTGCATATTGAGAGAAATAATTATTTCTCTCTTGTATTTAATATCTAATTATTGAATTAAGACCAAGGGCTTTCCTCTTTTCTACTTCCTTGTCCAAAAATCAGTGTGGGAAACCTTGGGCAAAAACTTGCAGAGGTGGGGGTGGGGCGGTGGGGGGCGGGTAGGTGACACAGTGAATAGAGCACTGGCCCTGGAGTCAGAAGGACCTGAGTTCAAATGTGGTCTCAGACACTTAATACTTAATAGCTGTGTGACCTTGAACAAGTCACTTAACCTCAATTGTCCTGCCTTCCCCCCCTTCAGAAAGATAAAAAAAGAAAAAAAAGACTTTCGGAGGCTAAGATCTAAAAGAAATTCTAAGTTTAGGTAAATGGGTGGATTCCTGCTCATTGTATTTACTCAGACAGGTTTGGGAAAACATGGATTCTCCATTTTGTCAAGACAGAAGATATGGAAATTGCTAAGTCTCTTTGACCAAGACTTGAGTTATCCAAGTCAATTACCCCTGGCCAAGACCATTACTAGAATGAGCCCACGTCTCATTATAATATTCATTTTCTCGTTAATTGTTAACCTGTTAGACCTGATTGCCACTCTCAGGAACACTCACTTTTTCAAGGGCATGTAATTTGTGAGCCTGCCACCTTGAAGGTCTTTGGCATTCAAGGGTGCCTTTATTAATAAAGTGCTAGCATTATTTATAAAATGACTAATTACCCAGAAGTTATGTCTCTCAAACTTTTTAAATGTCACAGTGTTCTCTTTTTCTTTTTAGTCATAGGTGGAAAGAGGGTAAACATGATGAACAGAATCTTGGACATAGAGTCACAGAGCCTGAGTTCATATTCTGGCTCAGTCATTTACTAGCTGGATGACCTTGGGCAAGTTGCTTAAACTTGTAGCCTTTAGTTTCCTCATGTGTAAAATTAGACCTGGACTGGATGACCTCTTGGGCTCTTTCCACCTTTGAATCTGTGAGCTTATGAAGGTAGTACCAGAGTGTGTGGTGGGATGGGGAGGTTGGAAGAGGCTCAGAAGGGAAGAGAGACACAAACTTTTTGAAACCATTATAACCATGGAGACTTAGCTCTCTGTTGGCACTAGTGCACGTAAAATTCACTCATTCTACTGCCTTAGCTATTTTGATAATCCACAGCTTGGAGAATGCGTGTCTTGTCAGAAAAGAAAACAAAACAAAATATAAAGAAACTGTCCTTTTTCCCCTGACAGACTGCAAGTTGGAAATCCCAAAGGAGACAGAGAGCTGTAAATCACTTTCCTGTTCATCGTTCTTACATGTTGTCAGTCTGGTTCTTACCTATGTGAGAAATAATATTATTTGCTACATTTCAAAACCCATGGGCTACAAACTAAGAGAGAAAGAACAGTGACATGGAAGAATATCACACCTGAAAATACATTAAATGAAGATTATTTATAAATAGGACCAAGTTATCATTTCCATGTTCCTAATATTCCTACATGCTTTGTAAGTTTTCCAGTATGTAGTATGGTGTTGAAATCACAAGATACTACAAATTACATCTGTGGCATTACTATTCACAAGCTAACTGAATGGCTAGAGGGAAATTATTTCTCTTTTTGCCTCAGTTTCACTGTCTATAGAAATAAAAATGAGTTACAGCTAAAAAAATAATGTTCTTTAATAATTTTGACATTCTAGCATAAATCAATTTGTAATGACAAAGCATTTGAATGATAGCTCTGTAACATTTGAAGAAATCTTCAAAAGTCTATCCCTTTACTTATAATTTGTCTTCACCTGAACTGGGGGTAGGGAACCTGCAGCCTCAGGGCTACACATGGTCCTCTAGGTCCTCAAGTGCAACCCTTTGACTAAATCCAAACTTCACAGAAATGTTTGGATTTAGTAAAAGGGCCAGACTTGAGGACCTAGAGACATATATGTGGCCTCAAGGTCACAAGTTACCCACCCCTGAACCATTTCAGACATTTATTAATTCTTAAGGATAAACCTCTGTTCTTTAAGAACTGTAGGTAATGGCTACCAGGAGACTAAGACTGGTGCATCACTTGGGTGAGGTAGTTCTATTGGATGCCCCCACTGAGTATGGCACAAATATGATGAGCCCACTGCCTAGGGAGGAATGAAACAGACTAGAACAGAAACAGAACAAAACTAATATGCTGATCTATGAGATAATTTCTGTGTGTGACCACTTTACTTCTAACCTGGGCAGATATCCCTGGACAGCCCAGGGCACCAGGCAAGTGGTGCTAAGTAGTATATAGAGTATAGTGTACAGAAGGAAATTCTAGAGTAAGGAAGATCTGAGTTCAGATTCGGCCTTGAAGCTTACTTGCTTTGGCATCCTGGGGAAGTCACTTAACCCTGTTTTCCTCAATTTCCTCATCTGTAAAATGAGCTGGAGAAGGCAATGGCGAACCACTCAAGTACTCTTGCCAAGAAAACCCCAAATGGGATCACAAGAGTCAGATACAACGGAAATGAGTGAATGACAACAGAGTTTCAAAAAACAAAAACAAACACAGGAAGTAAAGAGTTCAATGTCTAAGGTTCTTAATTGAATATGATTAATTTAGTACATAAATTAATATAGAAATTCATTTATAGACATTGCTGTATCATAACAGAATGGAAGTACTTTTGTCTTTTCTTTTGGCTTCCCCTGTCCATGTTACACAGAGACAGACACAGAAAGAATTTCAGGGTTGGAAGGGACTTAGTGTACATGTAATTCACCTCATAAGGAGAAAGGGGTTCTTTCTACAATATTAACAACAAAATAGACATTTAGTATTGTTTAAAGATCTCTGATGAGGCAGGATTCTCTGCCTCCTAAAGTAATCCTGTTCACTTTTGCACGATGTTAATAGTTAGGGAGTTTCTCTTGCAGCAAATCACAATCTGTCTCTTTGCAACATATGTCCATTACTCCTTTTTTGCTCTCTAGGGAAAAGCAGAACAAGTCAAATCTCTTTGCTATGTGACAGCCTACAAAATACTTAAAGACTTACTATCCCATCTCTCATCTCCAACCACATGTCATCTTTTCTAGGCTATCATCATTTCTATGTATTATGTGCATATATTAGCATGTACTAGAGCTCGTTAATATCTTATTCTGATTATAGGTGATGTATACAGGAAAAACAAAACTTTTGTCACTCTTCTAGATTTGTGAATACCTGAACACCAAGATTCACTAATTCAAATGTATACACACACATACAGGTATACACACACATACACACACACACACACACATACACATATATAGGTATAGCTGTATAGGTATATAGGTATGTATATATATACATGTGTGTATGTATATGAGTATCTAGTATTTGTATTTAAGATTTTAGTACAAAAATCATGGCAATCCAAAAATATTGAGGAAAAAAGATACAGGTATCATCTTTTTTTCAAAAGAAAATATGGAACACTAATGCGTTATCTGTTCTCAGCTTTAAAATATTTTGCTTTGATATTCCAGCTGATATATGTGCTCACTGAATGTGGAAATTTCCTCTGTCAGTACAAATTGTAAATTATTTGTGCTTTCCTATTATGTACATTCTTGTTGATTATTCTTCCATAAACTCTCCAATTAAAAAAAATTGTTCTCACTATTCCACCAAGAATAGGGAAGTGATGGTCCCCATTGTACTTTGTCCTCATCAGACCTCATCTAAAGTTTTCTTTCCAGTTTTTGCTGCCATATTTTAACTGGAATGTTTATAAACTGGGGGACTATTTAAAACAGAGCAAAAGACCTTGAGTTCAGGTTCTATGAAGGTCATTCAAATGATTCTTGAACTTTGTTCAAGAACTTGAATTGCTGTCAAGTGAAGTAGCCGTGGCCTCATTCTCTTCACGCCCAGGTAAAGAGACAGAAGTTATAAAAAGACAAATTTAAATTTGATGAACTTCCTTCTCTTACATCCCTTCCCCTTTTGCTAATCTTTAAAGAGATATTGCAATTCTGCTTATCAGCTGTATTGTAGAAGTGATTTATGATTTGCCCTAGCCAGCCACTAAGCTTCAGCTCTAAAATTCTGTGATACAGAGTATACATGCTGCTTCATATCAATAGATATATTTTTATTTGTAAATTAATATTCATAATTGTTTGATTAGACATCATCCACCTCAGTGCCAGTTTATTTCTGTTTTTTCCTACCTTGAGACTGAGAGGAAATGAAGGTCTGAGATAAGATTATTGTATGTTTTAATAGAAATAAGTAATGATTGACTTGATTCTTATTATATCTCTTCCTGAAATGAAGTGATTTGATTATTATGGCTAAGAAACAACACCCATGTATTCTTTACAGGTATGAAGATTTCATTCAGTATACTGGACAATATATCCTTTATTAAATTGTTCTTTCTTGCTTTAAGAGAGAATTCATGGGTGGACATGTTACCACTGAGGATACAACTTAGCTCTTGTGACATTTTTTTTAGAGACTATGTGTATAATTGTGGGTAAAACCTCTCAAAGCCTCAGTTTTCTGTGTGAAATGGTGCCTGTCTATGTTAGGATGTATGCAAAATAAAATGTGCATAAAATGCTCTGTAAATCTTAAGAAGTATATTAATGTTGTGGATAGGTTTCTCCATGAATCAGTGAACTATTGAATGAATGAAAAACATTTATCACTTACTGTGTTACAAGAATTGTGCTAAATACTGGGAATATAAATGCAAAAGCCAGGCTCTGTCCCTCTGGGGAGCTTACATTGTTTCAGGGAAAGACAATATACATGGGAGGGTGGTCCAAGCAAGCCATTTTCTCCTAAAATTTTCAGGGATGATGAGTGGAGCACTAGGGAAGTGTGTCTACACACCCTTTCCTGAAGTAATATGTAGTTTCAATTTGACGATGTTCCTCAGAGTAATAGGTAGAGAGTGTGCTGGAGGAGGATGTATGTTCAGAGGCAAGGGGAATGGCAAAAATATATGGGGGTGGATGGCTGGATGTGATGTGAAGCATGTTCTGGGTGGTCTGGAACTGCTTGGATAGAATGAGTTTTGAGAGTTTGTCCTAGAATTCGGTTCCAGAATCAAAGTTCAAAAGGTGAGTGGATAGATCAGTCAATCAATCTACCTAATTCTCCACCTGTGGAAGTCAGTATGGCACAGAGGACAGATTAGAAAGTGCTTTCAGTTTCAGGCAGACCTGGGTTCAAAGTCTCATTGCCAAGTATTAGCTCTGTGACCCATGGAAATTCTTGGAGACTGTAAATTGCAGAGCAGCTGTTGGTGGTTTCTTTACCATAGCCTGTGTAAGTGAAAGCACAGATAAGGCTAGACATTTAATAGCTCTCTAATCTGTAGATACTTATTAGTTCTCTAATTTTCCTAATGCAGGCACTCCTCCTAAAAATTCACCCATGCCTGTCTGTCCTATCTATGTGACTTTTATCTGTATTCTCTAAACATACCATCAGGTTTATTAATGGAATAAGAGTGTTTCCTTTGTATTAACATATGATTCACAACATATTGAATATTTCTTACCAATTCAATGTAGATATTAATATTAATAATAAACATATTTAAAGTTTGCTACTTCTACTACTACTACTACTACTGTTAATGCTAATGCTGTATTTCTGCAAATATTTATTCTCCTTACTCTGGCATGTCATACCTCCTGGCCGTAAACACAGGTGCACAGACAACATATCCCTCCTTAACAGGCATTGCTATAAAGACTAGTGATATTAATTTTGATAAAGTAGAAGAACAATGGCTAATGCTTAGTTGCTATATTCTTAAATCTGTGAATAAATTTTCATATACTTTATCAGAAAGGTAGTGTGACAGGACTAGGCTTGTCTTGGAGCCAAGTTTGTTGCACCTTTTGGTATAGCTGGATTATTCCAATCAAATACTTTCAATTCATTTCAATCAATTTAATAAGCATTTGTTCAAAATCCTTGTGACTTCATATATATAAAATCAGGTACATACCAGCTATCAGGTAATTCAGAACTCAATACTGAGCCTACTAAATACCCCTTCCCCCAATCTGTTCTCTCTCATATCCTTCCCCATCCTCCCCTAACTTTCTAGTAGGGCAAGATGGATTAAAATGCTTTTCTAACACTATGGGAAAGATTCTTCTCCCTGTAGAGGATTCTACACTTAGTGATGTATTCACATTATATTACTGACTTCAGTAAGATCTCTACATACCTTTAGAGATGTGGTGAGAAGAAATTTGATGCCCCTCAATGCACAGAGTAGTCACCTGTCATTTGTACTACTCTGTATTTTGGACCATACTTACATAAATCAATGGCAAAATCTTTTTTCATCAAATAGTTGATAAATTCCCACTTCTAAATTTCATGCTCTTTAATACTTAAGTAGAATAAAAAGCAAGTATGCAACGTGACCTAGAAATATGTCATAGCTGAATTTCTTTGGTCATATAACCATTTTCTGCCAATAGCCTTATCCTTGTCAAAAATATGTTAAACAGAATGGATGTTTACATATTCACTTTGCCAACTGAATTTTCAGTGGTACTTTTTACTTCAGAAAAAGGCTTGATTTGCTACATCACTTATAGAGAGAAAATTAAAGGTTTACATTCAAGTGTTTAATTTGCATGAAAATAATTCTGCCCTAATAATTCTATCTCCTATCAGAGATAGCACCATTAAACAAAACCTTTGGAGGCTGTTTACTTTGTTGATTGGTTGAGAGCTATAGCCTTCTCTTTCCATAATAACGAACTTGCAAAGATGATGGCTCACTTACGGAGTCTTACTTTAGAAGGGAATGATGATGAGGGAAAAGTGAATGGAAATTAAAAATTAAAACTTGATGAGTAGAAAATCTCTCTAATTTGGTAGTTTGTTGTTTTAATAAATTCAGTTGTCTATATCTTTCCACTAACCAAATGTTCTAGCCTAAGAATATGTAATATTTAGAAAGTGAAAATAAATAAAACAGCTGCTTAGTATTCACAAATAGAAGATGAAAAGACATAGGTCCCAAAGCCCCTATCCTTTATTCAGGATATTTATATTTCTTCCTTTGGTGACAATGTGTACTGAAGAAGTCAATCCATATTCCTCTCGAAATCAGTGCTAGCAGCTGTACTAAATACCAAATATGTAATATTCATAAAATAGCCTTGATTTTAGGAAGACTCTTTTTTTGGGGGGGGGCATGATAGATATCAGTAGAACCAAATATATGTGTGTTGCTGTTTATTCTTGAGGGTTTTGCCTGCATTGTTTCAAAGCTAAATTACAAAGTGCCCAAATGGATCTAACTGTAGTGTGCTCACATTGTCCCTGTATTTCAGTGATTGTAGCAAAAGCATAAATTGCAGAGTGTTTTAAAATAAGTGATTGATGCTTAAGCCCTTTCTCAGATCAGAGCTGCCATTTCATTGTCATCTAGATTGTGAAGATCTTTATAGCTTGATTCAAATAAGTTTTATTAATAAAAAATAACCTATAGCTTCACTGAGTATTTTTATTTAAAGATAAAAGTAGAAATGTTCTGATAGTGATGGTTTTTTTTTTCTGTTTCCATTTCATATTTAACTGGGTAGCTGATTTTCAAAATTCAGGTGGCTGATTTCTTCCCCCCACTGATATTCATGTAATGTACAGCATTCACAAAAATAAGGATTGGGTGGCTCAGAATGCTGTATTATTTCAGACCAGAAATCAGGAGGAAATAATCAGCATAGTTCTTAAATTAATGAAAGCATTTCTCTTTGTACGCCCCATTCCCCACAAAGGACCATTTTGCAGCAATGAACAATGATCACTGCCATGAAACAAGGAAATAGACTTCATTCACCGTTTGTTGAAGGTTCACTAAGTGTACAATGCTCTGTCAGCCACTCCAAGTGATACTAGGATCACAGAATTCAAGATCTCTGAGTTGCAAGGGACTTCCTGTGGGGAAGCATCTAGTCAAACAGTACCCTCTATGACATCCCCAATAAGCAGTCATCCATGCTCAATGGGAAAGCCTACAATGAAGAGGTGATAACCTATTCTACTTTTGAATAGCTTTAGTTATTAGGAAGGTTTCTTTGCATTGAACCTAAATCTCCCTCTGCAATTTCTATTCAAGGCTGCTCATTCTTTCTTTTGGAACCAAGGATGGCATTGATCTTTTTTTTTTTTTAACCTGACAGCCCTTCATATATGCTATGACAACTATCATTACTTTTCCTCTCTTCCCAAATCGCTTATTCTGGCTAGAAATTTCTGGTTTCTTCAATAGACACTTGTATGGAGTGGTCTAGAGGACCCTCCTTATCTTGGTAACCTTCCTCTTGACACTCTCCAGCTTATCAATGTCCCTCTTAAATAAAAGGTAGTTTCTAGAACTGAACATAGTATTTCAGATATAGTCTGAACATGGTAGAGCTCTGTACCTTCCCGTGTTCTATACTTTATGGATCTCAAATTAGCATAGGATTCCATTCATTATTTTGACTGCTGTGCTGCCATTGATTAAGTTTTTTTCACACAAAATGTTTTATAGCTGTCTCTTTACTATATTGGAGCAATGAAATTACTTTTTTGAACCTAAATGTAGAAATGTACATTCATCCATATTAAGTGACATGTTTTTTAGAGTCAGCCTGTTTTTTGTTTTAGCCTGTCAAGATTTTTTTTAGATCCTCAATTTATCTTCCACCATGTTTGCTATCCCTCCCAGCTGTATATTGCAAGAAAATTTGATAACCATGCCATTTATATTTAGATCAAGTTCACTGAAAAGGAAAATCTCACTAGAAATTTCCTTCCGAGAAAGTAACACAGGTAGTAGATATGACTCTTATAGCCTCTATTTAGCTGCTATGTATGTTGCATATATTCCGTGATAGAATTTTTATGCTTCTGAAGACAAAACTGTTCATCATTTGAAGTAATTAGCTTTTCTTTCTGTGGATATCTAGAAAATCCATAGATGTTCATAGTAATGGTATCTACTTTTGGCTCCTATAGGTGACACCAAAAGATAGAAAATCATTACAGTTACTTGACTTTTGACTATGTATCTGCTGGATTAATATAAGAACACTAAATGAAAGACCAAGATAGTGCCTGTTTCCCATATTGACAAAGATGTTGAAAAGATGAATGCTTACATAGTAATGATTATAGAATCCTTTTAGGTCTAACTTAGAAATCAGTGTTAAATATACTTTTCTAGTTAATTTAATTTCTTTTCAGAGGAATAATAAGCAAATATTTTATCATTTGGTACCACACATAATATATTTGCCCATTAAAGGTACTTTAAGTCAAATCCCTCTACAAGACAATTTATTGCCCAGTGGTGCTCTATAAGAAAGGGTAAAAGAACATATGATTTGGTGGACATGGATACCAAGATTCCATTTTGCTTCAACAGAATGTCATGAATGAAAATTTCCAAGCTAAACTATGCTCTGTGTTCAAAATGTCATAGGTTATACATTGAGAGCATCAGTCTTTAGTATGATCAATAGTTAACCTTTTGTTTCTAAATTCTCAATGAAGAAGGCAAATCAGTATTACTGACTTGTTTACATTCATGTAGTTCTTTTCATATTTAGTACTAGTCATGAAGAACTGAGTTCAAATCCCAATTCTTAAAGAGACTATTGGATAGTCAAGTGACTTTTCTGACCTGCAAAATGGAAGGTAATAAGACCTGTAGAAGCTACCTCAAAGGGTTGTTATATGGTTGAAATGAGATCAACAAGTTTTTATTAAGCTTACTATGTTCTAAGCATTGTGCTTTGTGCCAAGATTGTGAAATGAAAAATATCATGAATGAAATGAAATTAAAATGAAACAGTCTCTTCACTTTAGGAGTTTATATTCTATTAGGGAAGACTCTATGTATGTAAAAAAGTATATAAAAATATATGTAAAAGAAATACAAGTACACAGAGGGGGAAAGGGCTAATTAATATAAATAACATATTTTGTATTCTTTAAATGCTGAGTAATTAATTAGGAATTAAAAAAAAGAAACAAGAAGGTCTTAGTTCTTGTGTACAAATGCTGTTAGTTACAAATGTAATTATTTGAGTTTATTTTACTGGGGTTTGAAATTTTCCAGGTGTCATCAAGACTGCCCTTCCCAACATGGATAGAGAGGCTAAAGACCAGTATTTGCTTGTAATTCAAGCAAAGGATATGGTTGGTCAAAATGGAGGACTCTCAGGGACTACGTCTGTCACAGTCACCCTTACTGATGTCAACGATAATCCACCCCGCTTTCCAAGAAGTAAGATACTTTACTATGCAATACAAGTGCAGTATCTTTGCATCAACAGTCTTTGTTTTAAGATGATCTGAATGTGCAATAGGAATTCTGAAAAAGAAGTATTTTAATGCCCTCCCATGTTCTTAATGTCACCAAAATTACTGGTAGATTAATTTGAAATTGTGCTTTAATTGGTAATATAAATATTTACCTCCAAGTTAATGATGATATAGGCTTTATATGACAGTCTAGGTTGGGGGTGGGGAACCTGCTGCCTCAAGGCCACATGTGGCCTTCTAGGTCCTTGGATGTGACTTTTTGCGTGAGTTCAAATTTTACAGAATTAATCCTTTTATGAAAGGGATTTGTTCTGTGAAGCTTAGATTCTGTTAAAGGGCCATACTTGAAGACTTAGATGGCCACATGTGACCTTGAGGCAGCAGGTTTCCTACCTCTGGTCTAGGTAATCCTACAATTAAAAAATTTAATCTAATAGAAAATTTAAGAAATTTTGTTTTAAATTTGCAGAGATAGGCAAATTTGGGCATACATGCTATTATATACAATAGAGCACAAGCTTTTTACCACCGATTTAATAGAGTTCTGTACAGGGTGGGGTTGGGGGAGGAGGACATTGATGAACTTTTTTGAAGTTAACTAGGGTAGTTCTTGGACACAAAAACATTGTCTGTCTCTGAGTCTATATTCAAAACCTTCCAACTTGATTGGATCTGCCCTATACTCCATTGGCATAGTCTTCCGATCCTAGAGTCCTTGTCCAAATCATAGTGCTACATTAATATCAGACTTTAGTGGATGATACTGTACTTGAATTAAATGCAGTTTCTTCTATTTTGACTATAATTTCATTTACATGTTCCATATATCATAGGGGACTTTGATTAATGCAATTCAACTTTATTTTAGAAAAAACTGCATATGGAGCAGTGAATGACTTAAGACATAAGTAAAAATACACTAAGATTAATATTTAGTTTTTCATTTTATATTTCACACATTGGTTTACTTGTTTATGCACACTGCATATTCTTTCAGCTTTTCAACCACATTTTTCTTGCACATTCCATGTTTCAAAAGAAATCAGTCTAAAACCCAGAAAACTGCATGTTCTCAATTTATTGCATTCGAACATGATGCTATTTGACTTAACCAAGGAAAGGAACAGAGGAAAGCATAATCACACATATACCCTCCAGTTAGAGGTGGTGACTTCAGGAAGTGGGATGGGTGGTCATATCATTCCTTTTTCTGTACTTTTTTGTGGTATTTATTTAAATTGTCAAGAGAAGTTAGAACAAAATATGGACTCTGAAATGATTTGGCCCAGAGAAAGGGAGGAATAAGATTGTATTCAAATTGTTCTTCAAAGTTAATAACTTTGAAACATTGAAGAAACATTGAACAAATCTCATTTTCCAGAACCTCCCATCACCAGTCATGCTCACTGTGCCACCAACCTATTATATAATTTCTTTGCTACTTTTTTGTACTCAAAAAAGAAAAGTTCTTTAAGAGAAAGTCAAATTATCTGTCATTACAAAATATTTATAAATACCAAAACACCTACCATCATTGTTAGAAAAAGAAACCCGGAACTTAACCTTTAATGATGTTACTGGTGTCTTTTACATGTTGAAATAAAAAATGATTTCACAGTCTTGGTTCCTATTATAGACATAAGTGTCTCTTTTTTTTCCTCTAAGGCTAGAATAGCAAGAGTTGACATTTAGCACTTGTCTAGTTTCCATTGTGATGTTTGGCCATGGTAATATGAATCTTTTCTGCTTAATGGGCGCTTCGTTATTTATTAAAGCCAAGTAAAGCAAGACTGTTTTATTAGGTTTATTTTCTTTTATTGATTTTATAATTTAGACCTTCTTTCTATGACCTTTGAGACTTTGCTAAGTAAACAGTTGAAATTTTGAAGATGATCGCTCAGGAAGCTGAAGCTCATATTACCACGCTAAAAGACTGAAGGGATACTTTTAGCAAGTTACAAATTCCAATATTCAGTCTAAGAGATGATTTATTCTTATCAGTCAGCTTACTCTCTATTTTTCTCCTTCTCACCCCATTCCATCCCTCAAAAAAAAAACAAACATACTTTGTACTCCCCTAGAGAGAGATGAGGAAAAAGACACTTCATGAGCTATAATTCTGTCTCCTAATGGAACTGGAATAATATGTCAGAAGCAAATGTAAAATGAAAAAAGAAAAGGGGTAAAAGGTGATGCTTTTCTAAGATAAGGGTTTTAAAATATGGCCAGTTTGGTTGTCAACCTAAGCCAAAAATTTTACCTTTCAAAAAATATATATAGTTAAGTACAGTGGTCTTCCTTCTCTTCTTTCTCTTTGTCACAATTAAATAACATTTTAATTCTCTTTGAACACAGTAAAACATTATATTAAATAGAAACCCAAACAGTATTTCACAAGATTATGTCTCTTTTTAAGCCTCTGAAAATAAATTCACCAACTTATCCCATATTAAGTGAATTGCACCTATTGGTAGTAATAAAATCATTCACAATGATTTTATTACTATATCTCAGTTCTGTGCAAGATCTGCTACACCTATATCATTATGTTTTCCTTTTCTATAAATAAATTGTTTCATTAAACTAGAAATGGAAGATGGAAGGTTTCTTCTCTTATCTGTCAGGCCATCTGTTTATTTTTTTACGTAATGATTTGCTTTCCATTATATAATCTTAGCAATCAAATTGCTTAAAGCTATCTAAGACTTCTAGTTCAACTCATTGCTTCATCAACTTACATACACTGAGATTAAAAAAAAAAGAATCAACAAATTTTCATAGACTCATAGTTTTAATGTTCTCATTGTTGTTAGTATAAGTTAATTTGATGTTAACTAAGAAGAGGGAATAATATGTGCCTCCTGATAATAGAAGACGTTATTTTCAGTCCTTGTTTTAAATTTTGTAGGGTCTTACCAATACAATGTCCCAGAGTCATTGCCTGTGGCATCAGTGGTGGCCCGAATTAAAGCTGCTGATGCTGATGTGGGACCAAATGCAGAAATGGAATACAAGATTGTGGATGGTGATGGCCTGGGAGTTTTCAAAATTTCTGTTGACAAAGATACACAGGAAGGAATCATAACTATTCAGAAGGTAATCTTTTGTTTGTTGCAGTTTTTATTTTGTTTTGCTTTGTTTTTAAAGATCACAGTGTGTAGCCAAGAAGGAAAAGTCTCTCATTGAAAATCAGGGTTTTCTCTTGTTGGCATGTGCTAATTAAATATGGTACATCAGGGATTCTTTACCTGGTGTCTGAACTTTGTGTTTATTTATAATATTTTGATAACTATTTCAGTATTAGTGGTTTCCATTTTAATCCTATTTATTTTGTTTTAAAAAAAAACTTCTCAGAAGGGGTCCATAGGCTTCACTAGACTGCCAAAAATAGTTTATTACAAAAAATACAGTGAAAGAATCCCTGTACTACATCAAGTTGCATTGCTTCTTCATGCCTCTTCCCCTAAAAGTAATCCACATTTATTGTCAGATACTTGTAGGGCCTTGAGTAACCTTATATACTGCTGATTCCTCTGTTTCGTTCCCTAGTTGAATCTATAACCCTTATCTATAATGCTGAAATAACTAGGATTTTTCAAAATTATGCTGTTCTTGAATGACCTACTGTTAGAGTTAAACTTCCATAGACATTATCTAGACTTTAATCCTTTTCATCTTCTTTTTCCATCTGAACACGGAAGGCATTTCTCAGAGTTATTAGAACTTTTCTCATGGCAAAACTACTTTTAGAAGTTGTGGTTTTATAATATCTTAAGCTTCATCTTTGAGGCTCTTTATATTTCCATCTTATTAATAATGCCAACTTCTAAAAGGACTTAGCAGAATATTATTCTTACATGCTGAATTTAAAAAATAGAGAAAATTAAGAATGCAATACAAATTAATGTTAATGAACCATCCAAATGCAATTCAATTCAAAGTATTTGTAAAGAACTTATAAGTGTAAGTTATTGCAGTAGGTGCCAAGAAGAAAAAGATAGATTAAAATATAGATTTTGATCTCAAGGAGATTGCTGCCTTAGTGATGATGAGTTGAGAAGAGACAGACACATAGTTATGATAATAAGAAGAATGAGTTAGGCAGCGGTAATAAATGTAAGAGAAGGGTTCAGAAGTGCTATGGGAAATTTAGAGGACAGAGAGAGCACAGGAGCCACATAAGTAGCTCTATAGCCCCTATTTAAAACATTCTCCCTCTAATAGTAATATCAAAGGATGTCATTTAAAGGACACAGCAAAATGTGCTTATAATAACCTCAGAAGATTAGAAATATACTCTAAATATTTATAACCTGTTATATTTCTTATATAATAACTGAATTCAATTATGTAAAGGCTGAATATGTATGATTTCTTATGTATTTATGTTATAATTAAATATATAAGATGTTATATATGTATACATATACATATAAAATACACACACACACACACACACACATATATACATACACATGTATATACACATACATATATACATACACACAGATATATTACCCTAGTGGTAAAACCTCCAGGTAGTAGAATGTTTTGTTCTCTTTTGTTATTTTCTGAAACGTGTTTCATAAAAATATATTGAAATTTTGAGTTTATGCTTTATACTATTCAGTGATTTTAAAACCTTCCTTAGATGAGGAAAAGGGCTATATTTCTCTTATTTGAGCTATTCTGCTTCTATGATGTAATATTTCTATTTTTCAATGAAAACTATACTCTTAAAAATAATGCCCACCCTTGTCATTTTGTGAATTCTGAAAAAAAGCATAAGTTCACCTGGTTTGGGGAACTGACTATTAATTAACAAGATGACTTTGTATCAGCCACTTAGCCTTGGTAAGCTTCAGAATCTTCATCTGTAAAATGAGTAGTTTGGACGAGGTAAAGTCTGAAGTCCTTTTAAATTCTGCCATTTGATAAGTTCTAAAATTACTGCTAAAAATAATTGCATTTTAAAGGTTTATTTGATATGCAACTTTTAGGTTTTTTAAAATTTTTTAACATTTTTATTTAAAGTTTTGAGTTCCAAATTCTATCCCTCCCTCCTTTTCCTTCCTCTTCCATGAGACAGTAAGCAATCAGATATACATGTGCACTTATGTAAATTATGTAAAACATCTCCATATTAGTCATTTTGTGCAAAAAGACTCAAATACAAGGAAAAAAAGTAAAAAAGCATGCTTCAGTCTGTGGTCTATCAATACCAGTTCTTTCTCTGGAGGCAGATAAATGCTTCATCATTAGTCCTTTGGGATTTTCTTGGATCATTGTATTGCTGAGAAAAGCTAAGTCATTCATAGTTCTTCATCAAACTGTTGCTGTGTACAACCTTTTCATGGTTCTGTTAACTTCACTATCCATCAGTTCATATGTAAGCTTTGCAGGTTTTTCTGAAATCATCATGCTTGTCGTTTTTTACAGCACAATAATATTCTATTACACTCCTAAACCACTGCTTGTTTAGTCATTCCTCAATTGATGAGAATCCCTTTGATTTCCAGTTCTTATGTATATGTATATAGATATGCATGCATACACACATACCCACACACAGAACGAATGAATACATTTTTTTCACCCACATTGCCCAAGAAGAAAGCCCCTATACTCCAAATGTCTGGACCTGGCCCTGAAGAGAAAGTGGTAGAAGCACTCATGTGTACATGTTTTCATCCATGTGACAACCTTGGAGAGGAGAATCAGGTGCTCCAAGGTGTGAGAATTCCTGAACCCTAGATTTCTGAATAACCGCAAGCCCCCTTCCAAACTTTCTCCTCTCTTTATACTTTATCCCCTTCTGTGTATACTGAGGTCTAGTTATACCAATCAACCTGCTGTTCTTCCCACACAACACCCAGTTTCCCCTCTCTGTGTCTTTGCACTAGCTGTCCTCCATACCTAGAATGCTCCCCCTGCTAACGTCCATCTCTGGACTTCCCTGGTTTCCTTCAAAGCTCAACTCAAATTATCCATTGTGCAGGATGCATTTCTGCACACCCACCCTCAGGCTAGAGCCACCTCCTCTAAGTTTATCTTTCCATCTACTTGTATATGTATGTATATATCACAAAGACATGTATATTAACTCATTTGAAATTTGAATTTTAACTCTTTGAAGGCAGGAATAATTTTTGTTTCTTTGTTGTGTTTTTTCCTCTTCTTTCATTGTTTTCTAAGTTCTTAGCACAGTCTTTGGCACATAGCAACCACTTAATGAATGCTTTTTGACTGACTGAATAGAGGAGGAACGAATTCTTGGAGAGTGACAACCTCTTTTAGTGTGAAAAAAGGACAGAGGCAAGAGATGTTGAAGAGATGGAATAAAGAAGTCATTCATTATAGAAGGGAGATAAATTGGGATGTAAATTTGAAGATTCCTAGGTTTGAGTTTGATTCCTGAGTTTGAGATACCTATGGATACAGTTGGAGATGTATTATAGATCATTGTTTTCAGTGCAGAACTAGAGAACTGCATAGGTGTAATAGTTAAATATAAGAGCTTGATAAAATCAGCAAGAGAAAGTTTATAGAAAAAAGACTCAGGATAGAAAGCCAGAATACTTTCACACAAAGAGTAGGATATAGATGAATGGGTTTGGATATATGGAGTGAATGGGACGAAGGAATCAAGGATGACACTGAGATTATGAACTTTGGTGACTCTGAATATGGATGTATCCTTGACAGTGATAGGGACATTTAAAAGATGTGAGGGTTTTGGGGAAAGAAAATTATTTCATATTGAGTTAGAGATGGCTACAGGACATACAGTTCATAATTGTTGATAGATTAGAGCTCAGGAAAGAAGCTATAGATGTGAGAATTATTTGAGAATATAAGCTGTAGAATTTATCGATATCAATCATTACAGTCTTTGAAAGAGAAGTTTATGTCAATTTATAGCATGGAAAGCCCAATTTTAATAGGTTGGTAAGTGACTGGGAGGTAAGAAAGTGTAGGCTTACAGTGTGGACAGAATTTTTATCAAGTAAAGGAATTTTAGGATATTTTGAGGGGATAATAGGGTCAAGTGAAGTTTTTCAAGATGGGGGAAATCTGACCATGTCTGAAGGCAGCAAGAAAAAAGCAAAAGGTTGAAAAGTAGGGAGATAAAGGGAATGATTAAAGAGGCAAGCTCTTGGATAATACTGGAAGAGACTATATCAAGGGTAAAAGTAGAAGGATTGGTGGCAGCAGTTATAGGATCCATATCATCCTCTGAAAATGTGGCAAAAGAGAGGAAGGGGCATGATGCTGAGGCTATTTTGAACTGTTGGAGAAGCATTTATTTCATTCGTATATGGAAAATAAGATAAATACCTCAAACTGGACATATAAATCAATAATGATATGACAGCTATTTGTCTCAATCTTTTCAATAAATTATGAGTCAGAGTCTTCCTGGATGAGATAGGGCTGGTAACAGTGTAATATCAGAGATGTCAAATTCCCTGCCTAAATGGGAAAACTCCTGATTGCTACAGGAACCAAATTAAAATGTAATTGGGAAATGTTTAACATATATGTGTGTATATAAACATGTAAATATGTTATATATTAGATTATATATTCTATATTAACACATACTTACATGCATATATGTGTGTCTGTATATGTATATATACCACACACATATACATGCACACATATATACACATGTAGACATACACATATATACACATTATATATGTATATATTTTTAAAATACAACATAGATAATGTTAATTTGTGGATTTCTAAGTCAATAGGCAACCTTCAGGGAACTGTTTCTTTTTGAATGTGATACCACTGATGCAGATGGCTTTAGAAAAGAAGGTTTGGAACAGAGGGTGTGAAGAGAGAAATAAAGACTCAATTAGGAAATTAGGAAAGACTAAAATGGCTAGTATTTATATGGTGCTTTAAGGTCTTCAAAGCAATTTCCATGTTTTCATTATTTACTGTCAGTAACCCTCTGTGGTAAGTGCTATTATTATCCCTATTTTACAGATAAGGAAACTGATACAGAATGTAGCTGACTTGTTCAGTGACATAACTGATAAATGTCTGATGCAGGATTCAAATTTAGGGGTTCAAGGACTCTTTACCACTCCATTTGGCAACCTAAATAAAGCAGTGACATGCAGCGCTGCTGATTCAGTCTCTCATCACTTCTCACCTGGACTCTTACGACTTTAAGTCTCTGCATTCTAATCCGTCTTCTATTTAGGAGGAAAGAAAGTGACTGGAGGAAGTAATCAAAGTTTGTGGTTTGGAGTGGTATGAACAGTAATGGGACAATGGAATAAAGAATTCATGGTTTGGTGACTATAAAGTTGAACTGATTTAACCAAAGCATCAAGCTTTTGACGAGAGGAAAATAAGGACAAAGTAGGGGTTGGGAGGGATGTTGTAGTTTGCGAAATTAGGGAACAGTGTGACTAAGTGATTATAATAGTTTTATGGGAAGTTAAGTCAAAGGAAAAGCTGGAACAATAAAAGATTATGTTTCAAGATATTTCATAGTTATAGATTGAGGAAGTGGACAACTTGTAGATGATTACAGGGTCAAGGATATGACCATAGCATGTATGTGATTGAGATGAAGCAAAGGTGCAGGTTATCAGAATTGAAGACAGTGGTGAAATAGACAACAAGTGAAGATTGAAATTAAGTTGAAATGCCCAAGTATAAGATCAGGGTTTGAGCTAGAGAGAAAATATGTGAGCCAAGTGCTAAAAGAGAGAAGTTAGCATAACTAGGGTGCAAATAGCTATCAGCTCCCAGAGTCTGCATTGGGAATGAGTGAATCTCACAGAACAAAGAAACCTTAACTGAAGATTGTATAGGGAGGAAGAGGAAAGGAAGTAATTGTGTGTCGGGGGCATGTGTTGAAGGCATATCCACTAGTGAAGAGAGTGCCCAGGGATGCAGTATCTTTAAAGAAGAGATGGGTCTCTGGGGCTTCGAGGAGATGGAAGGAATATAAGAAGGACATTTTGTTAAAAATAGAGTGAGCTTACTCAAGGTACAGAGTGTGTGTGTGTGTGTGTGTGTGTGTGTGTGTGTGTGTGCTTGTGTGAGAGATTTATTTTATAGAAAACTATTGTTTTTACTACTTTCTGTAAATAGAAATATCTTCTGACAAAAAAAGGTAGAGTTTACTAGGTGACAGAAAGGTAAGGGAAATAAAGTTGAAGTGGACACATGTAGGAACTGGAGGCTAAGGAAATTAAGTTTTGTCCTGGAGGAAGAAACCAGATAGTAGATTGTAGCAGCTTTTCCAGAAACAGTGGTAATTTCAATTTGACTATCATTCCCTGAGCAAGAATTAAAAAGTGAGAAGGGCAAGCGTTGAGGGTACATAATTTGTAAAAGGCAAGATAGTGGGAGGAACAAAACAACCAAGCAAAAAAAAAAATTCCTGCTAAGCCCTGGTGCCCTGCTTGTTTATTTAGAAGGGATGAAACTTGTCTCAGAGCTAGTTATGCAGAAAGATGTAAGTTAAAGTTTTACTTTTTTTTTTTTTTTTACATCAAAAGCCAGGAAAGTTCCTCCTTGCATGAATCCCAAAGATGAGTGGAATAACTTCCCTAGAGTGGTAGAACTGGTTCACTGTTTGGATCACTGGAACCGTGAAGGTACAATATAATATTGAATGTTCATTTCAGTCTCTATGGTGAGAGATTTTCAGTGAAATGTCAACCATTTTCCTCTCTAGATACCTAAAGTTTATTCACCTTCTGAGGGGAGTCCAAGTCACAGAGTGGTTGGTGCTATGAATCTGAAGGAGTGTATAGACCTTGGGAGAAAGATGGGACTTATTGGAGAGGGAAGGGGAATCCTGTGAATTTGGCGGGGGGGAGGCTATAATGAGCCCATTTTTGCATTTTTCTGGGGAGTACAATAAAGATTGTCATATACCCGTTATATGCATTATTGCCCCAAGTCTTAAATATAGGAGGTTTTTATTAGACTCTGCAAAGAACTAGACATGAGGAATATTTGAGGTATGTTCTGAGATTATCCAGAACCAGCTCTAGAAGAGAGCAACTCAAGCAAGAAAAAGTAGTTTTTATTTTATTCCAATTTTGTGGGGAGGGAGGGGCAACTACATGCAATTATGAACCAAGTCTATATAATCCCAAATCCTGGAGTGCTGAGCCATATTTGTTTACAGATAAGATGGGTCCTTTGCTGATATATTAAAAATCATATGAAATAATTAAAGTTGGATTTATGAATCAATAATGATATGACACTGCTTCATGATTAGTTGTACTTGCCCAGAATTTAGAATCATGTATATACTTAAAAAAAAATTCTAACAGATACTTATTGAAGAAGAATTTTTGTAGCCTGACCTGTGTTCCTGAAAAGAGGTGGAATTGATATAGTTTAGAAAGACTATGAAATAATTGGGATAGAAAAACTAGTTGTTATGAGCTATTTTTAGCAGCTGTTAACACTGCCCCAAATTAGATCAACTCCAACTCTTAGTTGTTTTTTCGTAGCATTCCCACAAATTAATGAAGTACCTACTCTAATTTTATTTATTGTTTATCTATTTTCCCAACATGGTAGTTCCAAACATTTTACTTTCCTCTAAAGTCCTCAGTGTTATACACACAAATGGTTTTTAGAAGATGGTTGAACTTCTTGCTTCCTTAATATTGATTCTATTTCACTATCTCCCACAACTCACTTCCGCAGAATTTCCGATCATCACTCAAACAGCTTTTTTACTTCCTATCTCAAGAAAAGAGTCACTGTTGTTAGGGTGTCTTAAACCCATCTTCTTGTTCTTGTAGGATATTGCTCCAACAATCGATCCTCCCCTATTTTATGCATTTTCAGTCTTTTCCTTTTACTGATTCTATCTCATCTGCTTAGAAACATGCTCAGTTCTTAATTTTGAAAAAGATTTCACATGCTCCTTCTGCTGCTAGTAGCCTTCCCTCTATTCATTTCCAATTTCCTGTCTATATGTCATGTGCACGTGCATGCGCACACGTGTGTGTGTGTCCTTTGGGATTCTTGAGAGCAGATACTATGTTTTGCCTGTCTTTATAACCCCAGTGCTTAGTACAGGACCTGGCACATTGTTTAATGAATGTCTGCTGACTGACTGACTTATTTCTTTATTATCCAGTTACATACATACATGCACACACACATATGCACATATTCAGGCAGCTGAGTGGCACAGTAGACATAATTCTGCCTCAGACACAGCTGTATGACCCTGGGCCAGTCACTTAATTTGTCTCAGCCTTAATTTCCACATTGTAAAATGATGACAGCACCTACCTCCCAAGATTGTGTAAAGACCAAATAAGACAATACATGAAAAACAATTTGTAAACCTTAATGCGCCAGGTAAATATTGGCTATTATTATATTAAATTCAATATAAATTATGTCCAAATTTGAGAAAAGGAAAAGAAGATGTGAAAAGAAAAAGATAATTCTCACTACTACCTAGAACATACTCCTTGATCAATTACCTGCTTTGAGATAACATCAGAAAAAAGACATGTTGTTGTTGGACTGGGATTTAAAAGATGATAACTATAGTGTTATCAATGTTTGTAATACACAAAATTATTAGAGAATAGTGTTAATTAGTTGCTTATCATACCTAGTCAGTAGAATAATATTTTTCTTCCTGTATATAACAAGCATTTGTTAAGTAACTACTATGTTCAAGGCTTCATGCATTCTAGGTACTGTCCTTTGGAGGCATGGAAACTGAACTGTAGTAGCTATTCCTTTGTCTAAATGTAAACATTGTTCCATCTGTTGACTATTATATCCTGTGGACAGAGAACATCTTCTGTGGCTTGTATGGTGCCCATAGTTCAGAAAAACATTTGGCCAGTCAATGAACTGCTGAGTTTCCCTTTCCCCTACTGGATGAACATGACTGACCCTGACAGTAATGTGTTGCAAACAACCTTTATTTTACATTTTTTTAGGCTGCCTCTCCAGTGACAGAGAACCTTGGGGATATGTACATATTTTCAAAAATGTGTGTCCAGGAATATAGGTATCCCAGGTGTATCTCAACTGAAATATTTAAGCAGGTGTGTCTCACAGTGCTTTCCTTTCATTTCTGACAACAAAACAAAACATTTTTTACAAACATTTATAGCCTGTCCCAGTGATAAGGACCTTTTTGCACAGATTTCCACCAGCTGGGCTGAAACAGCAGCTGTCCAGAGCAATTGTAGAAATGTTTTGCTTGTTGGCCTAAAATCAAACAGATGTTTTGCTGTAGTAATGGAAACATATATTTCCATACTGATATGTGTTAATTATTGAGAAATGTTAATTATGGAGTCATACACCTGGATCTGGGGGCTGACAAAAAAAGTTCTACTAAAATTTAGAGAGAAAGAATGTCTGCAACTTATAGACTATACTATTTGCAGGGGAAACATATAATGATGAGCTGGGGAGTTCGTTATTTCCTACAAACTTGCATATACTCTAAAACACATAACATCTGAATTCTCATAGAATCCTGTTCAAGTTTTCTTCTGCATTTAAATTTTGTATTGTTTTATATTTATATAGTATGTACATGTATATATGTATGTGTATTTGTGTGAGTATACACACACACATACACACGCATCTTTTTCCTCATCCTCAAAGACAAGGGTCCTAGAATGCAGCAATTGTGTCTTATTAATTTATGTATCACTTCTAGCACCCGAGCATCTAATAAGAGTGCTTTTGTATGTAGTGTGTATGCCAATTAAGCATTGACTAGATGCAGACCATTGTGCTAGGAATTGGATAATGATAATAATAATAATAAAATAATAATTTGCAATTATATAGATTTACAAATTTACATACAAAATTCTGAAGTAGGTAGCATGAATCTTATTACCTCCATTTTACAAGTGAAAAAAGTGAGTCTCTGACAGGATAAATATGTGAAAGTGAGAATATTTGTTATTAGCCATCACATTGCTCCAGGAAGGTGGTAAAGAAATAAAGTGGTGGCAATGGGAATAAAAATGAAAAGACAGACATGTGAGATGTGATAGATACAAAATTCTGAAAACTTGGCAATTTATTAGATAGATGAGATAAGAATGTGAGAAGAATAAAGATTTCCAAAAAATGGGATGCACGCTAAACAGTGGTTGCACTAACACAAGTAATGAATTTAGGTTCTAGTGGCAAAATAATAATCTTGGCATCACACATATTAAGTTGGATGTGTTAGGACAGATAGTAATAGTAATCATTTAAATCTATAATTTATATCGCAATTTCAGGTTATTAAAAATGCTTCACAAATATTCTAATTTTATTCTCAAAACCATCTGGGAAGGTAGGTGCTATTATTGCTCTTGTTTTAAGGAAGAGGAAACTTGAAGCCAGAGAGGTTAAATCACTTGCCCAGTATTACCCAGATACTAAGTGTCTGAGATAGGCAGAGATATCCAGTAGGATAACTGGTTATGGGCTTTGGAATAGAGTAGAGAGAGCAGAACTTCAAACATAGATTTTGGAGATATTTCTGTAGAGGAAATAGTCAGTAAACATATATGATGTATGGGGCATTGAGCCAAGCACTGGGGTTACCAAGAAAAAAAGAGGAAAAAAAAAGGAAAGGAAAAAAAAAGGAAAAATACAGTCTCTGCCATTAAGAAGCTCATATTCTAAAGCAGGAGACAACATGCAAAAAAAAAAATAACCTTGTTTATACGGGATAAATATAGTATAAATGGAAGTTAACTGCAGTGTAAATGGAAGGTAATCTCAGAGGGAAAGCCCAAAATGAAAGATAATCTCAGAGGAAAAGCACTAGGAGTGGAGAGGGGGCAGAAAAAACATCATAGGAGGTGAAATTTAAGCTGGGTCTTAAAAAGGAAGACAAGGAAGCTAAAAGGTACACAAGAGAGACAATAGCAATTCAGGTAAGAGGAGCAACCAGTGCAAAGGGTGAGGTTGAGTATCATGTGTGAGGGACAAGTAGACCTATAGAGGTAAAATGTAAGAAGACTGTAAAGGCAGAAAAAATATAAGAATATGAAGAACTTCAAATGCTAAAAATGTCATTGGAATTTATTAATGAAGGGGTAGTATAATCAACACTATGCTTTAAGAAGAGCACTTTGATAACTTAGGGAAAGATAGATTGGAGTAGAGAGTCTTATGGAAGGAGGACCATTTAACAGACTATTGTAATAGTCTAGGTAAAAGGTAATAAGGGACTGAATTGAAAGAAATTAATGAGTCTGACAAAAAAAAGAGTGCATACAAAGGAGAAGGATGAGGACAGAACTTTGCAGAATATATATCTTAAACATCTGGGAAAAAACAAATATTTATTAAGCATTAAACTAAGTACAAGACACCATGCTAAGACTGAAAAAAGGATAAAGATAGAGAAGTCATGTAAGGAAGCAGGCAGAAAACTGGGAGATTTTTATACCCCCAAAGACAAAAAATAAATAATTCAAAAAGAAAGTGAGGTCAAGAGGCTCAAACAATACTCAGAGGTCCAAGAGACTGAAGTCTAAGAAAATGTCATTAGATATGAAGAGGTAAAGGTTGTTTGCAACACATTATTGTCAGGGTCAGTCATGTTCATCAGTTCATGCATTAAGGTTTGCAAATTGTTTGTCATGTATTGTCTTAATTGGTCTTTACACAATCTTGGGAGGTAGGTGCTGTCATCATTTTACAAATGTGGAAATTAAGGCTGAGACAAATTAAGTGACTGGCCTAGGGTCATACAGCTGTGTCTGAGGCAGAATTATGTCTACTGTGCCACTCAGCTGCCTGAATATGTGTATATGTGTGTGTGCATGTATGTATGTATGTGAATATGTGTGTATGAATGTATGTATACACATACATAAACAATTTGCCTTACACAGTTCTCTAAGGCATTAAATAGCAGAGACTACCTGAAACTTCTTCAGTAGAAGGATGCACATACACATATTTATTTTTTCAATTTATTTCAAATTCATTAAACAAAACCAGCATTTCTATAACAGTACAATAAAAAAGATGATTGCACATCAAACCACAAATCTACCATGTATAAATTGCCATTCCCTCCAAATATACAACAGTTATCATGTAAATTTATTGATTTTTCCTTTTTTTTCTTCCCTCCCCCCAGAAGGCTACCATTAGAGACAAATAGTTATGCACACACACACACAAGTATTCTATATAGATTTCTATTTATCAGTTCTTTCTTTGGATACACATAGCATATTTCTGCATATGTCCTTTATTTTTAATTTATGTGTTTATAATAGACAAAATGATTTAGTCACTCATAGATATTGGAGTGGTAGGAACCACGCTATGGGTAAAAATAGGTAAGGTCACCATAATTCTGTGAACAAAAAAAAAGGGTTTCAAGTAAGACTTGTAGTATTTACTGCCACAATAAATCCATCACTCTGTTTTTACACTGGAGAATTTCAAAGTTAATAGACTCAGCAATTATCTGGAAGTTTCAGGCAAGAATATTTTTCATCTGTAATTCTGAAATAATTCAGGCAAACATATTGTTTTTGTTTGTTTCTTTTCTGGTTTGAATGTTCACATAATTCTGCTCAATAGGTTTTTGGCATCATGCGATAACTGGCCATAGATAATTTGGCCATAGAAACTCATGAAATTGCCTCCTAGAGAATGGGGGTCTTTCAATCTGCATTGTTGCAGAGACTACCTATATTAATGAAATCGTAGGTTCATAGGAACATAGATATAGATAGAAAAGGGACCTCAGAGGCACTAACAATGCAACCCCCTTTCTCTCTATCCTTTTTTACTTATGAAGAATCTAAGATCCAAAAGATTTAAGTGACTTTCCCAAGGTCACACTTTGAAATATTGGAATGTAATCTACATAATGACCAAGGCACTAGGAAGTCTGAACCCTTAGCATCTTATCATACTTCTTGAGAAGAATATTAATTGTCCTAAGACTGATTAAAAATTCATATATTATGATATTTCTACAAACATTTACTTTGTCACCACACATAATTTGTAATTCTAAAATTGATACTAACAACATATCATGTATGAAAATTATATCATATGTGATTAAACATAATTATGTGAATACTTATTTTATTAATTATAAATTGTCATATTACCATTTTATTAAATATAATAATTCTGCTTAAAGGAGGGGCAGCATAACAGCAAAAAAAAGAGTTGACCTTGGAGTCAGAAATAAATGTGGTTAAGTCCTGCTTTTTAAATATAAGGGTTATGTGACCTTGGGCAAATCACATAAGTGTTCTATGACCCAGACAAATTTCTGAAAGTGTAGATAACAGAAGGGTTGCTAATCTACTTTTGTAAATGGAAGATTCCTCACTGAGCTTCCAACACCAATGGAAGCACAATCCATTCAGTTCTGCCTAAATGATCTAATAGCTCAATTCAACAATTCAGTAAACATCATCAAGTATCTACTGTGTGCAAGGAATAGTAAGGCATTATCCCCTTTAAAATGCTATATATATCCTGTGTGAGGAATTTGGAAGATTGATCAATTTTTTTTTAAGTAGGAGAAAAATATGCTATGTAAGCTAAAGGATCAACATGGACATAATGTTATGTCAGAAACAATAAAGCAGCAGTTCTCAACCTGTGGGTCGCAACCCCTTTGGAGGTTGAATGACCCTTTCACAGGGGTCACAGGGGTCACCTAAGACCATCAGAAAACATATATTTCTGATGGTCTTAGGAACCGAGATACTGCTCCTCTATCTGTCTCCAGGCGGGTCTGCCCACATGCAGACATGCGCACGTACTAGTATTAAAGGGT